>OZ010581.1:106974228-106979228 GCA_963932145.1 Acanthosepion lycidas
TATATATATATACTAGAATCCCTCATATTCAGAGTTCCACATATCCAGACATGATTTTGATGTGTATATTTGAACAATTTGGCTGATATGTAAGTGATATAAAATTTCTGTTTTTCTGGAAATTTACTTTGAATAAATGCTTATGCTTATTTCACCCTAATGTCTTGTATTATTGCAAATGATGATGGAAATAAGAGTTAAAAAACAACTTTGGATTTATCGCAAAAAGCGGAAATTTCAACATGGGAAAGTGAACATTGTATGATATAAAAACCTTCCAAGGAAACTATTCTCCAGCATTCACACTATCACAATGAACAAGGAAATAAAAAAACATGATTGTAATCAAACATGGATTATAACTGAAAAAGCTATTGCAAAAGTTGTCAGTTTTATGGAAAGAAAGCCAGCATTCATCTATGATTGCAATAATGCATGCAGAGTTAAAAAGTGTCTTTCATTTTAAAAAAATTCAAGAACAAAGCAAAACAAAATGCGGAAAAGTTGAGAATGACATTAGAAGAAAAAGAATCATCATGCAATAGTGATTAAAAAATCCTTGTTACATTATTTCTTTTGTATGCATGGTATACTTAATTTAATGAATTTTCAATAACATTACATAATTTATTTCTTTTTTCTTAAAATCATTTCCATTATATTTCAGTGTCCATTAGCTTATTTTGTTTACTATAAAACATTGAAAATAAATGTTCAACCTGATTTCTGTTCTTTTATTTAAATCTAAATATAACCCCTCATATCTGGGCTTTGTAACCAATTCCTTATATCCAGAAGGCCTTCTTAGTCTGCATGTCAGGGTTACTACTGCATATATATATATATATATATATATATATATATATATATATATATATATATATATATATATGATCTTGATAGCTCTGTATATATGCTTTCTGAGCATAATATTGAAGATTATGATGTTCTCTGGAACTTTATTAATTTCTCCCAAGTCTTCAATTTCACCAGGAATCATTTTCAGGAGAAGGAATCTGTGGTAAAGTCTGCTTCACAATTCTTGATATTTTATGCATTCTGATTAAAAAAAAAAAAATTCAATGTCTTTTTTATCATTTCACCCCAGGCAAGGTGATAATCCCTCTGACATGCAAGGGTTTATTGGGGATAGAAGAGAATGAGAAGGTTTCAATAAGGAGAATGGATAATAAAGAACAAGATTCAGGAAGACAGAAGATGGCGACTTCTTGCATTTAAGTTTTTCCAGAGCATAGGTGGCAGGGATGCAAAACAGCAGGTCAGAAGTCCAAGAGAAGAAACTTATAATAAAAATTACTATTACATCCGGCTAATTCAACAGTAAAATGATGCAACATTGTTGCACACTTAAATTCGTGCTGTCAAGTTACCAAGGAAGAGAGCTCATTAGAACAAATGCCATGAAAATATTTATAGAAAAGACAGTGGGAAGCCATGTCATGGAGGTGGGAAAGTGTTGTAACCTAAGAAACATTACTGAATAGAATAATCAAACGAAGGTTGGAAATGAATGATAATACTTAGGACAAGAACAACACATATAAGATTCGCCAGTGGTGTGTAGAAGTTGTCAACTGCTAGAAGTGAATTAAGTGAATTCTACAATGAATGTTCAACTGCAGACCAACATACAGTATTTACTACTGTATTTATGTGAATACCCATTATCATCCGTAAGTATGCTACAACAGAAAGTGACTGAAGTCTTTATTACATATGTTCAAAAGTATCAGGTGAAAAATACTGGTGATAAAAAACTATTTGTAAAAATAAAAAGATTTTAAGTTTGATCCCAGTGCTTATTAGAATTTCACATAAAAGAGATAAAAATTCTAATTACAGGTAAGAATAAAGAATTGATTTACACTTAAAAAATCTCTGTAGCCTTTTTGGATAAGAAAATAAAAATAAAAAATTAGGAAATAATGTATCTTTATGGAAAATACTTGTAAAAATTTGATTATCAGACAAGGAAATAAAATTGAAAATATAATTTTCTTTTAAATATCATTCCAGTATTAATAAAACCGTTTTTCATTTGATTACAAATATATCGACTAGATTTAGAATCCCACCAACAATTAATTACTCAGATTGTATATTGAATTACTTGTTATATGTTTTATTCCCAGCTTCCATCATTGTTATCATTTGCTATATTTGCTAAAGATCAGAGAGAGACAGTTTAAATTTTTTGTACACATAATGAGAAAACAAGACTTGGAGAATTTGACACTCAGAGGACATAGTGAATCAAATTAATAGCAATGTGAAACACATATCTAATGAGCTTATTTTAATGGATAACAGAACATGTATAGGGAGGGTTATTTATTTATTTTATTTATTTATTTGTTCAGCAGCATATCAACTCCTTATGGGTCATTTAATTTACAAAAATGTATTGCTGGTAATTTTTTTATTTTTTCAAATCTATTGCCGGTAATTTTTTATCATGAAAATGTAGTGCTGATATTTTTACTATAAAATTTCTATGCTTTCATATTTTGGAGTTAACTATTTCCCCATAGCTGGAACCTTAACAGGTGCTACCGCTGCCCCGGGTTAGACTGGAGCTGGAAATGAGAGCAATTAATAGGTGGTTCCATGCTCCTCAACCCCCCACCCCTAATCAGTGGTCTTGCTGCCAGATGTAGTTTATCGCCATACCCAGGATTATATAGGGAGGGGTAACAAGAGGAAAAATATTGCTTACTGCTACAAGGAATAGGAAGTTGTGGAAAGCCATAATCACTCACATTGCGAAGGGATACATCACATGAAAGAAGATTATAAATTTTTTCTTTTTCAGGATTTGAGCCTCCATCTGAAATACCTTATAAATTCTATTAAATCTTTTGAAGCTCTATTTTGAACATTATGGCCAATTTCGATCTCATTGACTCAAAGTTATTGACTAGCTGTGGATTAAGATTTGAGCTGTCATCTCAAACACTCCATCTGCTTGACCTTATTACTGAAATCTTTTAAAGCACTGATGGGGCATAATTTTTCAACATCGGACAATATTATTGATTAGAAAAGATTTGTGAGCATCAGTAAATGACAAAAGAATTTATAAATAATTTTTCTTTGCCAAGACAAGAGATGATCACAATTTTTACTGCTGTCGTTTTGTTGTTAAACTTTAAATCATTAAAAATTTCCTTACAAGAATTATCTTGTCTTGTGACCTGAACTGATGTTGAAAATAAAACATGCAAAAGATATGAGCCACTTAATGCACCTCAAGATTAAGATATGCATTCAAATTTCTCATAAGTTCTGACAATCTTTCCACTATGGTACTTAGACTTTGGGAATTTAAGGGCAGTACTATTAGGTTGGTGCAAAAATAATGACGTAATAATGTCGTTTTTTGACGTTAAAAAATACGTCAAAAAACTACATTATTACGTCATTATTTTTGTACCAACCTAATAGATTGGCAGCAAGGTCTCATCATTTTACAGTCAACATGGCTAAATTTAACTGTAAGTTCTATGCTAATAGTTTCTTCTATTGCACTTTTCACATGTAGACCTTTCTTCCAGCTTCTAGCTTTTCAGTCAAGTTTGATCTTGAAAAATTTAAATGTAATGTTGATCATTATCTTCTGTCTTCTTAATTCTTTTATTGTTCTCTATCCTTAATAGTAGTTTTCTTTTTTTTTTCACATAATCTGTAATAGTAACCTCTTCTGCTTTAATGTCTTTATTGCCTTGTTTGCAGTGAAATGATTTTTTTTTAAATAATCAAGCACAGTTTGTATAAAGTCTGTGGCTTTCAATTCATCTTTTTACTGCAGTTGATTTAAGATTGAACAGATGAACAATTAGAGGAAATGGAAACAAAAACAGCACTTACACTTAGCATCAGAAAGAGGCCATTGAAATTTCTAGGGCATATAATGAGGAAAGAGGGCTTGGAACATTTAATACTCACAGGACAGACTGAAGGAAAGACAGACAAAGTAAAACAATGCATAATCTACCTAGCAAACTTGAGTCAATAGATGGCAGAGTAAGGTTTAGGAGAGATAATAAAAAGACAAAATTTATTAAGAGCTGCAAAGGACAGAATATTATGGAGGCACATATAGAAAAAGAAGAAGTGTTTTAAAATGTTGTTGAAATGCTATAGAAAATGAGTCAATGTGAAATTACTAAGGAGCTTAGAATATCAGTGCATGCCGTGCAGGTCCAAGAGACAAATCACAAAATTAAAAAAAATAAATTGCTATGGAAACCCTAATTTTTTTACAAACACTTCACTTCACTAGGTTATGTGTCTGTTGTGACTTGGAAGTTGTCAGTTCAATCCCTGGGTCTGGTAGTGCTGAAAAGTCAAATACACTGATTAGGTGGAAGAAACAGACAAGTGACATAATAGTGAAGAAGATTTGTGAGTATTAACTGATATGAGTTATCTCCCCTAAAAATGGAAAATGGAGTGAGAACAAATTACACTTGTAGATTAAATAAAGGGCACAGTTCAAAATTCCACTAAGTTTATCAAGTACAGTGACAAACACCTGAACATGGCTGGAGATTACAATGTGAATATAACAACCAAGGTAAGTATGCTGGCATGAATAGCAAAGCATAAATGATGGAAGCCTGAAGAAGGCTAGAATTTACAATGACCGAAACATTGTGAGCATGTTGGTATGAATCCCGATCACGAGTCCTGTAACTCTTCTCCCCCAGCTGTGGATAAATAGCAAGACAGGCTTGATTCTATAGCCTTGGGTGGCAACTGGACTAGGAGAAGGAAAACTTTGAATTTAAAACCAGCCTGGAGAGGGTTGGAATCCCTCAGAAAATCTTGCCCCAGAAACACCACTACTACTGCAGCTGTAGTACTTGTGTTGTTCCCCTAAAACCCTAACGGGCTGTGTGTCTCATGATTGTGATTATAAATCCACTAGGCTATTGTCCTATGGGTACTTAGACTCTGCGGAAATGGAGCAAGCAATA
>OZ010581.1:106986728-107126728 GCA_963932145.1 Acanthosepion lycidas
TGTATCAAATTTGCATATATGTATGCATGTCAGCATGCAAATGCAGATATAAAGATAACTGTATAAATATCTGAGTAATATATATATATATATATATATATATATGTGTGTGTGTGTATATATATATACATATATATGTATATATACACACATATATATATATATACACATGTGTATATATATATATACATATATATATATATATATATATATATATATATATATATATAAATATACACATATACATATATATATATATATATATATATATATATATATATATATATATATATATTTCTCTTTGGAAAGTAGGAAGAAATTTTTAACAATTTAAAAAAAAATCACATTTATAACTCTCTTTCATGTGCAAATTATAAGAAGAATGCCATTGCTAACTCCCACTGCAAGCAAGTGGTGGCATCCAAGCACCAAAATAACAATGAATAGTTGTCCTGATTAAAACAAGTTGAGAGTCAAACACTATTGGATAATTGAAGTGTTGAGTCAATAAAGTTCAGCCAATCAGAAACTCAGGTCTTGTGAACCAAAGTGTCTTGCAAATTATCAAACTAGAAAAATCTCACCCAAGAGATTCTTAGTCAGATGAAAATATAAAAATATCATCACTTAAGATGATTGCAATCACTTAAAACGGCACCATGGTCTTGAAAGCTTTGTCACAAAACCAGTTTTCAACACAAAGGAAGCAGGAGTTGAAATAAATCCCAAGAAAACTGAATCTATGACTTCCAAACAGGCACAACATCCATTAAGTATAAAAATAATATAATAAATATATAAGCATAATAAAATAAATATAATAAATGCAAATGTCAGTGTGTCACTGTGTCACATTTTTTCAACTTTATTCCTAGAGGCCAAAGCACAACATATCATACCATTTTGGAATCAGACCAACTCTGTGAGCAAATTAAAACATCCTGGGCTAGATCCATACCCACAATCCTGAAATTTTGGATTCCCTAGTTTTCATTACAGCTATTGTTTTTGGCATTTTTTTTTTTTACATAATTTTTTGCAACAATTTTTTTTGTACAATAACAATTTTTATAAGTTGGAAATAAATTTGGAAATAATCAAAATTAATTGCAAAATCCAGTGCAAGTTCACCCATGAAATAAAAATAATTGTTTGTACAGGCAGTAAGGACCTGCATACATCAAACTCATCTTTAATTTAAGTGGAGACAGAAAAATTATCATTGAACTTTTAAAGGGTAAGCTTAAATATTAATGCAATACTTGAATGCAGTGACCAATTTTAAGTTCTTCTGTAGTTTATTGTTGCTTATGGCCTTCTACTCCTCACTACCTATTGGGAGGAAAGCCATGTCAAGAGCCATCCACAGGAGCTAGCTTAAATTCTGCCCAATAGTGTGGCTTTTAAGAGCTAGTTTAAAATAAGCCTATTAAGCAAGTTATTGAATTTGTTCATCTGCAACACAAAATATTAGCATCTAACAATCATGCAATTGCACTAAATTAAAAATAGGTCAAAATTGTGCAGCTTTCTAAAAAAAATCAAACAATACTACTGTGCCATGTTCCTTCAGTAGCAGGGGTCCCCATAATTCCCTATCCTTTGTAGCTCTTAGTACATTTTGTTTTTTACTATGTCTCATATGCCCATTTATAAAATCTCACTAGGTAGGCCTGTTTTCTTCTATCCCTCTTGCTTTCAATGTCCTATGAGTGCCAGATTTAATAAGCCCTTTTTCCTCATTATGTGTCTAAGAAATTTCAACTCTCTCTTTCTGAGTCTAATATAAGTGTTCTTTTTGTTTCCATTTTCTCTAAAACTTCACCATTGCCTACATGTTTGGTCTATGGTATTCTCAGCATCCTTCTGTAGAACCATATTTTTGTTGCCTCAAATCTTTCCTTTAACTGTCATGAGATTGTCTGGCATTCTCTGTGATACAGGAAGATTGATATTAAGTACTCCTTTCTTTGTTTCTAATGAAATTTTCCTGTTTTTTAATACTTTGCTTAATTTTTGGGGAGGCATCTTTCACTATCCCAGTGTGCCTTTGGATTTCAGTGTCTCATTTTCTATCCTTTGTTAAAACATTTCCTATATATTTAAATTGTTGTACTTGCTTAATTTTGGTATATCTAATTTGTAGTATGCCTTTCGAGCTGTTCCTTTTTCTCACAACCATGTATTCTGTCTTTTTGCAATTGATTCTTAGTCCTTTCTTCTCACTTTCTTTCACTTCCTTCTGTAGGAGTTTCTTTAGTTTCCTTTCTATAATCAAAGAAAATGCCACTGCACACCAAAGTTGAAATATATGGAATATACATTCTCTCATTTAATATGTATGGATTCGGTTCCAATGAAGCATTGAATTTAAGATCTCGAGAAATTCTATAGAATTCTTTAATCTATGACATTTGTCAGAATATCAAAATACGCCCAAAGCAAGGCAATAAAGTCACTAAGATGTTGTGGAAATATTAATAGAAAAAGCACAGGAATGTTACATTATGACAGTAGGAAATTGACGGAAGCCAAGATGTCAGTCCATGACCGATAACATTGCAGATTCTTCTTTGAATTTTGTCAAAAATCTCTAAATATATCACAGAAGCACCGAACCAGATATAAAAGTGTTATAGCATGGGAGAACAAATGAAATAACAGTATTACTAGCAAGGTGAAAATAAAAGATGACAAGGATTGTAAATATAAAATTATTTTGTATTGCCAATACAGTGGATGCTAGCTGGTATGTTTCTAAATGTAAACAAAGGAGGCGGCTTTGTAGGAAGGTTAGAATTGGTAAAGCCTGGAGTTGATGCACTTGTAGGAGGAGTGAGCTATGAGTTTATTCTCCCTTTTGCATTTCCCCCATTATGGGCATTATTATATCTGTGATATAATAATAGCGTAGTTCACAAATGGGATGGAATGACTGAAAGGAAAAAGAATATGCTTGATTCTCTCAGAGACTTTTATGCTACCAAAACATACACAAAACTATATATACATATATATCTCCTATGTGGAAAATAATATACCATATATATCTATGCAGCAAACAGAGTGTAATGAGAAACAAAAAGGAAGGGTCTTATATATAATATTGATATATTACTATGTCTGGAGAAGCCATGTTTAGGATTCCAGATTCAAACAGGCTGGATTCATCTACTATATCCCAGGTAAGGACATATTCCATAAACAGGAAACAGCAAGTTTGAGAGCTGGAGTTTCTTTCTATTTCAGGGGAATACCTATGGACTAGTAAAATGCTGGAGAGGCAGATTCAGTCTTGACTGGTGCCAAGACTAAAGAAAGCAACATCTCAGTTTGGCTACTGTAAACCAACTGAAATTGAATGTCACTCTTGTCACTGTATGGACTTACGTCATTAAGCAGCCATCATGTGACCCACATGAATTATCTATACCAAAGGGAAATAAGTGCCTTCTGTATCCCTACACACAACTTAAATAGACTGGTCCTCTCATAAGAAATAGGGAAAATTTTGGAAGGAAATAATTTTTATAGATTAACCTTTTTCAGAATTTCCTTAAGCTGTGACACTTGTCAGATTTTTAAAAAAAAATTGTTTTTTATCAATTTAGAAGGGTAGTCCAGTTCATGTCCTGATCAACACAGTATAAAATCGATCCCTGATGTTTTACAGTTATGTGGACTTTACTGTTTGTTTTCAAATATCAAGTTTGAAACTGTGCTTACATCATTAATTTCAATCCATGTAAACAGAGTTTTGTTTTTTTAATAAAAAACAAATAGATATATACATGTTTAATTAAAAAACAAAAAGTTACATAAATTAACAAAATATAAAAAAAAAACAATATACAGATATCAATGATCATATTTTCAAGTCATAACATATGTAAATAAAAAAAACAAAACAGGACCAGATAACTCTGTAAAAGTCAGGGATCGATTTGACATGGTATCAGTATTATGAACAGGACCCTCGCTTCTAAATTGTTATAAAACCAATATTTTTTATTCTGACAAATGTTGTGACTTAAAGAAGTCTAATGAATGCTAACCAACAAAAATTATGCCCTAGAATGCATATGTGGATAAGTGATTAGAACTTTCACTTTCAGATTATGAGTGACAGTATTCAAATCTCACCATGTTCGATTTTTCAAGAAGGTGGTTGCTTGATGTTATCTCTCTAGGTTGAGGTGATCCCAGCATGCGGCAACTTTTGAAAGTACCTGAAAACCATACCACAGGTTAACCAAGCCTTTTGAGTGAAATTAGGTTGACAGAACTCCTTGAGAACCCTCGATGGTTGTGCAAGGACAAAGTCACAAGTCATCAAGACCAAGGATTTGAGCATGCTCGTGTTGCTCAGATTATTTGTCACCTTAGATAATGCACGCTCTCTCCCAGAAACTGTAACTAAGGTCTGCTCAGCATAGTTGCAGTATAAACCACAGATGGGTTCTGTGGCTGTTGAACAACACAAATGTGCCTGTGCAAGCATCTGCAAAAAGGATTGGCTAGCTACCTTAGTAGACAGGCATCTTTGGATATGAGTGACCAACTTTTATTTTATTTATACCCTAGAAATATTTTCCCCTTTTTTATTTCACAAGTGAGCCAGTATTGCTTAAGTAATACTTAAGTAAGTCCCTGTCAGCTTCCAACACTCATATAAATTAATTGAATTACAGAATCAGCTTTGGACAGGCAGCTTTCAAAAAAATAAAAATAAAACAATATTGAATAATATTAAACAATATTAAAATTGAAATAAATGCCACTGTGCACTAAAGTTTCAATATATGAAATATACATTTTCTTTTTACTGCCACACCAAGTCAAAATTGATTTAATTATAAGGATCATATTTCCCATTTTATTGTTAAAATAGATAGAAAAGTATCTCGTTTAAGAAAAAAAGGTGGGGATTTAAGGTCCCTTTCAGCTGACACTTCTTCAGAAAAATAATCATCAGCAGATTAAAACAAAGAAGATTAAAACAAAGAATTATTATCAATGTCTGATGTTAAAAACAATAGATTACCACGATGAAATATAAGGGGGGGGGAATTAAAGGAAGAGGTAGAAAAAAAAAAAACCTCATATACACTAAATATTTTCTGGGTTAAACAGTAATCTCCCCAAATAGGACCGACCTAAATTTCATCTCCCTCTGTCTACACAGGGCAGGATTTTGCATATTAATAATAATGGACTCCAAAATGTCTAAATGGAGCCTCGTCCTAGCTCTACGTATGACAGAAAAGAAATCGTGAGAATAATTCGTCCTGCAATAAACAAAATTTAAAAGGTGTTCACTAATTGCTGACTCATGAGTCTGCGAACACCCGGATGTAATTGGTTCATGCCTGCGCCCTTTACCCGGAACATACTGGGCGATCATCACCTCAAAGTCAAGGCATCCTTACAGTGAAGGGGAGAAATCTTTTTCTTTTTTTATACATTCTTCCACTTCTTATGTATAGTCTCAGTTGTAATCCAAGCAGTGAACTGGAAATGTAAGAATCAAACCAAGTACAGAAATTTAATTATCTGGGAAATCTTTTAACCTTTATCATTTTATATGTAACTTCATTTGCTGTACAAAGAGTTTATCCTGCCACTGAAGGTAAGTCTAATGCCTAAATTTGAATTTCATAGTTGTGTTGTCATATCCTGCTACAGCAGCAGAAAACAATTTTGAGTGAAATTAACAATAAGGATACAGCAATTAAAAGGCATAGAAAAACAATGTGTTTGAAAGGGAAATAATATTAATAATGCTGATTACTAAAGGTTAATAGACAATAGAAAATGACACAGAAAGCTGAAGATGCATTGAAAGAAAGAAAAGCTAAACAAAGTATTAAAAACAGGAAAATTCATTAAAAATAAACAAGAGAGTCTTGAACAGTTATGTAAGATCATTCCTCTTATGTGGCAGTGAACACTGGACAATTTCTTTATAGACAAAATGGAAGCATAAAGCAATAGAGATTTAATTCTACAGAAAGATACTAAGAATATTATGGTCATTGTAAGCAGCAAGGAAGTTTTAGGGAAAATGGAACCTAAAAGGTCATTTAAACAAAATTAAGCAAGTTTTGGAAATTTAGATGAGAAATGTTTTAATAGACAACAGAAAGTGTGACACCGAATGTTGAAAGCACATTGAAATAAAGAAAGATGCCTTCCAAAGACTAAAAAAAATGAGAGGCTAATTAATATCTACTGCAGACACTTGCTCGAACACATTTGTGTTAGTTCCACACCCATAGATCCTACCTGTGATTTATACTGAACCAAGCTGAGCAGACTTTAGTCACATTTTATGGGAGCAAGTACATTATCTAGCATGATCAAAATGTTGAACACGATATACCCAAACACTCACTCACAAAGACCTGTGATCTTGTGCTATTACAACAATGGATAAACAATATCATCAACCCAATATCACTCTCAGGGCTTGTATCAAACCATGGTGTGGTTTCCAGGCAAATTCCAAAGTGCCACAAATTGGAATTACCTCCACAGACAGATGATGTCATGGAGTTGACTTCTTGACAAATCAACCATATGCAGATTTGATTCTGGGTCTCATAGTGGGGAAGCAAATATCTAACCACTTGGCTGTGCACCCATGACAAAGTATTAAGAGGTCGGAAAATTTCATTAGAAACGAAAGATAATGTACTGAACTGAACTGCTTTAAAATTCAAATATATATACCATGTTTTATTTTGACAATGTAATTTCCTATCTCTATATTTCTCATGCTATGTCTATCATATAAAACTGAAGGACTCTTAGAAATAGAACTCAGCTGAACTTGTTTCAAAAGAGAAAATTTCAATCAGTGAGTGCAAATTGAGGGTAGGCAATAAACAAGATGAAAGGCTTGCCCCCTGGTTGTGCTGGATCTATTTTTGTCTTGGTTTTGCATGGCCACTGCAGCATCTGCTGCTAGTGAATTCTCCAGAGATCAAGATGTCAGCTCCTCTCATACCCACCACTCACAGAAAATATAATGCCTACTTACTGCTCCAAAATACTTGACTTTGATCGTTCTATTTTTCTTCTTGAAAATTCTTTTGTCTTATTTTTCTTCTAATTCCCTTTGCACCATTGTTTTTTTCTTATTCAATTTTACCATTGCTATCAATTTTCCTCATTTTCTATTTCATCTTATTTTCTCTCTGTTCTTTTTGTCTCTTATTCTTGTTAAATCCATTTACTTTTTCTTTTAATTCTTTTTTCTTCTTCTTGTCTTTGATTCTTTTGCTAATTCCATTTGCCTTTATTTTTCCCTCATTCTTTAATTCTTCATATATGTTCTAATATATTTTCTTCTATTAATTCTTTCTTTCACAACATCTATCATATTTTTTCTTCCTCTGGTTCTCTCTGCGTCCTGGGTAAGATGTTAAACTACATCCGTGTCCTGGGTAAGACGATAAACTACATCCAGCAGCAAGGCCTCTGATCAGGAGGTTTTGAGGAGCGTGGAACCACCTCTTAATTGCTGGTGTTCCCAGCTCCACCTTGACCCGGGGTGGTAGCACCTGTTAGGGTGCCAGCTATGGGAAATAGTGAACTCCTAGTTTTTCCAGATCTTACTCGCGTCTTGGGTATGACGATAAACTACGTCCAACAGCAAGGAAGGCCTCAGATGGTGTTTTCAGAAAAAAAATGTTGCCAGCTGTACATTTTTGAAACAAGGTTGTCAGCTATATGTATTTTTTTTTGGGAAAAAAATAATGTTGCCAGCTATACATATTTTTTTGGGGGAAAAAATAATGTTGCAAGCTATACGTTTTTTTTGTTTTTTGTTTTTTTTGGAAAAAATAATGTTGCCAGCTATACGTTTTTTTTTTGTTTTTTTTTTCGGGAAAAAATAATGTTGCTAGTTATACGTTTAATTGTACTGTATATTTAATATATATATATATATATATATATATATATATATATATATATATATATATATATATATACTTAATTTGGCATTAAATGACCTACAGTGGTTGATATGCCATAAAACCCAACTAACCAACCAAATCTGGTTCTCTTTCATTCCCCTTCTTTAACTTTTCTTACATCTTTATTCCCCCCTTTATCTCTCTCCCTTTTACTTTCTCTGTTTCTCTCTACTTTATTTCCTTTCTCTTTCTCTCTCTGCTTTATTCACTCTCTCCTTTATTGTCCCCCTCTTTCTTTCTGCTTTATTTCCACTCTCTTTTCCTCATATATAATAATATTACATGAGAGGAGGAAGAAATTTTCTCCCAATTTGTATTTCCCCTACTACTGACATTGTTATATCAATGAGATAAGCACACCTAATTTCATGGACAGAATGGAATACCTGGAAAAAAAAGGAATGATGAACATGCTTTGTTCTTAGAGTTTTATGTTGCAAGTCATAGATAAAATTATATATACATATTTACATTTATCCCATGCAGAAAACTTTTAACACATGTCTACACAACAAGCAGTGGGAAAAGAGAGTGAAAAGATAGTGTCTTACTTATAATAATTTCCAACGGGAAGTGAAGCTGCTAGAGATTCTTCTGTGTTTCTTGAGAAGTTATACTTAGGTTTCCAGATTCAAACTGGCTAGATTTATCTGCTATGTCACTAACAAGGACATATTCTCCTCAAACAAGGAAACAGTGTCATGGATGTCTTCAACATAGGGACTGCAAGCCAGTGATAATTTGTATATCTGGGGAAGCTATATTCCCAAATTAAAATGGTATCATGGGCTTGTAAGCTGCACCATGTGGCAGCTGATTTCCCCCAGAAAGAAGCCCGGGCAAGGAAAATGCTCAGTTTGACTCCTGGAAAACTGACCACTTTCATCATCCTATCAAGTCACATCACTAAACAGCCATCACATGAATCCAGGTGACTTCATTTCAATCAAAAGGAGATAATGACCTTTTGTATCATTACATATATATTATTTTTGAGGTTAAAAATGGCGTGTCTATCTATATGTATAAAACAGAGAATGTCTGTCTGTCATTCAACTGATTTTGACTAAACTTGGCACATACATTGTACAATGTAAGAGATAGGTTCTTAGCATAAAAAATCAATAATTTTTTAAAATCAATAATTGATAAAGCTGATCAAAAATCAATAAATTCAACTTTTTTCCTCCGATTTTATTCAAACATGGTATGTAGGTTACTTACATCATGACAATCTCAACAATACCTCATTTTTTTATTTCTATGCCACTGTGTTTAGCAAAAAACCATGAAAAATGAAAAATTGATTTCAACACAAATTTTAAACTAAAAACTTCCTCAATTTTCAAGCAATCTAATACAAACTTCACTCAATTGTAGCCAATAGGTTGATTGCTTAACAGTCATTTAACTTGATAATTGAGTCCACCCATATAGTAAAAATCCACATAAATAGCAAAAAATGGCAATTTTTTATTGGTTTCTTTCTTATTTTTCATTGATCTTTCAACCAATTTTCATCAAACTTAATAATTGCTTTATAAATGTATCCTCTTTTACATCACTGGTAGCACACTGACAAATTTAATTTCAAAAACTTCAAAATAATTGTTGTCTGAAGTGGGTCTTCATGTTGCCTGTTTTACCCCTTCATGTCTTTGGCTAACTTTGATTGAATAAATACAGACTACTTCTGTTATATCACTAACTGCATTAATTCAAAATGTTTTTTAATGATACATCTAAACATGATGCTGGTTTTGCTCCATTCTAATTGAATGCTTTTTTCTGATTGACCACCTGGATATGGCCACTAGTTTCTAATACATGTATCCACTAAAAATAGCATTTAAAGTAATATATATAATTTTTGGTGCCTATGTCAAATATGCATATTTTGAAGTAATAAAAATGTAAGATTAGAAATATTTCCATTATTTCTTTACATATATGTGCGTATATATATATATATATATATATATATATATATATATATATAGGCACATTTACTTTCTGACCATGAGACCCGGGTTCATATCTCCCCATGGTCAATTTGTCAGGAAGGAGTTCCTGATGTTATCGCTCTGGAGGTGGGTATGATCCCAGCACCTTTGGAAAGTGCCTGAAAACCACACCATATGTTGACCCAAGTCTTGTGAGTAACATTGGCTAGACAGAACACTTGGAGCCATCAATAGTTGTGTTAGCACAAAGTCACAAGTCATTGTGACCGAGGATTTGACCGTGCTGGTGTTCAGATTGTTGATCATTCTAGATAACCCATTCTCTCCTAGAAACTGTAACAAAGGTTTGCTCAGCATAGTTGCAGTATAAACCACAGGTGGGCTCTGTGGGTGTTGAAAAAACACAAATGTGCCTGAGTGAGAGTCTGCAATAGGGATTGACTAGCCGCTCTACACATATAAAAAGATAAAAAAAAATTAACGTGTAGAGCTTTAAAGTATAAAAAATTAGGAGATTGGCTGATTTACTAATTTTTTATACTCATTGTTGTAAGTGAGTTATCAAAAACAACAGTAAAAAAAAAACAGAATTGGTTTTAAAAACAAGTTTATTACCTTTAGGTACATGGAAACAGAATGTAGAATAGAAACTAGGAAAAAAAATGTTTAGCAATGAATGACTAACTGTTTTCAGCAAAAGCTATGACTGCTCCTCCTGCTACTCCTCTTGATGTAGGAGTATTTTCAATAGCCAAGTTCAAAACTTGTAGGAAAATATTCTCCTTCACAACACACACACACACATATATATATATATATATATATATATATATATATATATATATATATAAACTAGCAGTAGAGCCCGACGTTGCCCGGGGATGTAACAGTAAGAGATAGATCAAGTATCGACCATCATAATGACTGAAAAATAAAATTGACAAAGATTATTGTTTAAGGTTGACGGACATGTATGTCTTAATTAGTTTTTTTTTTTTGTTTTTCTTTTTTTTAACAAATTGGTCAAACCCAAACTCAAACAAAAACATTGTTTTTTATTGTTATGAGTCTACCGATTGAATCAAATTTTATAATAAACAATTGTTTTGTAAATGGAATTTTTAAAGCATTCTGAATGTAAAAATAAAGAAAAAAGTGTGCAAGACAATAAGAATCACTATCTGCCAAAAAAAAAGTGAAGTTTTGTTGAAATCGGTTGAAAAATGTAGGAAATCCGATCCCATATATAAACGAACGCACACACACACACAAACAACCTGGGTTTTATAATAAGTATAACTCGATATGAGTTGTCCCCCTTTCATTCTCGCGATGCCTCTTAATCATGTTTTCAAATTGATTTCATGCAAAAACAATTGTGTTTTTCTAATTTTTGGTGCTGTTAGAACCACCACAAGGTAATTTTACGTAGTCCTGTGAAGTTTTGTTGAAATTGGTTGAAAAATGTAGGAAATTCGATCCAATATATAAACGTACAGACACACACACACAATCTGCATTTAATAATAAGTAAGATGTGTGTGTTTGTGTCAGATGATTCAGAGAGGCTTTTAAATGTTCAATGATTTCAAGTCGAGTTCCAAACAAAAAGGTTTTCTCAACATCATCTTCATGAAATGCTTTAACGACAATAACTGATAAGACTATTTCTGTTAATTCACCAAATCTTTTAAAAAAAAAGGATTTTTCAATTTATTTTCACCTATGGATATTTCCAATCTGATTTTCAGGATTATAAACTTTTAATCTATCTTTAATTCCTTAGTTGGGTAGTTTGCAAAATAACAGAATTCTGAAATGGGAACTATTTGAGAAAGCGTCTTTAATTTCATCATATTAAAAGATGGTTATCTGCCCCTATTTCAAAACTTCTTTCCTCTGTTTCCCTTGCTTTCCATATACCCTGTAAGTCTTAAATTCACCAAATCCCTTTAGCATAGTTTCTCTTGCTTTTAATATGTGTGGTAAATTCTTCAAGCTTTCTTTTCTTTTGCCTTGTAACAAAACAAAAGACTGTAACATCAACTTGAATAAAGCTGCCTTCTTTTTCTCACTATCAAATGTAGGCCTTTGATATGCAAATTACTGGCTAATCTGAAGACACAGATTGGTGACAATCAACCAATCACATTATGACACAATATGTTAAGCATTTTATTTAATCCCAGTTAGGATTTTTTTTAATGCCATGTCTCTTCAGGGTATATGTGATTACAGCTTTTCACAGATTCTTTTTCTTTGATAAAAGTTACCTGAGTGGAATCATTATCATTCATCCATAATATTATTTACGCAAACACAAAGCAGACCCTGAATTTTCACCTATAATGATGAATGGTTTTTCTCTCAGGGAGGAGGTCCCATGCCTTGAGCACCTCTTGGGACTTAAGTGAAACTCAAACTTATGATCTATCACTAAATACACTGGAAAAATGCTTGGTTACCTGTACTGCTCCAGTAAGTACGTACATGACTCCTCCTATTATGCTCTATATTCACAAGAGCCAGATCAAATGGAAAATGGATTACTGCTGCCATATATGGACAGGAGATGCCCAGTCCTAACTTTCCAGGTTCAATAGAGTCCAAAAGATTCTATGTATCCTTGTGGATGATGAATTATTTTCTACCAAACAACCCCTTTCCCAAAGATGACACATCACAAGCCTCTCAATGCTTTATTGCTATTTCCATGGAAAGTGTTCAGAATTCCACCAGTTCTAACCTTCATGGCTAAGACACACCCTGCCACAAACGCTATAACAAACTACCCACTTTCCCTTCATATTTCATTAGTGAGATGTAAGTTCCACTCAAGCATCTTCCTACCCGAAACTGCTGATTTGTGGAACTGACTCCCATGACAATGCTTCCCTGATCATTATAATCTTATCCTGGTAAAGTCTAGAGTTAATTGTTACCTTCCTCACATATTCCCATAAACTGTAACCTTCTACCTCGAGTGGCTCTTGGGTCTTGTACCGAATAAATATCATTATTAAAAAAAAAAATTTTAATTATTATTGTTACATATATATTTATTTATTTTTCTTTTTTAATTCCATGTCTCTTCAGGATATAGGTGATCATGGCTCTCCACAGATTCTTTTTCTTTTGTTTTCTGCAAATTGCTATACATTCTTAGGAAAGATAGTGGAGTAGTTTTCCATTGCCTTTGCCATGGTTTGGAATTCAAAATTTTCCTTTCCTTAGACTGATTTCCTCTAAAAGCTAAAGAGTTCAATCTACCCATCTATATAACCCATAGTGGTGGAATATTCTTGCATTTTCTATGGTTTGTCACCCCTTTGCAGGTTATTTAAAGACAGAAAATGTTTTTTAGATTGTATATTTTTGTTTTTACTAATGATTTGGCAATACAAGTCTTACTAATTAACCCATAGCTGAAGGAAGAAGAGGTGGATTCATACCTGACTGGAATTGGAACCTGGCTCTTTAATTAACAATTCTAAGCCATTGTTCATTAGACCAACTGCACAACCAAGCTTAGGACACCTGGTATTGCTTAAGTGGTCACCCATCTAGTTATTGATCAGGCTTGACATTGCTTAACTTTGGTGATCCTATATCTAGTGCCTATATCCATTACACTACCTGCACATCTTTGACTTAGAATCCTATAAAATGCTTCTTTTTAGGATTTATTGTAACTTGATGTGTTCATATGCCAGAAGGTTTCACCTGAAAAGGTATTTAAATTTCCTACCTTTTACTTTTTATCATCTCTCTTATTTTTTTATTATTTATTTTACCCTGCTTCATGCTGATATCTAAGACAAACCTCTGCTGTAAACATTCATCAGGGTTTACCATCAAAGAGAGATTCAGCTTCCATGGGAATTAAGCAACCAAAACAATGTACAGATGCCAACCGATAATGGATACTTGTCGTCTGTATCTTATCTTATATATTAGCTCATTGATATGAGAAACAACACGTTTCACAGTAAAAAGATTTAAGAAACCTGGTAAGGTGCATCAAGTGGAGTTGCATTCCAAAAAATCATTTGCATCCCACACTCCCCTTCCTCTGGACTAACAAGTCATTTACATCCCACACTCCCCTTCCTCTGGACTAACAAGTCATTTGCATCCCACACTCCCCTTCCTCTGGACTAACAAGTCATTTACATCCTACACTTCCTCCCTCTGGACTAACAAGTCATTTGTATTTATTCTCTTTTCTTGTTACTTTAAATATTATTTTTAGCAAGCACATGTGTGTAGTGTTTTAAATAGAACACTCCACCTAGCGAACAGATAAGTGATGTGAGTTAACACCCTTGGCACAATAGGAACAACCAAGATGGATTAAAGTCTTTGCAATAGTTAGATAACAGTCCAGTTCAGAGAAAAGGTTAAAGCAACACATGCTACAACCAACATCCAGATACACACCCTAGGAAATTTTTAATCAAATTAACCCCAAGCAAGACAGTAAAGACACTAAGACACAAAGGGTTACTGGGTATGGAAGAATTAGAAAACAGTATCATTACTAAGAAGCAATCAGTGGGGAAGTGACTGAAGTCAAGATGCCTGGTCAAGATCATTTACGTTACAGAATCTTACTTGAATTTTGTCAAGAATCTCAAGATGAACAGCAGGAGCACCAGAACAGATATAGCAACATTATTCAGTGCACAAACGAATTGTAGATTTGTAAATGTGAAAGATAGATTCTGATGAGAAAAACTTTCCTTGCAATAAATTGATTTGATATAGTCATTCGACTTCATGTCAGTGGAAAACATAAGGCCAGAAAGGTGTAGAGTGTTGCTCTCATAGAGTTTAGCATCAGTCATGCTGATAGCAGACAGAAAAAGTTGTCTGTTGGAATTAAATGAAAGCAGTCTTGAGTTAAATATATATATATGTATATATATATATATATATATATATATATATATATATATATATATATATATATATTTTTTTTTTTTGGAGTGATATGAGTTTGTGATTCTGGGTTTCACACCCTTTGTGATCAGACAAACTGATTAATTTTCAAATTTTGGATTTATATTAGGTTGCATATATTGGTGTTTTATGGTAAAAATACTGATATATGCAACCATGAATAGATTAAAAATTTCAAAAATAATCAGTTTGATAAGAGTTTGTGAAAGGCCATGAAACCCAGGGTCACAAACTCACATCAATCCAACTAAATATGTTAGTTCTATCACTGATATTGAGTGCTTCCAATAAGTACTGTGCATATATAATATATAAATAATATATATAAAAATTGCATATATATATATATATATATATCTGCTTCTTCCTCCCTACACACACACATATATGTATATGTGGAGGTATGTAGAAAAATAGAAAAAAACACGTTAGGTAAATAATCCGAAGTTCTTTAGTATTTTTGTTTTTTTTTTAAAAAAACAGTGCTCCATACAGAAGTAGAGCTTAAATTATAATTATATTTTAAAAAATATGATTCCTTTGCTACATAAGAGTTCTCATGTTTCAAAAACGAGAGCCGAAACCATCAATATAATTATTAAAATTATATTGAATTAAGGTATCTAGCCCTGTTTCATCCTCAAGCAAAAATTTAGGAATAACCAATGTCAGATATCTTATCAAAATGTTAAGTAATTTTGCGAGCGAACATGCTTATAAAGATGTGTAAATTTCAAGATTGGTTATTCCTAAATTTTCACTTGAGAATGAAACAGGGCTTGATACCTTAATTCAATTTAATTTTAATAATTATATTGAGGTTTTCGGCTCTTGTTTTTGAAACGTGAGAACTCTTATGTAACGAAAGAATCATATTTTTTTAAATAATTATAATATATATACATATACATATATAGAGAGAGAAAGAAGCAGATAAATTAGAAATATTACAGAGATAGAAGTGTAATCACATATTTGACACAGTGTGTGTGTGTATATATATATATATATATATATATATATATATTATATATATATACACAAATATATATTATATACAAATATATATATTATATATATATAAATATATTATATATATATACACAAATATATATTATATACAAATATATATATTATATATATATATATATATTATATATATATATACAAATATATATTATATACAAATATATATATTATATATATATAAATATATTATATATATATACACAAATATATATTATATACAAATATATATATTATATATATATATATATATATTATATATATATATACAAATATATATTATATACAAATATATATATTATATATATATATATATATTATATATATATACAAATATATATTATATATATATATACAAATATATATTATATATACATATATATTATATATATATTATGTATATATATATATATATATACATATTAGGTTGGTGCAAAAATAATGTCGTTTTCTCACATATGTTACTATGTGAGAAAACGACATTATTTTTGCACCAACCTAATACATACATACATATATATATATATATATATATATATATATATATATATATATATGTGTGTGTGTGTGTAAAGAAAAGCCATGTAATTGTTTTAGGATGTAGATATCACTTGATATTTTTTTTCACTATTGGAATGCAATAACAAAGTATTGAAAATCTGCAGATCTTGTGACAAAAAATCACCTGTGGGAAATGTTAGTATTTCATATTATCTTTTATTCTGATTCATCAGAGGAGAATAAATGTTTTTCTCTTTGTGACATTTGAGTTCAAAATAAGATGAAAAATAAATAAGGAGATAAAGTAGCAAAGTAACACCCAAATACAAGAACATACTAGAAGTTTTTTTTTCTATTTTTTTTTTTTTACCAATGTTTACCATAACCTTCCCCAAGATTCACCAAAATACTTATTTTGAGAAGTGAATTTCGCTGAGATCTCTTCATGAAAGCACAAAGCCCCAAAAACCTTCAGTGGTAGTAAATTTTAAATATTTCATCTATCATGATGAATGGTTATCAAGTGGAACTCATATTATTATTTTCTTGTGTTCGTCCAAGTGTTTTCTTTTCTGGACACAAAGTGTGTAAAGACTGTCCAAATGTTCTGCATGTCCAAGTGATTTCTTTTATTCTTGTAGCCATTATCAAGGCCGATTTTTATTTTTTATTTTTAACTGAATGTGTGTGTCTTTTATGTATGTGCCTGAAGTTATAGGCAATGTTTTATTTTCCAAACATGGTCAGCACATTGTGGCCATGTTCATAGTTAATGTTATTGAGTGTTGGCTTTTTATTATTATTATTAGTGCTTCTATTATTTTTAATCTTTTTTTTACATGTAGATGAGGTTATTGTGCTTGTATTTTCTACTAATATGTTTTGAATGGAGTTTGGTCGTTTTTTTTGTACGTTTAAATGAGTTCTAATTGAGCTACAGTTCGGTAGGCATAACATGAGTTGGGTAGATAAGCATGTAGTAGTATGACCAATGTAATTATTTATTAGTTTGGTTTGATTAGGAACATAATTCCTTAAGAGGTATTTGAACTTGTAAATAATGTTGATTCTTTATAGTTTTGTTTTTGTTGGTGTGTTGTTATTTTTGATGATAAGTTTTTAGCTGTTTTCTTTTTTTGTAATTTCTTTATGATTATTTCTAAGAGAAAATTTGTCTTTGCTTATAATTGACATGCATTTGACTTTTGTAGAAGATGTTAATGTTATTGTTTTTATCTACATGTTCAGTATCAATATTAGTTACTTTAGAAAGAAGTAGTCTAATCTGGGGGTTGATGAGCTAGTTAGGAAAACCATTGTTATCTAGCATCTGTTTTACATTATTAAGTTCTTTAAGGAAAAGGGGATGAGAGGATGAATTCTAGTGTGCTCACTTCTAGAAATTCTTTTATAACTACTATTTTATATCTAAATGGGCATTCAATCTTAAAATTGAGGTGACAAGAGTTTCTGCTAGTCGGTTTTTATACAGTGAGGTGGTGAAAATGTTATTACTGAATTCTATAAGCATGTCGAAGAATGGGAGTTTATTTTTTTGACTAATTTCATAGGTAAAGTTATTTTTTTAATGTGGTTTTGAGATTCTCAATTTTTTGTTTGTTTTTCATTAAATGAAAAATATCTTCTACATAGTGAACATATATTTGGGGTTTAGTGACTTGTTTAAATATTGTGTTTTCTATGTGGGACATATAGTAGTTGAGGAAACACAGGCTGAGATGGTTTCCAATATTAGCACCATTAGTTTGGTTGCAGATGTTACCATTATAGTTGTAGAAAGGGACTTTAGTTGTGCAAGCATGCAATAATTTTTGGTGGATATTTGGTTTGATGGATGGAGATGGATTGGAATTATTTTTATGCATGGAGTTAAGGAATATGTTGATAGTCCAATCAACAGAGATGTTTCAAAAATAAATTTTCAATGTCAAGTGATGCTAAAATATCTTGGTTTGGTTGTATAATATATATATAATATATATATATATATATATATATATATATAATCGATAAATTTATTGATTATATTTATTTTATTCATCCAAGCATATCTTGGACATAACACTAACCATCATGGTCATGCATCAAGGTCAGAAGGTCATTAGGGTGGCATCCTGTGTCATAACATAACTGGTCAGTGTAAGTGGTTTCTGAACAACCAGTCTGTCTTTCACCATGCCTAGGCATCCAGAGCTGTAGATCACTCCCAAGTTCTTCTTTTGCAAAGTGCATCCTGCATTCACATAAGATTATTGAAGTATTACAGATCGGTTCATAGAGCAGTGATTTAGTTGGATATTGTCTCCAAGAGATATAGCTCTCAGCATCCGAGTGTAGATTCCATCAAGTTTAGACTCTAGTGTTTTAGTTAATGTCCAAGCAGCAGCATCATACATTAAAACTGCCTCTACAGTGGCTGAAATGAGTACCCATTTGAAGTTGTCTGGTAGATCAGATTTCCAGATTACATTCATTTTATTCAAAGTGGTCCAGGCTATGCAAATTTTCACATTTTTTTCAGTAAAATTTATTTCACTTCCTAAGTATGTAAAAGATTCAACAGGCTTTATTGATTCCCCCGAGACAGTTTGTATTCAGCCTTGCTGGTCAAAGCCTATGAATTCATAGATTATATATAACACTCATTATATAAAACAACTAATACAGAATTTTTTTTAAAATTTCAAATGAAATTTGATAGAACAGACTTTGTGAAAGAATTCTTGCTGTTGAAATACATCTTATATAATTATTTATTTTAGGATATTAAAACATGTTAAAAATCGCTAGATAATAGAAATTATGTTTCAACACCACAAATTCATCTCCTCAGGCAATGTTAAACTATGAGCAAGTGAATGATTAATTTCAAAAGCAAAATACATTTAAAAAAATAGGCTTGTGGCTTTGCCATGGTTAACCAATCAAATGTGACCTGCACTAAATTCAAATTCACCTTAAAAATTTTTTTTTAATATACATCATGACACAAAGTTGTGTGCATATAAAACATACACAATTCCCTTATGGGCAGATACAGGTTACTACATTATTTCGTAAGAAATTGAATTGAAATGTTCAACTTCAGAATTGAAGTGAGATGTTCAACTTTCCTAAGAAGTAAAAACGAAGGAGAAGGAGAGATAATTTAACATAATGCTAATTAGTTATATGCTTGTTCAGCTTCTTACATAAAATTCTGTAGTTGATAAATAAAAGGCACCTTTAAGAAACTGGTAAATAACCGTTTAAAAAAAAATTATTTAAATAATATTTAGCTCTACTCTGTATTGAGCCCTGTTTTAAATTAAATGTTACATACAGTGGAATTATACTCCATTTGTTCTCATTTTACCAGTGTGTGTATATATATATATATATATATATATAATGGAATATCCTGTCACCCCCATGAGTGACTAAACTATAGGTAGTAACTACCTATAAGTATCAGTAAGTCAACGGACTATAGAGACTAGCTGGGATCTGCTGAGTATGACTCAGACTTATGCAAGAACTACCGACCTTCCAATAGTAGCACTCACTGCTGGATTAACTTGCAACAACCTTGTACATAACTGTCACCTTTATTCTTATTGTACTAGTTTTTTACAATAAACCTTTACTTAGCATGGAATATAACAGTATATATATATATATATATATATATATATATATATATATATTATTAGGGGGATTTGAATAATCATAATTCATCGAGTCTAGAAGAATCCTCAACAGAATGCAGAAAACACTGGACGACTGTTTCGTCCTATTTTTGGGGCTCATCAGAAGTGCGCATCCATTACAAAGCATCGAACCTGGACCATAACAAGTGGGTATGACAGATTGGGGATAGAAGATGTGACTCAGGGGCATGGTCCATTGGTCTAAGTAGACTTGAATGAGTCACACAACGGAATTTGTGAAGAGCTGGCACTATATCAAGTTTAGTATGTTACCTCTTCATCACCGAGACATGTTGGTCTAGTGGGTATGACGCTTGTGTCATATCATAACAGTCTGAGTTTCATTCTTAGTAATGAATGTACACTGCTGATGAGTCCCAAAAATGGCCGTCCAGTGCTTTCTGTACTTTGTTGAGGATTCTTCTAGACTCAATGAATTAATTATGATATATGCAGTCTGACCTCTTTAATCTGGTACCCTCAGGACCAGGCCACTACCAATAAATAGAAATGGCAGGATGACAGAAATCACCCCTAAAAACTTATGTAAGCATTGTCATGACAGCTCATTCCACATATCTATTGCTATGCTATCAGCAGTAAAACAAAGCATAAAACAGGAAATAAAAGAATCATTAATGCTTCCATGTTTTTATTGTTTCATGCACCTCCTGCTCTCTTGGGTGTAATTCTGAATGGATACATATGTAACTATATATAAGAAATGAGCAAGACCATATCACCAAAAGACTCTGCTGCTGTAGAAAGTGTGTAGTGGTGCACTTATATGACTGCTGCTGCTGCGCTCATAACCACGAAACAAACTAACGACAGCTGATTCAAAACAGTACCGGACCATGGGAGTGGCCAAACCAAAGAGCATTGGACTGTATATATACATCATGGCTTGGCTTCGCAAAATGAAAATCAAGAGGGAGTCTGTACATGTTACTTGGAAGGCATGTTTGTGACTGATAAGTCCAATGCCAGACAGGCATATTATTGTGGCATTCTTACAGCCAGAAATAAACAAATATATTAACAGAAGTAATACAAGCATATACAAATGAGAGTGTTACAACAAGAATGTTTGCTTCAACTGTCAGAGCTGACTGAAAGGCAGTACCTGCTCCTATTTATAGCTGTGATAGTCCATGCATGCATGGGTAAATTACCATACACTACTGAGAGTCCGGCCTGGGCTTGATAGCCTAGTGTTGCAATACTTCTGCCTCTGCCTCTTGTCCCTGAGAGCAGCCCTACAGGTATTTTCAAAGACTCGTTTACATGGTTGGTGGTGAGGCCAGGCATCATGGTTCTCAGCTAGGGTTGACAGTCTGTTTCATGCTAGATGCAATCATTCACTTTTATATTTACACACGCTCTATCTCTGATATTGAGCACTTTATCCCATAAATATAGCACTTAAGACTATATTTCTTCATATATACATATATTCTGCTTTATTTTTATGAGAAAATTCAGTCACACTGAATACTCCATAGATAAAATTTTCATTCAGGGCATTTGATTAACACAGTTATTTTCACTTGTATGGAGAATCCTCCTCTAATTGTAGCTATTTGGAAACCTCAGCTAGACTCTCTACAATAGTTTTTCTTCATCACCATAAGGATTCCATTTTAAGCTCCTTGGCTTTTTATTTACTGAACAAAGATTCTTCTTCTATGTGCTTCCAGGAAATTGGTGGTCATGACTCTCCACAATTTCCTCTCCTTCATAGCTCTTAATAAATTTTGTCTTTTTATTATATCTCCTAAACCTTCTTCTGCCATCTATTTATTCATACTCACTAGCTATCATATGCATTGTTTTCCTCTCTCACTCTTGCCTTTAATCTGTCCTGTGAGTATCAAATTTTCCAAGCCCTCTTCACTCATTATGTGCCCCAGAAATTTAAACTATCACTTCCTGATGATTAATTATAAATGTCCTTTTTCTTTCGATTTTCTCTAAAACTTTGTGTTGCACTCATGTTCAGTCCATTGTGTTCTCAGCATCCTTCTGTAAAAGCACATTTCAAGTCTCTTCTCTATCTATGAGGAGATTTCTTAATACTTTGCTTAGCTTTTGGAAGGCATCTTTCACCATTCCAATGTGCCTTTTGGTGTTGTACTTTCTATTCTCTGTTAAAATGCTTCTCAGATATTTAAAATGTTGTACTTGCTTGTTTCTGGTATCTCCAATTTGTAACTTGCATGCTGGGTCGTTCCTTTTGCTAACAACTATACATTCTATCTTGTAATTGATGTTTAGTCCTTTCTTCTTGTTTTCCTTTACTACCACCTACTATCAACATTGTGTCACCTGCATATCTTATATTATTAAGGCGGTTGCTGCCAATGTTGTATTCAGGTAGGACTTGTAATACTTTCAGAATCACCTCACTGTATAGGTTGAATAAGTCAAGTAAGAGGATACACCCTTGTCTTACATCTCTTACTATTTTTGTATATTTACTGAATTAATTTTCTATCTATATGCAGGTGGTTTGCTGCCCATATAAATTCTGAGTTATTCTAATATCCCACCCCCAAATATGTCAAGGTTACCTAGCAGTTCCATCAGTTCTTTGGGATGTGCTTTATCAAACACTTTTGCATAATCTATAAAACATAGATGTGCATTCTTGGCTTTTTATTTTCTAATCCTAATACAGTACAAATGGACAGAGAGATACAACTATTCTATTCTCAAGATAAGCTTTTCTCCTGGGGTTTATGTTATTCAAAATCTATTAAGATTTATTCATTTCAACAATATTTTTTTAATTCAACTTGGAAACAGAAAGTATCCATTATAAAGAAGGATAATAGAATTTCATGATCTTTGCCAGTGATTTTTAAAATGAGAAGCATGGCAAAGAGAAAACTGGCAAAGAATGTCCTCCGTATACAGAGTATATCAAATGAACTACTTTATAGAAACTATCTGACTTGTTGGCTATTGTAGCATGTGAGGGCTTCCTTACTTTGCTCAATTCAGAAGCAGCAGCAATAGAAATAATCAGCAGGTTACAAACAGATGTCATAAAAGCCCTGGCAAAGCCCTATCTAGCCTCTTTCCCATCTTCATTTTCAGTATCCTCTACCTTCATGGCCAGCTCTCTTTCCAACATTTAGTGGGCTCCATGTTCAAGTCCAACTTAAAGGGCTACACACAACCCTTGCTGCAGAAGACACATGGTCTGTCCTGTCAGCTTGACTTCAGATTTTTTGTTCCTCCTGTGTGAACAGGCTGAGAAATATCCCTTCAAGACACCCAAAGAAAAAACTACACACAACCCTTGCTGCAGAAAATTCATAGCACTCCTATCAGTTTCACACTCAGATTTTTTATTCCTCCTAGCAGAGAAATCTCCCTCAACAAAACATCTGCTCAAGAACTTTGTTAACCCTACTTTTTTTCCCACAAAATACTATTTCGCACTCTCTTTAAACCAGAAATAAAAGCTGTTGAACAGTTATTTTGAGCCTTGGGTTTCATTCATTCAACTCTCACTGCTGGGCATACATTCACACCTACACAAACATACATGCAACAAGGAAAAATTCTTATAACTTTTGTAAAAAACTATAAGAATAATCATAAATTACCAGTTTATGCAGGAGAATCACTCCAAACCCACAAATGAACTTTGCATAGTGAATATTAAATGAACTTTGCATAGAGAATATTAAATGAACTTTGCATAGTGAATATTAAATGAACTGTACATAGTGAATATTAAATGAACTGTACATAGTGAATATTAAATGAACTACCATATTTCGCAAAATCTTTGTTATTATTACAAGGGTTTCACATGTGAGTCTTTAAATGTATTTTTCCCATTTATTATATTAATATATCATAAATCTAGTGGGAGAATCAATTTATAATATAATAACAATAGAAGAATCATCCCCCAACTTTGTATCCAGTAAAATCTTCTTGTGTTAATACTAGTTTACCAATGCCATCAAAAGTGATATCACATTTTGTTAATTCCCAACTATTACCAGATTTTCACAGATGAGCATTGAAAACTTTTCCCAAGTTATATTGTTGTAGTTAGTTGATATCTTGACTTTTTGGCTTTGTAAACAATTAGCCATTGTCCTAAAAATGACACTGCCAACTGGAGTCACCAGTGAAATGAAGACAACTATAGTTATCTTCTTTTCATTTGAACATTAAAATTAAAGGCATTAAAGAAAAATATATAAATGATATATGACATCACTTTGGACTGTTTCAAACTTTTATCTCCCTATTAAATACCAGTACGTAGGCAGAAGAATCTTGCCTACCACACTGACAGCACATGGTTCTTGATAATGATGGAGATGCTAGAAGGTTCTTGAAAAGAAATAATAGATCAAACATGAACTTTGAACAGTTTGTTCTCAATTTACAGCCACCTATTTGAAAATTCAAAAAATATAATAAAAATTAGACAGACAGACCATGTTGTTTAAATTTAATAAGACTTGTTAGCATACGTACAGTTCATCAGAAGTTATGCAAATCCTATAAACCTCAATAAGTCAAAGTTCCTTTGAAGAATCTTTGTCAAATTTTAATTTAGACATCGAAACAAACCTTACATTAAATTCTTAGTGTTGTATAGTAGTAAAGCATCATTGCCAACACTGTAGCTTGAACATAGATCACCAGCAAGCAAACACAGGCAGTTCTATTATTGAATTAAGTAGATCATGTGATGGCAAAGGAAATGTATATATGAGAATTAGTGTGGCATCTAATTGATCACCATTTCTATTCTATCCTCTATTACTATACGGATCACTATTTCTATTCTCTACTCTATTCACTATACTATTCTCCCTTTCAGATCACTATATGGATTACTATTCTGATCACTATTCAGTGGTTACTTTTTGAGTGGATATTATTGAGCAAGTACTATTAGTGCAAGGATTGTTCAAAGGCATCTGACACCAGTGTTATTCAACGGCATTGATATTATTGTATCTGCGATTACAAAGTCTCTACTACAGTGAGCATTGTGAAAGTGACAATGAGTGTTCATTGACATCACAAAACTTAGATAGTTTTGGCATGTTTTATTCAAGTTATTGGATTTATTATAAAAATTGCAGTCTGAAGTTATGATGTAGCTTAAACTAATATTAGTTTAAAGCCTCTGAAACCTAATAAAAGCTATTTTATACTTTTTTCCATAATATACGTTGAAACATTTCTAATGGATGGATCTAACAAATGCTGAAAAACAGAAAATGACAAAGTTATTGCGTAAGGGAATGTTTATATTGGAAATATCAAAAGAGCTTTGCAAAGATCGGCAAATGATAAAGCGGGTTGTTGAAAATATAACTAAGTTGAGAACCAAAACAAAAGACAGTGGCCTTAAGAACTTGTCTCCTTAATATAAACTAAAGTGAAGCAACTACTTTTGAGAAGTGCTCAGATCTTTGAACAGACTGAAATTAAGAGAGTCGAGAAGGACAAAAAGTGTAGAATATTTCACAAATTGGCATCTGTCAAGAAACCTCAGAAGAGGAAATAATTTAAAGTATCAAAATTGGGCCAAGAAATACATGAAAATTGACTTTTCTAAAGTAATTTTCATAGACAAATCTCAGGTGACACTCGATGAACCTGATATATGTACCAAAGAGCATAAAAGATTGAAAGTCTGTCTATATTTCTGAGATGAGGTATTATGAACACTATTTACATTATTCAGACTATTGTCCTCATCTTTGTTGCCATATTTATCACAACGTTTTGGCTGAGGTATGCTCTGGCCTTCTTCAGGTGGTTGGAATATTGACTTGAACCCTTTATTTCACCTGCTGGAGTAAACTGTTCTATTTCCACGTGCCATGTCTAATGGATGTCAGTTATGAGTTATTTCCAGTTAGTTCCCCTCTCCAAGTTCTCCACTGCCTTCACCAGGCATTGAACTCACAACTCTTTGGGTCCTGTCACTGGATCTAATCAATGCCTTTATCCACTGTGTCATGTGTCCTTAAGGAAAATCTATGGTCATTGTGAAGAGGAAATTATATAAAAGTGAAAAATTATATGACAGCAAATAAAACCTATAGGAAGCAATTAAAACCACCATGTTGAAAATTGAACTTGCCAAAGTGAAGCATTTAACAAAAATCAATAGATAATAGATTGTTGGCTGTTATTGAGAAGAAGCCTCACTATATTAAGATACAAATGCTTCAAAGACTTATCATATATGTTATTTATTATAGGTGTTGATCAATTGTTGATGATTTTATTAGCTGGTTACTGAAGTAAAAGTCATTTTCTGGTTTTTCATAACTTTTTTATAACAAATTCAATATTTTTAATAAAACATATCAAAACTAGCTATCTTTGACTTTTTTTGACATCTAAAATAATTGTTTAAAATTTGACAAAAAATTGTTCAAAGCAAACTCAAATTATTGAGGTTCATGTGATTTTCATAATAACATCAGGCAGACAGTTTATATATAAGTGTGTGTGTGTACCCATCATGGCTTTATTAACATTTCCCTTATTTGAGTCACTGATCATAATCCTTTTCATCCTCAATTGACCTCTGAAGTGCGTGGAACACAACCTGGTCATATTTTTTTTTTTTTTGATTTACTATTTCTGGTAACTATTTTTTATTTTCTCCTTTGCTCTTTATTTGTCTGTTGCAATGGCTACAATAAATTTTTAAATGTGAAACAACAAAAGGATTTATTATAAAAAGCATGACAGTTTAATCATACTATAATAAATTGCTTATTTCTAATAACTTTGATCCAAATCTTGTTTGGTCTTGCAGAGGTAAGACTTGTTAAATGAAAAAATCTCTAATAAGATAAATGCAAGCAGCTTGTAGTAGGTGATAAATTTGAATGAGTGATGTTTTTTTTTAGTGAAGTCATTTAATAAAAGAAATAATCTCATCCCTTAGGAAATTAGTTGGACAAACTCCAAAAAAATGCCACACTGTATTATCTTGAGTTAAAAATAGCCATTTTGGAAAGCAGTAAGTAATTTCAATTTTTTTGTTAATTGTTTGCTTATTTTTATTTTTTATTCCTCTTTCTTATCTTCTATTTTCTTTTTCTTTTTTCTTTTCTTCTCTTTTATCTTTTCTTCACACTTTTAATCTTCATTGAATTATCTTTTCTTCTTTTTCTTTTTTATTTTCTTCTCTTTTATCTTTTCTTCACACTTTTAATCTTCATTGAATTATCTTTTCTTCTTTTTCTTTTTTATTTTCTTCTCTTTTATCTTTTCTTCACACTTTTAATCTTCATTGAATTATCTTTTCTTCTTTTTCTTTTTTATTTTCTTCTCTTTTATCTTTTCTTCACACTTTTAATCTTCATTGAATTATCTTTTCTTCTTTTTCTTTTTTATTTTCTTCTCTTTTATCTTTTCTTCACACTTTTAATCTTCATTGAATTATCTTTTCTTCTTTTTCTTTTTTATTTTCTTCTCTTTTATCTTTTCTTCACACTTTTAATCTTCATTGAATTATCTTTTCTTCTTTTTCTTTTTTATTTTCTTCTCTTTTATCTTTTCTTCACACTTTTAATCTTCATTGAATTATCTTTTCTTCTTTTTCTTTTTTATTTTCTTCTCTTTTATCTTTTCTTCACACTTTTAATCTTCATTGAATTATCTTTTCTTCTTTTTCTTTTTTCTTTTCTTCTCTTTTATCTTTTCTTCACACTTTTAATCTTCATTGAATTATCTTTTCTTCTTTTTCTTTTTTCTTTTCTTCTCTTTTATCTTTTCTTCACACTTTTAATCTTCATTGAATTATCTTTTCTTCTTTTTCTTTTTTCTTTTCTTCTCTTTTATCTTTTCTTCACACTTTTAATCTTCATTGAATTATCTTTTCTTCTTTTTCTTTTTTATTTTCTTCTCTTTTATCTTTTCTTCACACTTTTAATCTTCATTGAATTATCTTTTCTTCTTTTTCTTTTTTCTTTTCTTCTCTTTTATCTTTTCTTCACACTTCTAATCTTCATTGAATTATCTTTTCTTCTTTCAGCTATTTTGTTGTGAGTTTATCTCCTGATAGTTTTAACTTATCCAGGCAGGTAATTGATTTGATTGGTTTGTTTTTGTTTATATCAACCTCTATGTGTTGCCAAAATCTAAATATTTTGTAAGCAATTTTATTTTTATTTTTAGAGATAATAATTGTATAGTGATGCAAGTCCAATGAATTAACCCATAGCCTTGGGGGAGAAGAGGTGGATTCCTACCTTTCTTAAGAGTATTTGTGCATAAGTGAATATAAGATCACAACTGAAATTGGAATGTGTGTCTCTGATTCTAAATTCCAAGCCATTATCCATTTCATCACCTGCAAATCCAGGTTTACAGCATCTGGTATTCCCAAGTGATCACCCATCTAGGTATTGACCAGGCTGAACGTTGCTTAATTTTGATGAGTGTACAGGAAACAGGTAATGCAGCCGTAAGCCAATGGGTAAGAACCTGGCAAAACCATAACCATCTCAAAAAGCTAGCCTCAAGGAGTGAGCAGCAGCTCTCCAGTTGCATAGATAAGCAAATGTCAGAAGATTTGATGCATTGGCTTGATATGCAGAGATCAGTAATGGATGATAAACTACAATGGCATAGATCAACCAATTCTAGTTAGCCAAATTCTCTGGTCGCTAACAGCAGTTGCATCTAAAAGTAATGAATCATGGGAGCAACTGAGAGAGAGAAATCCTCATGTTTATTTAAAATTGAAGACGATTACTGGCTTCTATCATAATCTTAAAGTTATGAAAAATGCTTTCATTGTTAACATATTCATAGATGTTTATAAAATTTTTAAAATGATAATCTTACTTGCAAATAGCCAAGTCATAAATATTTCACATTTCAGTTTTGGCTTTTATTCCATGAGATGCACCAGTAACAAATTTGGTTAAGCTCAGTCTTGCATATTCTTCACCTATTAATTATTGAGATGCTTCATTCCCTTAACCTGGGTGATGGAATAGGATTTTTTGATATATAAACCAATATAAGTCAGGTTTTAATATTACCAAAGACATTGGGAGATTTATATGACTATTTATAAAATTCAATGACACGATCTCAAGTGTCTTATATAGACTTATATATTATCAAATGGACAAAGTCCAACAATTATTTTTAAGAATGTCTGAGAAATTTTCCTATAGCTCAATCAGTTAAGGCACATCAGGTTATATGACATTTCCATATAGGATACAGGTTCAATTACTATTGGAGGATGAATATTTTCTATGAAAATTTCTCCGATACTCATGTTTTTAATACTGTTTATTATAAACAGAGCATTTACTTAAATATTTGTATCTATAAATACAATGTATAAACATAAAAATGTCTTTAAAATAATTGTCGGACTTTGTCCATTTCATAATGTGTGACATCATTTGTTTATATTTAGATATGCATTGAGCAGATATGAATGTACATGAGAGATTAATGAAAGATTGTAGTTTAAAAGCAGTAAAATCGACCTTGCTAATCAAACAATCCCCTGTAGCTCAATCAGTTAAGGCACGTCAGGCTATATGACAGTTCCATATAGGATACAGGTTTGATTCCTGTCGGAGGACAAATATTTTCTATAAAAATTTTTCTCGAACATTCAGGCCGATAAATTTTATTAATACTGTTTATTATAAATATTTGTATCTATAAAAAGAATGTATAAACATAAAAATGTCTTAAAAATACATATATATATATAATATATATATATATATATATATATATATATATATATATATATATTTAATAGGCTGGTGAATTAAATTTGAGGAATAAAACACCAACAAAATGATAACAATATTGGCAATAAGATTGATGATATTTATTACATAAGCCTTTTGACTAAATTGAAGCATGAAGAGAAAGATTTTAAAGTCAGAATTTTGGGACACAGCTGTGTCCTTTTTCAATGAGACAAGGAATAAACAAACAATAAACAAGTGGGACTCACTCTTCAGAAGAATGTTGATGCTGTTGGTTAGAAGGCTCCCTTTGGAAATTATGTTCTCTGAGTAAACCCAAATCCCTGATGTGTGATTTTATCTTGAAAATATATTTCAACTCAGATCTGTGTCTTTCTTGTCATCTGTTGAATGAAGACACTAAAAGCATGCGTCCGATGTCATCAATACAATGGAACGGTAGGTTGAAGTGTGCAGTGACAGGAAATTGTTGTTGTCTTTGGTGATTTTTTATAGTTATTGAAGTTAAGACAGAATTCCATGCCTGTTTCTTCAACACATCATTTTAATCATATATATATATATAGATAGATAGATAGTGAGGTTCACTCTGTACAAGGCCTGGGAGCCACCAGATGTAGAGGGCTACCGTGTAAGAGGTACAGTTTAGGCGCATATGTGGGGAAGATTAACAGTTAACCCTAGACTTGAACAAGTCAAGTGTGTAGTGACCAGGAAAGCATCCTCTTGGAAGACAGTTCCACAGAGCAGTGGTCTGCATGAAGAAGCTGCTCAAGTGGAACTTATTTCTCAACAATGGACTACAGAGTGAAAGAGAGTAGTTCACTACAATGCACATAGCATGGCAGGTCCTAGCTGTAAAAGTGAGAACTGGTGGAACAAAGCAATCTGAGCACTTTCCATAGAAGTAACAATACAGATGTGAGAGGCTTGTGATGTTTTGTCTGTAAGCAAGGGGTTGTAGGATGGAGAGTTTATATATTAGGTTGGTGCAAAATTAATGACGTAATAATGTCATTTTTTGACGTATTTTTTAACGTCAAAAAACGACATTATTACGTCATTATTTTTGCACTAACCTAATATATATTTATATGCATATGAGTATGTGCAGGTGCTGTAATTGACATCATCTCAGAATGAGAAATTGGAAAGCCAAATTCGAATTCCAGTCAAGTTTGTATTCTCTTCAATTCTATGTTAAATAGTAGGGTAGACTGTACACTTTAGCCTTGGTCAGCAATCAGGTCAAGAGAAAGACAACTCTTCATCCAAAACCTGTTATTTGGAAACCTATAGCAGAATATGTGCACCAATCCTCTGTGTTCTGTTCTTTCAAGAAGCATAGTTGGTTGTGCATAAGCCTTCACAATTATGATTAAATTACATGGGTGATTAGTCTAGGTGTCCAGGTCTAAATTGCTTGGATAATTGAAATCAATGCATCAGAGTAATTTCCTATATAATCCAGCTTTTAAGACATTCATACATCAAGATGATCATAAAGTCCATTATTATCTATATATATATATATATATATATATATATATATATACTGCGTGCCAAATTATTATCGAGATAACTTTTTTCTAATATTTCAAAAACTATCCAATCAATTCACACAAAATTTTCACACAATGTTGGCAACACTGATCTGTGCAATCACTGAAATTTTTGTACTGATCTGCATAATGTAAACAAACTGGCGCCATATTTGTTATCAGCACAGTGATTTGAGCGTGCCAAATTATTAGAAAGGTTTAGTAAAATTCCCAGAATGGAGCAAACAAAACGTTTATTAATGTTGCACATGAATGTTTATGATCAAAAGAAGCTATTAAGATAATCAAGCAAATAATAACAGATACAAACAAAGGCACAGTTTTAAACAAATTAATAGGAAATGTGCTTCCCTGTTTTGAAATTACTTGAAGAAGTCGATGATATTAGAAAAAAGTTATCTCGATAATAATTTGGCACGCAGTGTATATATATATATATATATATATATATATATATATATAAGTAATTCATCTCAACAGAATGCAGAAAGCACTGGACAGCCATTTCATCCTATATTCAGGACTCATCAGCAGTGCGCATCCACTACCGAGAATTGAAACCTAGACAGTTACGTTATCAGGCAAACATTATATCAGCTATTCCAATGGGCCTCGGTGATGAAGAGGTAACGAATCAGATTTGATATAGTGCCTCTCGATCACATATTCCTTGGTGGAACTCATCCGAGTTTCCCTTTTAGCCATAGGACTGTGCCCCCACGGGTCACGACTACTATCAACAAGCCACTTCCTTCCAGAGCATTAGAAGCCGGTTCAAGGAAGGATATACAAATGATAGAAATTAGGAGGATTTGAGATAATTATAATTAAGTAATACATCGAGTCTAGAAGAATCCTCAACAGAATGCAGAAAGCACTGGACGGCCGTTTTAATTATAATTAAGTAATACATCGAGTCTAGAAGAATCCTCAACAGAATGCAGAAAGCACTGGACGGCCGTTTCGGCCTATATTTGGGTCTCATCAGCAGTGCACATCCACTACCATTGAAACAGTTGGTATGACATTTGCCTGATAACATAACTGTCCAGGTTTCAATTCTTGGTGGTAGATGCACACTGCTGATGAGTCCCAAATATAAACAGCCATCTGCATTCTGTTGAGTTTTCTTCTACACTCAATGGATTACTTAATTATAATTATCTCAAATCCTCTTAATTTCTATCACATACACACACACACACACACACACAAACATATATATATATATATATATATATATATATATATATATATAAGTAAACATTGGACCACTCAGTAGCTTAAGTTCCTGGTTTAAAAAGAAATGGGCTTTCCATTTTATCTTATTGTTTTTATGAAGTTTTCTGGTTTTTCAGTTAATTTTAGCTTATACGGGGATAGGATGTGTATGTTTTTATATGTCTATGAATGTAGCGACATTTATAACACATTATGGACATAGAAAAATTTAGCCTCGACTACTCCCTAAAAAACATACCAATCCCATCCCCATATAAGCTAAAATTAATTGAAAAAACAGAAAGCTTCATAAAAAGAATGAGATATGAAAGCCCATTTCTTTTTAAACCAGGAATTTAAGCCTTGAGTGTTTACTTCAATGTTCACTTTTATATTTATATTCACATATGCTCTATCTCTGATATGGAGCACTTTATCCCATAAATATAAAGCACACTTTAAAACTATATTTCTGCATATATATATATATATATATATATATATATATATATATATATGATTTAAGAATATAATAGTTAAAAAATAAAGATTTTTTCATATAGCGCTCAATATTGAAAATATTGAAATAAAATTAATATTAAAAATAGAGAATGAACTCAAAATTACTTCTTTATTAATTATTGCTAGTCCTGTTTCCACTGAGTCTGATTCAGTATTTCCCAACCCATGGGATGGACTCAAAATTACTTCTTTATTGCTGCTCAGTTATTACTAGTCCTCTTTTCACTGAGTTTGAGTCCCTAGTACACAGCCCAGGAATTGAACTCAAAATTTCTTCTTTATTACTGCTCAGTTCTTGCTCGACCTGTTTCCACTGAGTCTGAGAAACACAGAAATTGAACTAACAGCACAGTTGCCAAAATGTTAAAACATTGGTTTGTGAATTTGGTGCTACAGCATATGGATATTCTTGGTGCCTTGTTTTACAGAGAAACTCATGAAGTTCATTACAGTGTAATGAGCAGATTTTCCCATTATATTTCTATACGTTTTTCAACTCTCAAACTCAACCCAATTTGAACTATAAACTTTTGTAATTCACACGCCAATGAGTTCCAGTAGGAAAATATGTTTCTAATAAATTTGTTTTCGTCATGTAATTTATTTTCCGAATCAAAAATAAAAAAAAGAATCAATTTCTTTCCCTTTTTGCTGAAATTTTTTTTCTATGGATTTTTGTGATTTCTTCCTATGTTTTCCAGTTAACTATAAAAAGAACTTGCCAAGAGACTTCAACATTTTTGCATTTTAACTTTTGTATTGATAATTCACTCTTGTGGTGAGGCTTCTAATATTTTCTCCATTTTAATTACTTTGCGTAATGCATTCACCCACAACATTCGACACAGGCTTTAAAGCATAAACTTTCAAAGGAAACCAACATCATTTCTAAATCTGTTCTTGTTTATAATTTGATTTATAATCATGTTTTCAATAATTCTGTTTAAATGTTTTAACATTTTGAGTATTTATGAGAAATAAACCCTATTTCCAACACAATTACAAACTCACAAACATACCATATTAAAACAAGCCAGTTCTTTACCTGATAACCAACAATATTTACAAACATGCCAAGAATATAATACTCCTCATTTAAATCAAAGTATCTATTGGCTAGAAATTAACATAACCATGTGAAATATCTGGCCAATCTACACAAAAACCCTGTTATAATTGAGCATACTTCCAGGAAAATTTTCTTATAAAAATCAACAGATTTGGACTTTCAGCAGCAGAGATGTGGTTGTCTCCAAGCCATTTGAGTACAAAAGATGTGGCTACATAGCTTCTCCTTCCCCCACCCATGTGAAAGAAACATGTGTCAGTAACTTCAAACAAATCATCTCCAGCAACAGCAAGGATTTGTCAAAGTCTTTTCTCAGCCACAGCTGCTTTGACTGTGAATCAACTACTAAGAGTCTTTTCTAAACTACAAATTTTTCTGTGTACCAACTGTCCAAAGACTTTAATTCAACTAAAGACTATTTTTTAATCCTATTTGACTCTTTGTCAAACACATGTCTGTAAACACAAATAATTTATTTAACAAGCATAACCATGTTTTCTTTCTTTTTATTTTATTATTGTTTCAAATTCGCATGTTCATATTTTTAATCAAAAAAAAAAAATGGACAAGACAATTTGCTAAACATTCATATTATATCTTTCTATTCAAAAGAAATTTGAATCCTATAAATATCGACAAATCCATATTCCAGAGAAACACATGTTTGCAGGAAAAACTTTAGTTAATAATAATTGCTGGTTGATCTGAATTCAATCACATATTTGTTATTTACTCTATTACATAAATCATTTTGTCAGTAAACAGAAGAAACTAAGATGCAGTTGTTAAGGCAAAAACATACTTGGTTTTCTTATATAGTGTACCTGAATTAAATTGTTATATATATATATATATATATATATATATATATATATATATATATATATATATATATATTTAAGAATTTCACTCCAAGCAAGGCAACAATGTCACTAAGATGTTAGTGGGGAGAAAGGGCAGTGAAAGAACAGGATTCAAGAAGATGAAAGATGGTGATTGGCATTGCATTTAAATTTTTGAAGATCATAGTTGACAGGGAAAAAAGAAGCTGGAATAGATTTCCACGGGTAGGAAGTGCATAAAAAGAATCTATTAGAACAGAACATCTAAGTTGCATCTAAGTAGTTCAAAAGTAAAACAGTGAGACCCTAGTTACCAATCTAGCAGCATGCTTAAATTTTTGCAGTCAAATCATGAAGGTGTAAAATTCACCAGAACAGTTACTATGGAATATTTATAAAAAAGACAAAGACAAGCCCTGTCGCATTGTTGAGAAAGTGACTGATGTCAAAATACCAGGTTAGGATCGATTATAAAGGGTGTTCCAATAACTTGGACCGATTTTAAATGTGAATTATGTTTAAGTGTCTAATGATTTCTTTCTTTTTCTTTCAGATTTAACAACTTAAGTCTTTGGCAATTCCAACCATGGAAAGATTAACAATCAAACAACATGTTGAAGTTATTGAAGCCTATTTCAAAAATGGTCATTCAAACCGAAATACATTTTACACACTTTGCAATGTTATTGGTCAACATAATCGACCAACCAAGAGTGCAATTGGAAATGATGTAACATCGTTGTCAATAGGTTCATTTCCTGTGTGCGATCACGAATAGCAGTGTCTGGATTTTTGGCCACATTCTTGTGCACTGCAGCAATGTTTGCAGCTGAATGGCATAAACAAGCACACATCTGCTACCTACCAAGTTTGTTTGAATTTATGAACCATTTTTCCAGTTGCATGCTTGAAACTTTAACACATTGTTTGATTGTTAATCTTTCCATGGTTGAAATTGCCAAAGACTTAAGTTGTTAAATCTGAAAAAAAAAGAAAAAATCGTTAATTCACATTTAAAATCAGTCCGAGTTATTGGAACACCCTTTATTACAGACCCTTCTTTGAATATTTTCAAGAATCTTGAGATATATAGCAGGAGCACCAGACCAGATATGGCAGCAATATCTAATGCATGGATAAATGGTAGATATATAAATGTGCAAGATGGATTCTGACAAGAAAAATTGTCTGGCACAACACTGTGATCCAGCTTCCAGACCTAGCAATTGATTCAATCACACCCCTTCACATTGTATCTAATACTTTATCTTTTGAATAAGTTATATATCCAACACAAATCTTAAATCTACTTTGTCAGCAGAAAGAAGAAACTAAAATTCAGCTGCTATGGGGCTAATATTTCTGATATTTTCTCCCTGTGATGATAATTGTCATTTTTAAATATGTAGAGACATATCCCTGATCATACAGACACACTTGATAATAAATTCATATTAGAAAAGGTTGTCTATTTATGCTGATATCAGATTGTGCTAATTGCTTTCATTGTCAGAAGTGATAGACTGAAAAGAACCTTGTTCTACAATTATCTTATTCTCATGTGCTTGTCATCAGTATTTCTAAATAGTTTCCTTGGAAGATTAAAAAAGAAAGAATGGCACAATGAATGCTGGCTGTGATCAGAACATTCACACAGTAAAGTGAATGATAAATATACTTCATGAATATTCTTAAATTCCGAAAAGCTAACATTTTTACTTTTGTTTATAAATATTTGTTGCTAAATAAAATGCTTAGATTTGCCTTGGTGAAGTCCATCAGAGGATGAAATGCATTAGCTCATTTTTTTTTTTTTTAAATCATGTCACCCCAAGCAATGTGGAAATGCCACTAGCACACAGGGGATTACAGGGAGTGAAAGTGAAAGAAAAGACTTAGTATAGAGAGGAAAGGAAAAAAGATGATTCAAGAAGATAAAAAATGGTGATTGACATTCCATTTAACTTTTTGAAGATTTTTGTTATCAGGGAAGCAAGTAAACAGAAGCAAGTTCCACAGATGGGAAGTGCGAGAAAAGAAACTCTTGGAGTAAAAGTGGTGATTACCTTTTGCTAGTTCAACAGTAAATGGGTGGAACTTAGAATCCAATCTAGTAGCACACTTAAATTAATGTAGTTGGAGCACCAGGTAAAAAAGCTCGTCAGAGCAGTTGCCATGAAAATATTTGTAGAAAGGACAGAGGGAAGCCACGATACATTGAAGAGAAAGTGACTGGTCAGGATAGCATGTCGAGATCAATTACATTACATATCCTTTTTTGGATTTGTTTTCCTTTTGTCTTTATTCATATATATATATATATATATATATATATATATATATATATATATATATATATATATATATTTCAAGTTGCCTTCTCAGTGGATTTGAATTCAAATATGTCTTTCTAGACTGACTGCCAACCAAGGCTAGAGAGCTCCATATACCCTGCTATCTAACCTATAACTGGTGGTGGTAGAAGAGATTAACAACACCTTTCCTTATAGCATTTTTATTAAAATGTATTCCATAGGCAGGAATGAAAATTTGACCTTGTCAAAATATTCAACTCTCCCACAAAGAAAATGAAAAAGCCAAAATGAAAGTTGATAAAATGCAAATACAAATTTTTATATTCAAGAAATTTCTTCAGTGATTTTTTTTTTAAAAATGCATTTTTTCTGTCAAGTTTTTTCTTAGAATATTTATAACAGGAAATAAAGTAGACAGAGGAAGATTTTTTAATGACTCCTCTTGCTAATTCAACTCAGTCTTTTTCTCTGACTGTCACTTGAACTGATTACTTAATACATTGTCTTTTATTTATATAGAGTGTGTGTTTTTTTACAATGGATTTTTTATTAATCTGACAGATTTTTATCACTTTAAACATTATTTTTAGTGGATAGTTGTATTTAAGTAGATACTCTATTTGGTTATTAAACAATTCATTTATTTAAAAATTACTAGTGCAAAAATTGAAATATCTGGAAACTGTTTTAGCAGTGAATGGAAAGTGTGACACTGAAATCTGAAGGCTTACTGGCATAACGAAAGACATATTCCAAAAGCTAATCACAGAACTGAGAAATAGAAAGATTTCACTAGCAACAAAGAAAAGAGTACTAAACTGCTTTTACAGTCAAGGATACTAAAATTAAACAAGTAGAGAAATTTAAATATCTGGGAAGTTTTCTGACAGAGGACAGAAAGTGGGACACTGAGTTCTGAAGACACATTGGGATGGACAAAGATGCATTCCAAAAGCTAAGCAGAGTATTAAGAGACAGAAAAATTTTGTTAGAAACAAAGAAAAGAGCACTGAACTGTTATGTGACATTTGTTCTCCCATATGGCAGTAAATGCTGGACAATCTCTTAAAAGATGAAGAAGAAACTTGAAGCAACAGAAATGTTCTTCTACAGAAAAATGCTGAGGATAACATAGACCAAACGTGAGCAACAATGAGTTTTTTAGAGAAAATGGAAACAAAAAGGAAATTTATACTTAACATCAAGAAGAGGCAGTTGAAATTTCTGTGGAGCATAATGAGGAAGGAGGACTTTGAAAATCTAATACTCACAGGACAGATTTAGGAAAAGAGGGACAGAGGAAAGCAGTGATGAGCTTGAGTAAATGGATGGTAGAACAGAGTTTGGGGGAAATAACAAAAAGACAAAACTTATTAAGAGCTATAAGGGACAGGAAGTTGTGGAGGGCCATGATCGCCGACGTCTACAGTAATTTCAATCTGTCTAAATTGTTTTTTTTTCCAAATTTTATTTTATACAGATTTTAAAGGTTTTCTTCACAAGCACTACAGAACTTGAACTTCACCCGACTCTTTTACTTTCCATGCTGCTAACCATTACACTATCCATGCATCCAAATATTTTCTTTGTTTTTAATCCTTTCACTTCAAGAAAGGCAACAAGAATCTAGGGTTTACTGAGAGTGAAAGAAAATGAGAAGACAGTAGTGAGGAATAAGAACATGATTCAGGAATACAGAAGATGACGATTGATGTTGTATTTAAATCTTTGAAGATTGTAGATAGCAGTGAAGCAGTCAATAAGAGAACAGGTTAGAAGTGCTAGAAGTTAAGTACAGGAGAAGAAATTATTAGAATAGAAAGTTATGGTTACATCTGGCAATTTCAACAGAAAAAAAATGATGTGACCTTGTAGCCAATCAGCCAATCTAGTCATATACTTAACCTCTTCTCCGACACAGAAGTGTATATACATTTTACTAGAAGTGTCTTTTTCAGACGCAGATGAATAAACTCATCCAAAACATTACATTCAAAAACTAGCTACAGGTGTGTTTGATGCATTGATTCTTTTTATGTCTTTCTGAGCTTGGAACAAGCCAGTTATCAACTCATACATCCAGTAGATGCGTCAGCCACCTCTTGAATATGCTCAAGGTGCCTCAGTTTCTTAGGCTTCCCAAACAAATAAAAAACATTTCCAAAACATAACACTCAAAAACTAGCTACAGATGTGTTTATGCATTGATCTTGATTCTTTTCATGCCCTTCTGAGCATGGAACAAGCCAGTTATCAACTCATACATCCAGTAGATGCGTCAGCCACCTCTTGAATATACTCAAGGTGCCTCAGTTTCTTAGTCTTCCCAAACAAATAAAAAACATGTCCAAAACATAACACTCAAAAACTAGCTACAGATGTGTTTATGCATTGATCTTGATTCTTTTCATGCCCTTCTGAGCTTGGAAAATGTCCAATTGTCGACCGATATGTCTAGTAGATGTGTCATCCACTTCTCAAGTACTTTAAGGTGCCTCAGTTTCTTATTCTTCCCAAACAAAGAAAAATATTCATCAGAAAATAAAACGTTTTTCCAAAAATAATTTGCAGGGGAAGGGGTTAAATGCTTGAGGTCGAAGTACCAAGGTGGAAATTATTCAAATAAATTACCATCCTCCCTGGATAAACATAAATGGTTTAAGGAGGGAGGGCAATAAATAAGACTTGATACTAATCTTCTAACAAGATAGAAATAAATCTTATCACAAATTGGTCAGTTCAAAATGTTTGATTTAAACAAACTTAAGCAAAGAAGGACTGAAAAAAAAAAAAAATATAAATATATATATATATATATATATATATATATATATCAAGAAAGACTGATAAATGTTAGAAAAAAAAAATTTATATATATATATATATATATATATATATATATATATATATATATTATTATTATTAAGAAATGTCAATATCAACATAAGCGGTAACATTTAATTTGTATAACAGTTTTAAAAAGCATATTTAATAAATATTTTTTCTGTGTTATTTATTTTTAATTCAAATTTTCAAAATTACTATATATAAGCAATGTTTCTGTTGAGAAAGTTTTTTCCTCACATTTTATAGAAAGAATTTCTATTAAATGTCAAAAGTCAGTTATAAGTCAGCGACAATTTACAAATGTTTATATATAAGAAAATGCAAAATAAATATAATCATTGCTTCTAAAAATAACATATTCTTATTATTTTTATATATAAACAAATAATTTTTAAAAATATTAAACTTTTTATAGAATTAGAAAATTTTAAATGAAAACAAAACTGCACCAAATTATTTAAACAAGTAAAAAAATATATCGTAAGTTTGCTGAATGATTATTATTATCATTATTATTATTATTATTATTATTATTATTAATACAAACAGAAAATTTTAAAATAAGTAAAATAATGTTGTCTGCTGAATTATTTTGAATAAAAATATTTGTAGAAGTATTCAGCTAGAAAACAAATTTTATCTCTTCTTTTCTTGCCACCATTTTGTTCTTGGTTCATGTTCATGATTTTCTCAATTGAAACTTTGTCCTTTTTGCCTCTACAACAATGATTTAAGCAACAAACTGTGTAAAAAATATACAGAAATATTTTACAATAATAACAATATTATACCAGTACTAATGAAATGTTATTGAAATTTAGATGCAGGATAATGTAATCGTTATTGTCATGGAAAATAGGATTATTTCAAGTTGTGTTAAAACAGCTTACATTAACTTTACACTAAGGCATGAATCTATTTTTTCACCCAGGTCTTTGTATATATCAAAACAGTTGGATCCCTTTAGCTATAGAAAAGCAAATCAATAACTAAAAGAAAGAAAAACAGACCCAAGTAAAGGAGAAGGGAATAGAGTTGCCAATTGCACTCATTGAAGAAGAAAAAACTATTACTATTCTCTTAATGGTGACAGTGATCAGAGGTTTAATGACAATACCAACCAACACTTTTATATTTTAGAATGAGAGTAACATGCTTAATGTTGCCCTTATGAGTGGGTGATGAAAAGTTCATAGAAAATCTACTTACCAAATTCTAGCAAATTGACGAAACATCAGAATATTTTGATCCCTTTTGGTTGAGCTGAGAATTTTCTGCACCTCTTTGTATTTCAGAACTGAACAATTTATGTCCTAATTTAAAACTGAGAAGAGCTACTCTAAAAACTAATAATGATATTTTGATAGTACTTATCAAAAATGGCAGGACTATTTACATATGGATCAGCACTTTGGCCTGGGATCAGTGTTGTATCTGTCCCCTCAGAATCAGACTTATTTGTATGCTTTAACTAGAAACAAAATGCTGCTGCCCAGCACTTCTGCCTCAGAGCAGTGTAGTATCTGTGCATTCAGCTTAGAATCAATGATCCCATGTTTCCTCTTTTGTGCTAAATGTATACATTGTCTAAAACAGTGCTTCTCAAACTATCTAATATGGTGGACCAACATTTTTTTTTTTCCTTGATGTGTCACATACCTGTAATATTTTGTGGTAATATTAATTTATACCGGAAATGATGTCTATAGTGAATATAATAAAATATTTTTTATCTTCCATTTATTTGGCAAAAAAAATAATTCATTATCAAAATATATAAAAAGTAATGAAAAAATAAGCTTCAAATGATTCCTTAGCATGGCTTAGACACTGGCTGCATACCAGTAGCTGATGGTTCACATACTGGTACCGGTCCACAGACCACCACTGTCAGTAACACTGGTCTGGAATAGACATATCAGTGGGGACTCTTCAACTAATAAAACAAGAGTGCCAATTCAAATAAATATTCTGTCAGAAATTTTTTTATATAAGTTTAATAAACATAGAACTGAATAATAATGCCATGGAGAAATTTATTTGAAAAATAACTTGCATTTATTACCAAATAAACACCATGCTGGGTGGCAAATTGAAAGAAATAATTGAATTGAGTTGTCACCTGTTTTGTGCACTAAAGTAAAATCTGTGTTGTGACTGTACCTGATATGAAAAGGATCAAAATGTAGTATCTGTTCTCTTCATCTCTAATGGTAATATTAGTTGTTTTCTTATGTGGAAATGTTCAGCATTTGTTGACCAAGCAGCCAATCTTTCTATTAAAAAATTTTCAGGAAAATAGGTTTCTTAAACCCACTAACTGTTTTCCCTCTTCTAAACTTTCTTTCCTTCCTAACCCTTAGTTTAAAGTCGTGTGGAACATCAACATCCTGATTCGAGTTACATGTGCTATCCATTTTAGTTGTTGCCACTTTTGAAAGTCCTTGCAATTTCTGTGATTTAGTACAGATAGTCCTCACTAAAACCTGCAGGCTTCATTCAAAGAAAGCCATTTTTTATCATTAGCCATCAAATGCCTATCTCTTCTTTTTTCAATGAAAAGAGAATTAAAAAAAGCCAAAAAGATGATGAAAGTATTTTAGAAAGGAAGGTGTAAAAGAGAAAAGATAGAAGGTAATAAAGAAAGCAAGAGGAAAATGAAAAGAAAAGTAGGTGTAAGAAAAGCCAGGGAATCAATGGAGATGAAAGAAAAACACATCAGCTTGTCTTTAGTTTTATTATCTCTTTAACTCTTAGATCTTTTAAAATGTGAAATTTTAAAAAATATTTCTGTAGTGTGTGATTCATGCAAAACAAAAACAAACCAAATCAAATTAACTATCAATAAGGAACTTTTATTCACTGTGAATTTAATCTGGCGGGGGGTGACTGTACTGGAATCACCCTAAGAAATAACAAAGTACCAGAACATCAAAAAAACCAGGTACACAAAGCATTGTCCTGAAAGGTGACCCCTCTTCACGAGGTTTAGATTCACACCTCTCAGCATATCACCAAACATGTAAAGAAGTGGTTGACCAAACTGCTGCAATTAGGATAAGCACATGTTGAAAGATATATAAGTGTACCACCAAAGAGAGAAAAGACAGGAAGTTTCCCTTATCCTTGCAAGAATGTCCACATTCAGCGAAAGTCAGCAAAGCCACACACCCCTTATGAGAATATTACTGTTATACTCTGCCTTTTCTGATTCACTTCACATCCAAACCTCTCGGCAAGATGTGAATGCTATTAAAGCAAAACTAAAGATAATTAAAAAAGTTGCTTTCTGCACAGAGGCTCTGATCATCACATCCAGCTCACAAAACAAATCTACCTCCCCAAATATAAAATACAATTTAAAAAAGATCTAATCACAAACATTTTTCCTAAAGCAAAAGCATGACAAAAACACTGAGTCATGTATCCACCCTGAATGCTTTAAAGGACATTGTTCATGACTCAAGATCAGTCACAGAGTAGACAGCAAAGTAGACAGACAGGTTGTCATAGAAATCACAGTGGCCTCAGTTAACTGACCCATGTTTTGACACCATTCACTACTACAAAATCTCCCATCCTCCAGGTTGCTTCCCTCACCCACAAAGAGACTTCTTGTTTTGATCCTCTATATCAGCGATACAAAGAATTGTATCTTTGAAATTCTTGTCTTCTTTTTTTTCAGCCTCACCAGAAGTACTTTCTTGTTTTCATTTGCCTACCATACAGTAGTAAAAAATAAAAATATTTCAGATGCTTTATTTTTCAATTTGCTAATGATATAATTGGATAGTACCTATGCACTTTTTACTTCATTTAACAGTTTACAGATATAACATATGAACTTTCAAATAAACAAAAACAAATTCTAGAACGTTCCAGAAAGTCATAGTATTACTATAATTATATATGATTTTAAAAATTTCATGTTGGGGTGACATTTTTTGATAATTTATGAACAAAAGTTCATCGAATTATGATATAGGAAATCAATTATTTTGCAAAAAGTCATAACCCTAATATATATATATATATATATATATATATATATATATATAAAGTACAAATACTGTCAATCAATATTATGAAAAATAATCATTTAGAATAATTTTTCTTTTTCTTATTTTTATTCATAAATATTCCTGTTTAGACATATAATCCATTTTTGCAATTATAATAAGGTGCTTCTTTTCTCAGAGGATGAATATACCATTATTTTCCTTGCCTAGATAAATCTGAAATGGTTGGCTGGAATTAAGTTCCAGGTGGCCCACACTATATGATATGATCATCCAATCAACATAATCTCATATAATCATGCTTCCTTGGCTAGATTCAAGTTCTTAACCAAATTTTTGTTGAAATGAAGAACTATCCAATTATAAGCAGGTAAAAACACTGACTTGATATATTCATGAACAGTAGATTAGATCTGGAGGGGGTTGGGTGAAGCACCTAACCAAATTTGGAGCAGAGCATAGGATTATCCAATTATGGTTCATGCAGAAATGCATCACCCACTCTGATCAAGGGTAGGCCTGAATATTGAATAGTTTATTAGACTGGAATGTTGCAGATCTCATGTAAATTGCTTTGAGCGGCAGATTTTAGCATCAGACCAGTAATGTCCATGAAGCAGCAAGCTGTCTATAACTTCAGCCTAGATTCTTAGTTTAGATTGTAGGGGATATGAAGTGGGTGATTGTTTTTCTGTTGATTGATTGATTTGATTTTTATGGCTTATCAACCTTTTGTAAGTAATATAAAGCCAGAAAATATTTTTAGACTGTTAGATTTTTTTAGTGATAATAATGATTTACTGATACAAGGCCTACCAATTAACCTATAACCGGATGGAGAGAAGGTGGATTCATGCCTTTCCCATGGGTATTTGCATATAAGTGAATATAACAAACCCAACTGGAATTGGAACTTGGCTCTCCCCTTTCATCACCTGCATATCCACAGTTACAGCACCTGGTATTCCCAAGTGGTCACTCATCTAACTACTAACTGGGTTCAATGTTGCTTAACTTTCAACATGATTTGGCAGTAAGCCATTAGTGTTCTGTTATTAAGAAGCAATAAAGTGATCCCCCTAGAATTATGGAGGTTATCTTTTGACAGCATCCATTACTTCCATATGAAGGTATAAAGGGTTTGGGTGTATATTGTCTTCAGTTAATGATTAAAAGAAAATGCACAGTGTTGAAAAATACAAAATAAATCTTTGTATAATAATACAGAAGAATGAGGTAAAAGTTGAAGTTTCAAGAGTTTGTTTGTATTCAGATGTAGCAGACACTACTTGAACACATGGGGAAGGATGTTTGTTTTCAACTGTAGCAAGGACAGGTTAGCTGTCTAAATTTACCAGCCATGCAAATGTTGTATTTTGTCTCTGGGAATGTTACAATGGTTACAGCACCAGAGAAAGGATAAAATTAATTTATCAACTCTGATTTTGGTTGATTTTCCATCTGTTTATATATACATCTAGAGATTGGCTCACAGCCTATATCCTGGTTGTAAAATCTTTCTAATTGGTTGGTTGAATTAAGGTTTTTTGCCTGGTGATTTTTGTTATCCATCTAATTTTAGAGATGGTTAAATTTTGATCTCCTTGTTATTATTTACTTCTTTTCTTGCATCATTACTGTGAAAGCTTTCTGATTGGTTGCTCAAATTAAGGCTTTGTTTGCCTGACAAATTTTATTATCTGTCTATTTTTAGAAATGGTGAAATTTTGATCTTGTTAATTATTTATATTTATTTATTTCTCTATCACCACAGAATTTTTTCTGATGGATAAAGTCTCAGAATGAGAAATCAGAGAGTTAAGTTCAAATTCCAGTTGAGTTCATTACATTTATTGATGCACAAATATCCTTTGGAAAAAGTATAAATCCATCACTCCCCAAAGCTATGTCTTAAATAGTAGAACTTGTATCTGGAAAAATTGTTGTTATCTCCAAAAAATTATTCATGCAATATTCACTCACTAAAAAAAAGAAATATTCTTATAATCCAAAATTATTTTGTCTGTAAATAACTGAACATGACTATTAATCTATTAATCTCAGTCTTTTCCTATCTATCTATCTATGTATTTCAACCTGTTTGTATCTATCTATCGACATTATTTTTACACCAACCTAATATCTTTCTATCTATCTCAACCTGTTCATATCTATCTATCTAATGTAGTCTGCTCATATCTATCTTTCTATCTGTCTACTTATCTATGTCTGTTCATATCTATATATTTCAATCTGTTCATATCTATCTATCTGTCTACTTATCTATGTCTGTTCATATCTATATATTTCAGTCTGTTCATATCTATCTATCTATCTATCAATTTCAGTCTTTTCCTATCTATCTATCTCAACCTGTTTGTATCTACCTATCTATATATCTATCTATGTTTTCTCAACCTGTTCATATCTATCTATCTATGTATCTCAACCTGATCATATTTATCTATCTATCTATTGTAGTCTACTCATATCTATCTATCTAACTACCTATCTATGTCTGTTTATATCTATATATTTCAGTCTGTTCATATCTATCTATCTATCTATCCATATCTATCTATTAATTTCAGTCTTTTCCTATCTATCTATCTCAACCTGTTTGTATCTATCTATTTATCTATCTATCTATCTATCTATCTATCTATCTATCTCAACCTGTTCGTATCTATCTATCTCAACCTGTTCATATTTATCTATCTATCTCAACCTGTTCATATCTATCTATCTATTTATTGTAGTCTGCTCATATCTATCTTTCTATCTACCTATCTATGTCTGTTCATATCTATATATTTCAGTCTGTTCATATCTATCTATCTATCTAATTCTGTCCATATCTATCTCAATATTTTCCTATCTACTATCAATCTGTCTATCTAATTCCATATCTCAGTCCTTTTCTATCGATTTCTGTCCATGCCTAGCTATGTATTAATCTCAGTCTTTCTCTATCTATCTGTTTGTGATCTATCTTATTTTGTCCATATCTATCTCTCCATATTAACCTACTAGTATTTTTCTATACATAAATGTTAGGGGATTTATAATTATTTGTTCAGTGGTGATCTTGCTTGCACTATTTTCTGCTTCTTTTTATTTCTATATTTTTGTGTTGCCTGATTTATCTCCCTTTATTTTTTTTCACTCATTTTGTATTGTGTGTTATTTCTCTTTTCAGGTAAGTGATGGATGTTAATTCTTGTTGAGAAAAAAAGAAAACAGCACTGCAACCAGAAAGACAAACTTAAGTTGAAGTTTATTTCTTTCTTTTTCACTTTGCTGATTCAAATCAGGTAAAATTTTGCTGATTCAAATCAAATAACCTGAATCACTTTTCACTGATCATCTTCACCCGTGTTGAAATTTCTATCTTCCGATATCACATTAATTTTACCTTAATGGAGAGTCCTCTTTCTGCCAGAGAGAAATTTCTTTGAATTTTTTTTTTCCGTTAATAACTGCAGGAACTGTATTTGATGAACTAATATGGAAATTTTGTATTTTGGCAAAAATATCATAAAAAATGCCAACTACAGCATGACATCTATAGGTTCATACCATTCTAAGTAGAAAATATGTCATTTAATATATATATATATATATATATATATATATATATATATATATATATATATATATATACATATATTAATGGGTTTATTTTTAATCCACCGTTTTTATTACTTCAAATATTATTTTTAGTTATACCGTGTGTGCTATATCTATTGGCCTACACACTTGAGAGAGCCCATTTTCTTTAAGATACCTCAATAGATGTAATAAACACTATTTAAAATTGAAAATGATGCATGTATTTCAAATACAGGTATCCACTAAAAATAACATTTGAAATAAAACACACACTTACATACATACATACATACATACATGCATATATATATATATATATAGTTTTAAGGTATGCTCTATATATGGGTTAAAGTGCTTAATATCAGGGAAAGAGCATATTCAAATATAAAAGTGGACATTAACGTCAACAGACAGAGGCGACAGTCTATTTCATGCTAAACGCAATTGTCAGGCCATGTGCATTTTGTTTTTGCTTGACTTTTTATATATACAAGTCGGTGATGCATTGTAGCTAGTCTATTGCATTGTGGGTAGTCTATTGTATTAATCAAACAGTTATTTTGGTAGGCATGGTTTGTTAATTTGTTTATTATTTAATTAGTTTATTGACTTATTTATTTGTGCAGATTAATTTATTATACTTCTTTTTGTTTATTTTCATTTATTCTTGTTCATTTTCAGTTTTTGATTTTTAAGTAGCATTGTAAAGATTTGTTTTTATGTCTGCATTTTCAGATGAGTTTTGATAATTTTATTTTGTAGTCTGTTTTGGTCTGGGCAGGTAATTATGACCATTTATTCCTCCAGGCACATTTTACAGTTTTTGGATTGATTGATTTTGTTATTTTCTATCTATCTATATATATATATATATATATATATATATATATATATATATATATTATTTAAAATATATTATTTTGAATATTATTAAATATATTCAAAAATATTCTAACTACATTTGGACAGCCCTAAGTTTGAAACAATTGTTAGTGTATGTCACCACTGCAAATTAAGGGGTTACCACTATTGTGAGTGTGAATATTGTGTTGTAGAAGTAAAAGAAATAGTTAAAATTACAGTAACTAATTATGCTATCTGGCTCCAAATTAGAGCAGTGAAATCTTCCAGGTTAATGCTGAAAATGAATTGTGAGTCAAAACATGAAACAGAATACGCAATAGTATATTAAGTTGAGATGATATTCCCTTCTATGTAATTAGTGATGGTAATAAATTTAAAGACGTGTTTCGTCTGGTGTGTGTTAAATTGTCATATGTGACACAATCCATAAATATTTTAGTATTATGATTACTTGTTTATTCTCATATTTTGTTTAACTTAACTGAATATATCAATTTTGAATTCTTCTGTGGATTAAACTGTGTAACCAGTGATGAGATCCAGAGACTGTTTTGTGGGGTGGGGGTAGTTGCAGTAGTCACAATTTTATGTCTGTTGTATTGGGAAACAAATCTCCTACTGGCCTCTCTAGTGGGTAAGTGAACACTAATATCAGACAGATAAAAGAAGGAAAAGGTTTTCTATTTTTAGCTGTGATGAAAGATCATCTCTTAAAGACTACCGCAGGTTCAGCATATTCTAAGTTTGAAAATACAAGTAATTCTTTAAAAAATTTATTTGGCAAAGTAAAATATAAAAATTATCTGTAAATCTATTCTAAAAAATGATATAAGTGAAATTCCTTACCAAGACAATCCTTTACATTTATTCAATTCTTTGTAAGGGAGAAACTCATTATCACACCCAATGAGAAAAGTGTGACCATGTAGTGTGTATGCAAACAGAGCATGCATTTTTTCAGATTTAGACATCTAGTGATCACAACAAATAAATTAATAAATAACTCCCAGCCCTTATTACTAGACTATGTAGTAGTCTGGAATCAAAATAATTTATAATAAAAGAAAAATTAAAAGTTAAGCAATAAAAATACTCTAAATACAGATAAGAATGGTCATTAGCCATAAAGAAAGAAAATTTTAGATTATAAAAAAATAGTTAAATAAATATAGAATATTCCCATGATGCATTAGAACAAATGTTTTAATGCCAAATCAAGCAGAAATTGAAACTTTCTCTCTCTTTATTTGTCGATGGTCAAAGGAGGCAGACATCCTGGACAGTTCTCTGATAAAACATGTTGCCACCAACCAGATAAGCAAAACTTCTTTATTTCTATATATGTTCTTTAAAATATATAATCATTTCTCTGAAATGTATATGAAAGCAATTTGTTATTCATTTCTATACTTATTTTGTTGTATCTCATATATGATTTTGTTTGTAATCCATTGTGGTCTGAGGATGTCTTTTTAACTGCCTCCCCTACCAAAATACATATGTTTAAGAAAATTGCATTCAAATGAGTCCAATGCATCACCAGAACTCCAACAACAGATACATGGAGGTTGCAACATATGAAAATTTTAAAAACAATGTTTAAAAGGAAATGAAAGCTCAGTACTGTTTCATGAAGGGAGATTCCTCACTTTGTGGTGATATAAGTTATTTCCAAACAAGGAATATTACTAATGGCAAGAATTTTTACATGTGGCAAGGGTTATTATGACTGTCGAGGAATTTAAGTCCTACATTCTTTCAATAAAGAAACTTGTTTATAAATATTTGCAAATAATTCAAACTAATTTCTAATGGAAACAAAAGAAGAAACTTCATTTATCCACACAAATCACCTCCTAATGTAATTCTTTACTTCAAGTGGCTCCTGGGACCTTCCAAAGGGTGAAGCTTACTGTAAAAAAATTTTTTTTTTAATTGCAACCAATATAAGGAACTTTTAGATTTTTATCTTTTATTTATAAATAGAACCTAATTTTGTTTACAAGTATTAAATAATAATATAGTAACAATAATAATATATTGTATAAATTTCCTTAAATTGGGTAATTGGCAATATCTAACTTTTCTTCTGGCAGTATAGGAGTAATAATGATTGTAATAATTATGATATTAATAATGATAGTAATTATGGTAAATAATTATGAATGTAATAAGATCATATAGTAGTGGTAAGAAGAGAATTATGTATTAGTAGTAGTAATATCATGTAGTAGTAGTAATAATAGTTATTAGTAGTAGTAAGATCATAGAGTAGTAGTAGTAATAAGATTGATTTGTTTTCTACAACTTATCAACTTTTTTCAGGTTATTCAAAGCCAGAAAATATTTTTAGATTGTAAGAATTTTCTTTTATATAATGGTTTAATGATACAAGTTTTACTAATTAACTCATAGCTGGGGGGAGATGTGGTTGATTCATACCTTTCCCAGTGGTATTTGTGTGTAAGTGAGTATAACAAACCCAACTGGAATTGCAACTTGACTTTCCTATTAATGATTCCAAGTTTTGTCCATTACACCACCTATACATCCAAGCTTACAGCACCTGATATTCCAAAGTAGCCACCCATCTAGGCACTGACCAGTCTCAAAATTACTTAACTTCAGTGATATGGCCATGTAGTAGTAGGAGTAAGATCATGTAGTAGTAGTATTAGTAGTAAGACCATTCAGTAGTAATAGTAGTAGTAAGTAGATCATTTAGCAATAAAAAGATCATGCAGTAGTAATAGTAGTAGTAAGTAGATCATTTAGCAATAAGAAGATCATGCAGTAGTAGTAGCAATAAGATCATGTAGTAGTAGTAGTACTAAGAACATGAGGATGATTATGTCATATTAATTGTACAAATGTCAATAAAATTTTTCAAATCGTTTTGCTGTTAATATCATTCTGGAAGTCATTGCCTATGAAGTTAATTATTGACACTCCAACAATCATTCCCCTAAAAAATGCAGTTGGTTCTTCTATAGCTGAAAGGATCATTAGGCAGGAATGACCTTCAGCAATAATTATTCCTTCTATTCTGCACCCAAAAAAAAAAAAAAGAAAAGAAAACGACAAAGACAAGTCTTGTTATCTATTGTCCTGCAGGTGATAAATTACACTAAATTTGACCTAAATAACATTGTTACATAGAATTGCAGACATTGCAATGGCAACAAGAACAAGCTGAAATTGACTTGTTTCTGTCTCAGCATATTCTGCTCTGTAATTGTGTTGTCTTCAAAACAATAATTTTCTTTCTTTGTGTAGAGTGAAAAAGTTAATAAAAAAAGGAAAGATCTGTATTGATCAACCAAAATCTTTCTTTCAGATCTTTACTCCCATTAACATTCTCCAAGGATGTTTTCAGTATCAACTCAGTCAGAATATCCTAGACAATTCCAGAAACTTCTCCAAGATTAAATCTCTGATAAAAATATAAGTAATGCATTCTTTTGTTGTGACATTTTCCTAGAATGTGTTATACTCTGCATCAAATTAGATCTCTTTCTGATCCCTTCCATATCAGACACCTCTCAGCCAGATGTGAATGCTATGAAAGCAAAATTATTTAAAATAAAAATGTCACCTGCACAGAAGCTCCAATAATCATATCCAGCTCACAAAACAAATCCCAAAAGATATAAAATAAAATTTAAACATCAGAAGCCAATCACAAACACTGATGCTAAAGCAAAAGCATGACAAAAATCATTGAGTCATGTATCCACCTTGACTGCTTAAAAGGACCTGCTTGGTGACACTCAAAGCAGTACACAGGCAATTCATCAGTGGCCTTTTGGTCAACCAATCTAACACAAGCATCAACACCAGGCCTGTGCACAACCAACTCTTCCATCTCCCAGGCCAAATCTTTTGTCTATAAAAGAAATATTCTGCCTTTGTGTGTGACATATTATTTTCCACCCTCCAACCTCTCTCTCAGAGGCAGGATGTGGCAAGCCTTTTACTGCTCTATCGGTACTTACATAAAAAGTGTTCAGACACACTAGATTCCTTGGTCCCACCAGTCCTAACTTTCACAGACCAGACATGCCACTTACATTGTAGCAAACCACCTACACTCCCTCTGTATTCCATCAGTTGATAAGTTCCACTCAAACAGCTTCTTTCTATGAACCACTGCTCTGTGGAACCAACTCCCAAGAGGATGTTTCCCCAATCACAATGATCTAAACCTGTTCAAGTCTAGGGTTAATCATTATCTTTCCCTCCTATCCATATAAACTGCCTCTTAATGTAACTCACTACCTTGAGTGGCTCCCGAGCTCTGTACAGAGGGAACCTCAGTGTCACTGGCAATACTTTATTGTTTTTGTTTGTTACTCTTGCAACCGTACGCGGTATACAGTAAACGCTACCACCATTAACAATTGTCTAGAATCAAAATCTGAGGGTAAAATTTAATTTCTTCAGAAATTTTAATCAGTTCACAATCAAGGTACCAGAAAATAAAAGGTGGATGCTAAATCAGATGTGAGAAGTGGGGGTGGTAAATCAGATGTGAGTAGTGGGGCTGTTAAATCAGATGTAAGAAATGGGGGGTGGTAAATCAGATGTAAGAAGTGGGAGGTGCTAAATCAGATATTAAGTTTTAAAGGTTCCTTATTCTACAGTTTGCTTATATCTGATTCTTTCAAAATTTTATGGCTTCAACTAAATCCATTTTAAATATAATTGTATAAATAATTTTTCTTTTTTTTTTTTAAGCATTTCACCCCAAGCAACGCAGGAGCCACTAGGATGCAAGGGGTGACAGAAAATTTAGAGCAAGATCAGATAGGAGTGATAGAAGAAAGGATGAGGGTAGTGGATAGATCAAGGCAACTGGAGATGTCGATTGACATTACACTTGAATAGCTGGAGATTATAACTGAAATTTCTTGGATACATAAAAATTCATATGATTTGGAACACAATAGATTATACTAATGTCTAACAAATTCATATGAAGCCTGATTAAGCAATGAAAATCAAACAACACAAAAATAAAATACCAGAATATCTTTCTTCATTTTTCTCCATATCTCATTTTGTGATGAAGCTTGAATAAAAGTGAGACATTAGATAAATATTTCCTATTTTTTCTTTATCCTATCATTCTGTCATATTCTGATCTACATTTTATCTGTATTTAATCCCAATTCATTATATATATATATATATATATATATATATATATATATATATATAAAGTGGACATTGACGTCAACACCTTGCATCAACAGTCTGTTTCATGCTTATACTCAATTGTCAAGCTTGATGATTAAGTATAAGCCTAATGGAAGCCTTAATGATAAAAAAAGAAAAAGCCAACACTCGATAATATTAATGACGAACATGGCCACAATATGCTGACTGTGTTCAGAAAATAAAACATCCTCATGATTCTAGATATATACACACAAGCCATACCCCCAATTAAGAAGCAACAATAAAATTATCCTTGATAATGGCTAAAAGTATAGCCAAAAGTGATTGAAATTACAAAACATTTGGACAATTTCTACACACTGTGTCCAGAAAAGTAATCACTTGTTCAAACTCAAGAAAAATTAAATGAAAAGATTAATCACAGTACCTTTTCTGTTGTCTTCAATGAAACATATATAAATGAGGAATTGCTGACTAAATACACAATATATATATATATATATATATATATATATATATATACTAAAAATATATTTAAAGTAATATAATCTGTCAGATTAATAAATAAAAAAGATCCATTACTTCTTCATATATATATATATATATATATATATATATATATATATAACTGGATTATATATATTCCTTAGTCTTTATTTTATACAAATGTTTTTGTTAGTTATCCAGAATTAACTAATTGAATATTATAAATTTAAAAGAAGAAAAAATATATTTATATTAAATTCAAGTAAGTCATTTCCTTATTAAAAGAAAGATCCATAGCCAAGAGGCCAATTTACAACTATCACCATTATCAAATTTGAAAACTTACAAAGAACCAAATTTGGATGTGTGACCCTTTAATAAAACCAGATTCTGAAAACTGGTCAATCTTTGGAGAAAGACTGAGACAACTCAGTGCTTTATCTATTTCTAAAATGAACAATTCTTGTTCCCTTAACTTACAGAAGAACATCATGGCTCCTGGATATGTTCAACAAGTCCTAGTCAATAGAACTGCATAGGGAAAAGATAAAGCATTGATCAGGAAATTACACTGTCACCATTTTAGTGTTAAGTTGACGATGAACGGTTGTTTGAGAATTATACAAGAGGTCAGTATATTTCCATTGTCCTTTCTGCCTCGATCTTCTTGCACAACTTCTTTCCAAATTCTTGATCCAAATATTGAAATCAATCTCTGTCTTTCAGTTTCTTCATTCATACAATCTTTTTTTTTTTAACTCTTTACAAGATCATTTTTGTAAATTGAGCTAATATCCCTTAACCAAATCAGTGTTTTGCCAACTGTTTCATGTTGGAACATATTTTTTCATTTTGTAAATTAAGAATATACAATATTGAAATCAGGATATGTGGGTGAGGTAATGGATAATGATTCACAATGAGGAATTGGAAAGCCAAGTTTGAATTCCAGTTGAGTCTGTTACATTCATTTACATGCAAATACAGGGTTAGGCAGAAATACCTCCAACATAAAGACATTAGTGGAAGTGGTGTCTTCTTCTAGCTAATGTCTTACCATTATGTGGGAATTACTTCTTGGAGGTATATGTGAGAGGTATTTCTGCCAAACCCTGTACTCTTGGGAAAGATATAAACCCATCTCTTCTCACCCTCCACCAGTTATAAATTAAATAGCAGAACAGACTGGGATCTATAGCATTAGTAGCCAACCATTTTATGGTGGTTTTATAAAATCACCCATCCACCTGGGATCACTTGTGTGGATACATCAACCCAAAAATACATAGTGACTTAAATTCTTCAGTTGTATTAGTTTCATATTCTGTCACTGATGGGGAAAGTGGTTCTCATCTCATCAATATTGAAATCCTGAAAGTGTTTTTTTTTCTTTAAAATGCTTTTTTGCTATAAGCATACAAATTCTTTACCTCCCCATTGAGAATTGTGCTACAGAGTTTTCTTTGTGGGTTAAAACCAGCATCAGTGTTTTTGTTCCTTCTTAAAATACCTGGTGAAATCCCAAATCTTCTTGGTTCACACAGGCCGGATCTGCCACTATAGCCTACAGGAATCACTTCTTCCAGGTAACCAGCATGATAGCTCTGATCATAACAGAAGCCTATAATGATTGTAAACATGTCCCCAAAGAGGCTTTGTTTAAAGATAGAATTAGACACCTTGTAGCTTTGAACAAGCTTGGCTCTTGTGACCAATGGCAGCTCTGCAATCGTGTCTTAAATCAGTTAGTCTTAATTTGAAGTGTTATTTGAAGTGTTTCTTTTATTGATAAAGCAGAATATTTTGCTAAAATATTCTCCTCAAATTCTACTCTTGACAAATGGAGAATCTTTTCTTTACTTGACTTTCCACTTAGAACTGAGTCTCTAGTGAGTGATCTGTATCTAACTCCATACATGGTTTCTGCTATCATCTCTATACTAGATCTCTTCAAAGCATGTGGATTTGATAGTATCTCTGTAATAGTTCGTAAGAAATGTGCTTCTGAACTGTCTCCTGTTTTTTTCTAAACAGTACAATAAGTGCCTTGTTGCATCTTACTTTCCTGCTTGTTGAAAATCCTTTTCTGTCATTCCTATCTTTAAGAACTTAGGTAAACTATCTGATCCTTTTAACTATCAGCCTGTTAGCCTTCTACCTCTTTTTGGCAAATTTCTATAGGCTGTAATCAACTCTGAATTGTTCAAGCATCTCACCTTGAGGGTATTCTTTCAGATAAGCAATATGGCTTTTGCTATCTTGAAGGCATTCAGCAGGGTTTGGCATATTTGTCTTATTCGCAAGTTCAAAGGTCACAATATTTCTGGACAAATATTTGAACAGATTCAATCTTTTTTATCAAATCACGAAATGAAAGTGATCCTGAATGGCCACAATTCTAGATCTTTATAAATTAATGCAGCTGTCCTGCATGGCTCTACCGTTGAACCTACATTGTTCCTAATTTTCATCAACAACCTTCTTGATGGCTTCAGTTCTCAACTTGGTATCTATGCTTATGAAACAACCACTGATTCCTGTTTTAATCGATTCCTGCGTGGATCAACAGGGACAAATTGAGAGCTGATCTCAAAAGTGATCTACTTTCTGTTATTAACTGGGGCAGGGAATGGCTTATTAATTTTAATGCCTCGTCAGCCATGCTATCCATTGCTATCCCTCAGTATGACTGATGTTAACTTCCAGGAGATTGATTTATTGCAACTTCTTGGGCTAATGACATGACTTGAAAAGATTATATTGAATCATATGATCTGGTATCCCTGCTATATATTCAGTGATTCTTGATAAAATCCAAAGAAGAATCTGCAATGTTACTGGTCCTGACCTGGCATCTCAGCTTCAGTCACTTTCCCACTACCACAATGTAGTTTCTCTGTGCCTTTTCTATAAATATTTCCATGGTAATTATTCTGATGAACTTTCCACTGGTGTACTTAGATTTTATTAATTTAAGTGCAGTACTAGATTAGCAGCAAGGTTTCATCATTTTAGAGTTGAAATGGCTAGATGTAAGTGTAAGTTCTATGTTAACAGTTTCTTCTATCACACTTCCCACTTGTGAAACTCTCTTCCCACTTCTTCCTTCTCAGCCAACTTTCATCTTCAAATATTTAAATGTTAATTGTCATCCTCTGTTTTTTTGTAATTCTTGTTCTTTTTTTGTTCTCTCTTCTTAATAGTGGCTTCTTTGCCTTGCTTAGGGTGAAATGATTAAAACAATCATTGGGTATCATTTTCTAAATTCTTTATATGTGGCCTCTATTTAAACATATATAAATAAAGCATATGAAGAAAAAGGAAATTTTTCTCACCAGAGTCGATCCTCCAAATCTACAAATCAACCATTCGCCCTTGCAAGGAGTATTGCTGTCATATATGGTCTGGTGCCCCTTATGTTTGTCTCAAGGTTCTTGATAAGATCCAGAGATGGATATGCAATGTAATTGGCCCTGATCTGGCATCTCATCTGCAGTCACTCTTTCACAGACGTGCCATTGCCTCCCTTTGTCTTTTTTACAAATACTTTCATGGTAACTGCTCTGATGAGCTGCTTTCACTGGTTCCCAGACTTCATGAATTTAAGAGTTCTACTAGGTTGGCATCCCACTCACACCCTTTAACTGCCAAAACTGTTAAATGCAGCCGTCTCTTCTACTCCAATAGCTTTATGTCTTGCACCTCTCGCCTGTGGAACTCCCTCCCCTCTTCCTGTTTCTCTTTTAGCTATAATCTCCAACTATTCAAATGTAATGTCAGTTGACATCTCCAGATGCCCTGATCTATCCCCTATCCTTCTCTTCATCCTTTCCTCTATCAATCCTATTTGCTCTCGCTCCAACTCTCTGTAACTCCTTGCGTGCTAGTGGCTTCCCATCTTGCTTGGGGTGAAACGCTTAAGACAAAAAAAATATGTTTAAATACACAAGTCTATATCTTTTTGTACATCTCTGATATGCATTATTGATATGACTTTTGCATGGTGTTGTTATTTACATATTATGGATGGTGGGAATTTGAAGTTAAGATATTGGCCAGTGAAGGTATCCCTAGGCATGGACAGTGATACAAGAACAAGAGCCCGATAGATGAAATAAAGGATTCAGTTTGAAATTCCAAGAAGGTTATCCTGTTCAACAGAAACATCAAGAAGGCCAGAGGGCTCAACAGACAAAATGTTGTAATAATAATAACAAAGATGGGGATATTAGTTTCAGTGTAAATAATATAAATGCTTATTTCAAACTCAACAAAGTAATATACCTAAGAAGATTTTACATCAATAAAAAGCTAAATAAGCTTTCCTGCAATGTGAGTACATACAAAGAAATTCAGATACAAATGCCTAAATACAGAATTAAAAGAGATGCTTGTACTTAAAAAAAATGGTTCAATCCGGCCCTGAAGCAAAGAAAATGTCTCAGCATGGATTGAGATCAGTGGAATAAATGTAAATGGAAGAAATTATATATATATGAAAAGAATATATATTTATAAAAATGGAAAAGGAAAAATGAGAACAACAGACAGAAAGAGAGAAGAAAAGAAAATTAATGAACTTTAAGAAAAATGATAAAGAAAGTCAAAATAAGATAATAATAAGAAAAGTAAGAAAAAAAATAGAATGACAATGAAGAAACAAAAATAAATGAATGAGAATGATAAGGAAGAAAAAAGAAGGACAAGCAAAGAAGTAAAAAGGAGAAGGATTAGGAAGGAGGCAACAAAAAAAAAAGAAAGATAAAGAAGTAAAAAATTAAATTGATAAAGAAAGAAACAAAATAAAAAATAATAATGAAATAACCAAAAAAATGAATGATAAGGAAAGAAGCAAAAAGAATGATAACAAAAAGTAAAAATACACAATAAGGAAAGAAGTAAAAGATAAGAGAATGATAAGGAAGGAAACACAACTGATGAAGAATGAAACACAAATCATATCGAAGGAAACACAACTGATAAGGAAGGAAACACAACTAATAAAGAAGGAAACACAACTGATGAAGAACGAAACACAAATGATATGGAAGGAAACACAACTGATAAAAAGGAAACATAAATGATAATGAAGGAAACACAACTGATGAAGAATGAAACACAAATGATATGGAAGGAAACACAACTGATAAAGAATGAAACACAAATGATATGGAAGGAAACAACTGATAAGGAAGGAAACAAATGATAAGGAAGGAAACACAACTGATGAAGAATGAAACACAAATGATATGGAAGGAAACACAACTGATGAAGAATGAAACACAAATGATATGGAAGGAAACAACTGATAAGGAAGGAAACACAAATGATAAGGAAGGAAACACAACTGATGAAGAATGAAACACAAATGATATCAAAGGAAACACAACTGATAAAGAAGGAAACACAAATGATAAGGAAAGAAACACAAAATAAGACCAGAATCAAAAAGAAATACAAAATATGAAAGAGAAAAAGAAAAAAGACGATTTTTAAAAAGTGAAAATCAAAGATAAAAAAATGGCAAAGAAACTGAATATTCACAAGCTGCTACTTCTATCAAATAAATCATACAATCCATTTATTAAAATCTATATCCTATGTCTGCAAAAAAATATTTTTTCTTTTTTGTCTTTTTTATTATCTATATTGTTCTTTTTTTCACAAATGCTAGACCCAGACTTAATGTATCTGCTTAATAAAGCAATAAATTTCTTTTGGCTCTTGCTGATGCCAAAAATTAGAAAGACTAAAATGTTTGTGACACATAATGAGGAAAAAGGCTTGGAGAATTTAACACTCACGATGCACACAGAAGGCAACAGAAGAAAAGAAAAATATACTTAGAAGACTGAGTTAGTGGATGGCGTAACAAGTACCAAAAGAACAAAGTGTGATGGTAAAGGAGAAAGATGTAGAGAGCCATGAACACCTGTCCTGAAGGGACGTAGCACATAGAGAAATCACTGAAGACGCTTGACAGGTACAATTACAATTTGTAAATAAAGTTTGATTAATGAATAAAAAAAATAAAAATAATATTCTAATGATAATACAAAGTAAAGAAACCCATAGCTAAACTTGTGGATACCAAAATGTGGTTACTACGTCAGGGGTCGTATGTTGAACAAAAACTAAAAGTGTTAATAGCATGAAATAAAACAAGATAGAAATATTTATTCTATCAAGAAAATTTGTTTTACATACAGGTGATTTCAAGAATTATTTTTAGGTATCTCTTCAAATAATGGAGGAAAAGTTGAACATACTCTGCTGGTGAATTAGCGAGCAAGTGAAGTGTACTGTCTACACCATGTGCATCTGTTGCAGGGAGTGGTAACTTTATTGTCCCTTCTCATTGTTAGCACATAGTGAAAGAAAACTAGCCTCTTTCAGTCCACAGCATACATATGCCCAGTTTTTCTTTTTATGCATGCCCAAAAGCTGCAAAAGGTCTACTTCCACTGATAAAGTTTTTATGCATATGTGTCTGGCAAAAAGGTTTAGCATCTGCTGCAATATAATAACAGTACCAAAATAATGAAGAAAGATATACATATAATAATAACGTCACACATTATGAAATGGACAAAGTCCGACAATTATTTCAAGACATTTTATGTTTATACATTCTTTTTATAGATACAAATATTTAAGTAAATGCTCTGTTTTATAATAAACAGTATTAAAAGACATTTACCAGCCTGAATGTCCAAGAAATTTTCATAGAAAATATTCGTCCTCCAACAGGATTTGAGCCTATATCCTATACAGAACTGTCATATAGCCTGACGTGCCTTTTAACCGATTCAGCCACAGATAATTGTTCAGTTAGCAAGGCCAAATTTACTGCTTTTAAACTTCAATTATCCATGAATCTCTCATGTACATTCATATCTGAATTAATTGTAAATGTTGTTTAATACTGTTTATTATGAAACAGAGCATTTACTTAAATATTTGTATCTATAAAAAGAATGTATAAACATAAAAATGTTTTAAAATATAATAGTAACAATGATCATGATGATAACATATTAGCAAGATACTCTGAACAGAAATTAAAATAGTAATATCAACTTTTATATTATGTTAATAGTTGCTAAGACTGCAACATCATAAGATGTAATATTAACAAGATAAATCACGATAAAAATTAAAATAATGCTTGTTAAAGATGTAATATTAACAAGAGAAATCTTGATAAAAAAACTTTAAAGAGATCAATTCGTATCATTGATTGAGCAAGTCCGTGTATAATAATTCTTCATCACAAAATTTAGAAATGTGAACTTGTTTATGACAGAACTAGACGTAACATTAATCTGTTTGTTTTTGTAAACATTTTTTTCTCAGCAAAAAGAAAAACAAACAATACAAAAATTTATAGAAATCAATAAAAAAAAATCTTACATGCTTTTTTACTTTTACAATGATGCCAGAAATTTTAATTGAATTTTTAAAAAATTTATTTTATTTTTATTTTTTTGATAATTTGTAAAACATAATTATGAAAATCCTTCTCCCATTCTAAAATTTGTGTTTCAAATATTTAAGTATTTTTTAAGTGTACAAAATTTTATGCTTTGTTGATGGCAAATTTTGATTCCTAATTACTGATAATATATTTTTTCTCTTCTCTGTATTTATTTATTTTCTTTCACTGGCATTTATTCTCTTTTTGTATCTACTGGTTCCCAAATGATCACCAAAGTTAAGCAACATCAAGTCTGGTCAGTACCTAGATGGGTGACTGCTTGGTAATATTAGGTGCTGTAAGCTTGGATATGCAGGTGGTATAATGGAGAATGGCTCACAATTCTTAAATGGAGAACCAAGTTCCAATTCTAGTTGGGTACGTTATATTCACTTATGCACAAGTACCTTTGGGAAAGGTATGGATCCATCTCCTCTCCCCCAAGCTTTTGGTTAATTAGTCAGGCTTGCAACATTTAACCACTATTATATCCAAATTTTTATTTTTAGGTAAGGAGTTAATTTTTTTTGCTTATATTAGGTTGGTGCAAAAATAATGATGTAATAATGTCGTTTTTTGACGTATTTTTTAATGTCAAAAAACGACATTATTACGTCATTATTTTTGCACCAACCTAATAAAATCATTATAGTTTAAAAATGTTCCAGCAAAATATCTTTTCTATTGCAAAAAAAAATATTTCCCTCTAGTTTAAGAGGACAAAATATTTGATTCTTCCAAACCAAGCTTCACTCCTTGGAACTTCAAGCAAGTTCAGATTATTCCTCACTAAAAATTAGCAGAGATTCATATCCATTCCTATTCCTCATTAACCTGCCTACATGAATTCCAGGAAATAAATCCATCATCTTCAACATTTATGTGCCAGATGGGTGACCGCCTGTCAATACCTGGTGATGTAAGGCTGAATGTGCAGGTGATGTCATGGATAATGGCTCAGAAGTGTTAATCAGAGATCCAAGTCCCAATTCCTGTTGGATTCATCCTATTATGTGTAAATACCATTGAGAAAGGTATGACTCCACCTCTTCTCCCCACAGCTATGGGTTAATTAATAAGACTTGTATCATTAGACCATCTCCACAGTTTCCCATTCTTTGTAGCACTAAGCAATTTTTGTCTTTTAGCATCCATTATAGACCCTGTTCTGCCAACCATTTACACACACTGTTTAAGTTGTTTATTTGCCATTTCCTTCTGCTGCTCTTGCCTCCAATATGCCCTGTGAGTGTTAAATTCTCCAAGCCCACTTTTTTCACTGTGTCCCAGAATTTTTTAATATTATGTCTTTTTTGTTCCCGTTTTCCTTACATTTTCACATTTCTACCATGTTCCATAGATGGTATTCTCACTATCCTTGTGTAGAACCCCAGTTCTGTTGAGTGTTTTCAGTTTTGTTTTTAATCTATCCATCCCAAGCAAGGCAATAAAGCCACTAAGACACAAGGGGCTACTGGGAGTGAAAGAGAATGAAAATACTTTAGAAGGAACTGGAAACCCAACCTTTAACAGGAACACAAGGGATAAACCTTTACTCCTATTCAAAAGACCAGGAGGATGGTAAACAGGACAATAGGCAAACCTCTCTACTCCTATTGAAGGAAAATATAAATAGAAGAAGACTTTAGATTTGGATTTCTGGTTTCTTCCACTTCAATTCTATAATTCTAACGTTTCTGCCTAAAATCTGAAATTTTATTTACTACTTATTTTTTCTTTTTTTTTTTCTTTCAGTAGGAGTAGATAGGTTTGCCTATCACCCTGTTCACCCTCCTCCCTGGTCTAGTTTAAGAGGACAAAATATAAAAATATTTCCCTCTAGTTTAAGAGGACAAAATATTTGATTCTTCCAAACCAAACTTCACTCCTTGGAACTTCAAGCAAGTTCAGATCATTCCTCACTAAAAATTAGCAGAGATTCATATCCGTTCCTATTCCTCATTAACCTGTCTACATGAATTCCACGAAATAAATGCATCATCTTCAACATTTATGTGCCATATCCCTTCAGGAGATGAACAATCATGGCTCACCACAACTTCCTGTCCCTTGTAGCTCTAGGCCATGTTTGACTCTTTTCTGTCCTGAACATATCTTGCTTACAGTCACATAACATTAAAACACTGATTCCCATACAATCACCAAAGTTAAGTAACATCCAAGTCTGGTCAGTACCTAGATGGGTGACTGCCTGTAATACCAGGTAATGTAAGCCTGGATGTGCAGGTGGTGTCATGGATAATGGCTCAGAATTGTTAATCAGAGATCCAAGTCCCAATTTCTGTTGGATTTGTTATATTCACTTATGAGCAAATACTCTTGAGAAAAGTACGAATCCACCTCATCTCCCCACAGCTATGGGTTAATTAGTAAGACATGTATCACTAAACCATTATCATCTAAAAAAAATAAAAATTCTTAGAATCTAAAAATATTTTCTGGCTTTAAATAACTTGCAAAGGGTTGATAAGCCGTAAAAGACAAATCAAACAATGTTTTTGTAACTAGTATATATGGTGGGTGGAATTTATTTTTTAAATTAACATATGAAACTTTATTTTTATTTCAAGAAAACAAAAGGTTCACAATAAAATAAGTTATTATGAGAAGTCTTTTTTTTTGCCTTAAATTCACAAATTTTAAACTCGTCTTGACAATCTTAGCTATCTCGCTGTGCCATTAATTACCCATTACAAAATTAAGCTACTAATTTCTAAACCCTTAAGAAATTTCAAAAGGATTAATTTGAATGGTAATTGTAATATAACCATTTCCTTATAAGGAAATATGTTACATTTATTGATGAAACAGCCAGAACAGCTTTCGGTTGAAATTTATAAAATCTTTCTCTAAAAAATTTTTTGAAGAAAATAGATTTCACAAGCCTTTATCAAGCTTTTATCACTGTTTCCAGTATTAATGGGGGTTTCCTTCCTAACCTTTTGTTCAAAGTAGTGTGGAAGATCAACATCTTGATTATGCCATTATTTTTTCTTCAAGTTACATATGCTATCCATTTTAGTTGTTGCCGCTGTTGGCCGTCCTCAAGTGATGTGGTTTCTGTTATTTGGTACAGTTCTTTACTTGTGATTCTGTAGCACCAATTCACAAGGTTCAAAGAAGGATGGTCCTTGCTAAGACCTACAGGTTTTATTTAATCAGTGCCATTTTTAATCATTGATTTTAGAAAGTAGTTGTATACAACTGGTAGTTTTGTTATTTCTGAACAAGTTTTGCACCATGCAAATGAATGTCTTGATTTCACAAGGATATTTAAGAACATCACTCATTGTTTTAGGTTCATGTCTTGTATTTTTTTTTTTTTTTGCAATTTGCAGTGTTAGACAAAAATTATCCCTAGTGCAGTTATGTTCACTTTCCTTATCTCCTATACTATATTTGTTATAATTGATCCATACAGCAAGGTATTTGAAATGTTTAGAATTTACTTATGATGGATTCAGGTTAGGTGCCATTACTGCTTTCATTCCAATTCCAGATCATTTTTTCTGTTTTGGAAATGTTTATCTTAAATTCCATTTCTTGGAATATTTTGTTAAGGGAGTTGATATTTTGTTCAAGATCATTCTTATCCCAACTCTGAATAGTCAGAAAATTCTTTATTTTCTTAAAGGAACTTTATCAAAATATGTTTAAAAATAATATATATATATATATATATATCTCCCGTCGGTTTCAACATATAGCTTAATTGATTCAGTTATGAAATTTTGTGCAATAATCTTAAGTGGAACTTAAGACCCGCTAGTGATTTACAAAGGAGACCGCATATGGAGCAAGACTGAGGATTGAAGGATGAGATCACTGTTAGATTAGCTGACCTTTTAGATCTTGCCCTTGCTTCTTGAAGACAATTCAGAAAGCAGATTGAAAATTGCTGAGTCCACTAAAACACATTGTTCTCCATTCTACCCACTCCAAGGCTAAGCGCTCAAGGGTGTTATGTGGTATATTGACAGCTGACAAGTTGCTCTTCAGCTTGTCTTTGCATCTTAGCCATGGGCATCCTACATTCCTGTAGCCCTGATCTAACTGGCTGTACATTAGGATTTGGGGCATCTTGTCATCAGACATTCTCAAGACATGACCAGTTCATCCATTATATATATATATATATATATATATATATATAATGCAAATGATTACTTGAGGTTTTAAAGAAACTAACTGCTGATCAGACCCTGAAGACTGATACTATAAAATCACAAACAGCTTTAAGAAATAACAAAGACCACATTACTTGAAGACTTCCAACAGCAGCAACAACTAAAATGTGTAGTACATGTAACTGGAAGGAAAATAGTGATATAATGAAGATGTTAACTTTCCATACTATCATAAACAAAAGGTTTGGAAGGAAACTCCCCAAAATATTAGAAAGCATTATAACAATAAATGAACTTGAGAAGTCTAACTTCCTGAAAAACTGGTTTTGAAGAAAAGATCCTATGCATTCCAGCCAACAGTAATGCTTATTGTTGGGTCAATGAATGCCAATTGCATAGCAACATCAATATGCAAATATTAAAAATAAACATTCATTTTTGTCTTCCCATGTAAAGGAGGGAAAATACAATCACTTCCAGAAAACAAGCGATTTTCCAATATCTGTGTTTCTTATGTTGAGGCTGTCAAGTCTTAAAAAGAAATATATGTATATATATATATAGCATTTTCTATATGTATATAATGCTTGCTACATGGTGCATCTAGTGTTCAATCAGCTTGTTGAAATTGATATGAAATGTATTCAAATTGAATTAATGTAAAAATAGTCTTTAAATTCTAGGTAATTGAAAAGGTTTCTGCTCATGTCTGCTTAAACTTTCACTACTTAGAAGACAAATATCAGTTTTATCTAAAAGATTTGCAAGGTTTCTTTCTCCCCACTTGTCTTTTTGTTCTGTCTTAATCTCTAATGTTTAAAAGATTAGAAATATCACTTATCTTTTTTTTGAAGATTTCAAAAGTCCACTAAGATAATTTCTATTTGTGCTTACCAAGGAACTATGATCAGAATCTGGTGGTAATTAAAATAGAGGCTTCATTTCTAAAGTAAATCTCTGTTAACAGTTTCACTGCTGCATTGTTATAGCATTGTTTCCTGGCTGTGCTGGCCCATTTTGAGGAAAATTAATTTCTAAAGTTAATCTCTATTGACACTTTCACTGTTGCATTGTGATAGCATTGTTTCCTGGCTGTACTCATTCATTTGGCAGGTGGAAAATAGGAAAATGACAATTTAATGAATCTTAAATGCTGACTGATTTCCCTTGAATACTCTGCAGTTGTGACCTAGCTAAATACCACCTTTAACATCTTCTATATGGTATGTCCCTTCAGGACGTTGGCGATCATAGCTCTCCACAATTTCCTGTCCTTTGTCACTCTTAATAAATATTGCCTTTTTGCTATCACTCTTAAAACCTCTTCTGTCATCCATTTACTCAAGCTCACTAAGTAGGTTATGCATTAATTGTCACTGTCTCTCTCATCTTCAATATGTCCTGTGAGTATTAGATTTTCCAAGCCATCTTTCCTCATTATGCATGCTGAGAACTGCAATTCACTCTTTCTGATGTTAAGCATAAGTGCCCTTTTTGTTTCCATTTTCTCTAAAACTTTGTCGTCATTCACATGTTCAGTCCATGATATTCACATAATTCTTCTAGAAAATGACATTTCAATGCTACTTCAACTCTCTTCTTCATCTGCGAGAAAATTGCCAAGCATTCACTGCCAATTAGGAGGACTGATATTACATAAAAATTCAATACTCTTTTCTTTATTTCTAATGAAATTTTCCTATTTCTTCATACTGTGCTTAGATTTTGGCATGCATTTTTCCCTATCCCAATGCACCTTCAGATTTCAGTGTCGCACTTTCAGTATTCTGTAAAAACACTTCCCCCATATATTTAAATTTTTGTACTTGATTGGTTTTGGTATCTCCAATTGCCAATATAGATGGAATCAGTTTCTTATATATGTTAAGTTGATCATTACCCACATTTGGTATGATATGCTGATCACCAAATTACAGTTTTTAACACAACTCTATTTGAATTTATCAGAAAATAATGATCTAGACTTCTACTCCAATAGTTTTGTAGTGTGGAATCCATTTCTAGTACTTAATCCTCACCAAAAAAAGTCTAAATGGGTGAAATGCAAAATTTAATTTCTTTTCATGGATTTTGGCTCTTCACCGCACACAAGGGTTTCTACACTTAACCCTTTTTTTAATTAGAAATATAAAAGTTTTGTTTTAATCTGTGTCTTAAGTACAAATAATATGAAAACCTTTCCATAATTGTACTGAAAATCAATCAGTGGGCTAAAAAAATGATCAATATCCACTTGGCTCTTTTGTGGATTTCCAGTTTCCAGGACGATCGCAACACAACTGTTATGAGTGAGAAAGCACATTGAGTATAAGTTGAGAAGCCAATGATAGTATCATCTGCATAGCCTACCTGGGAACTGATGACATCAGGGAGATCACTGATGAAGATCAAAAACTGTGTAGGACCCAGGATAGAGACCTGGGGAACACTTACGTTAGTAAGAAAGGAACTGGAAGAGAGCCTGTTCAGGACAACCTTCATTTCCCAATTCGATTTGATTAACTCAAGTAAATGTCCTGTAATATGATAGCCCTGAGGTTTACATAGAAGACCAGCATGCCAAATCTTGTCAAATGCCTTTGTGATATCTAGGGCCATAGCTCAAGCTTCACCATTATTATCAAGAGCTTGATATATATAATCAGCTATGGCTGTAAGCATGTCAGTGGTAGACTGGGCAAAATGGAATCCATATTGTTTGTCAGAGAGCAGATCATGAAAGGTAAGATGCTTAACCACTTTGGCATTGATTAAGGCATCAAAGACTTTGATGAAAATCGGTAGGATAATGATAGGGCGGTAATTAGAAGGGTCAGAAGGTTCTCTAGAGTTCGTAAAGACGAGTGAAAAAGGAGGACCTCCGTCAAGCTGGAAAGTTGGATACTGTAAGGCAAGAGTTGTATAATTTGGAGAGAACTAGAGCCAGCTCAGAAGAACATGTCTTTAGGATAACAGCTGGTATTCCATCACCTCCACTTGACTTATGGGAGTCTAATTTAGAAAGATGTCCAAGACCATCTACAGGGTTATATACATATCACTTGGTACAGCCTCAGTTCTAGGGTGGAAGTCAGGTGTGGGCACTCCAAATGAGTTGAGTGTTGAGTTGGAAGAGAATTTATGAGCAAAGCATTCAGCCTTATCAGCTGAGGATGTTAGGACTTCAAACTGATTGAATAGAGAAGGGATTGAGGATTTGCTTCTATTCAGCACACTCTTGCAGAGCTGCCAATAATCTCTAGAACCAAACTTGCAAGATGCTATACATTGTTCCATTCTATCAGAAAATAGTAACATTGCTTCCTTGAAGATGCACTTGTTATGAGCAGAGACAAAAAGACATCTGTTGCAATCAGACATGTCACTCTGGTACAGTCAGAAGTGATTCCTGTGGATTATAGTGGCCAAACATGCAGGTGAGAACCAAGGAGATGAATGCCATTTTATTTGGTATTTCCTAGCTGGAATAAAAGCACTGATGCCAGCTTTTATTTTGGAGGAATCCTCAGGCAGGCATTTTTGAATAGGATGTTTGAAAATCTCATTCCAAGAGATGTCACAAAGGAAATTACAGAATGAGTCCCAGTCTGCTCATTGATAACAGAAAGATATTCTGTTTTTAGGAGGTTCATGTCTGGTGGTGGTGTAGAAAGAAACATTTACAGACACTACTGTATGATCAAAGTTGCCAAGGGGGCAGAGCTGTGTCATGCAACAAGAGTCAGGGATAGAGGAATAAAAGAGATTGAGAAGAGAAACATTTCCATCAGGGTTACTGGGGAAATATATAAGAAAGTCAGCTACTTGCATGAGGGATTGAGTGATTGAAAAGTTCAGGGTTTGGATGCCAGTGAGGTCAGTGATAATGTGTTCAGGCCACCTGATATGGTGGGTGTTAAAGTCACCAAACATGAATATGTTAGCAGACGGGTGTAGGGAGATGACCTTGTCTATATTATCAGAAATACTGTTTAGCATGCAACAGTCTTGAGAGAAAAGTGAACTGTAGCGAAAGAAGAGATAGCTGACTGAATTAAGTAGAAAGCGACAGAGACACATGTACAAATGGTCAGAAAATTCAAGAGAGCTCCCTTCCCTTGGTAGTGGGAGATGTTCATGGACATATACTGAGAATTAGAGAGTGCTGAAATTTCTTGGACACATAATAGGAAGGAGTGCTTGGAGAATTGGGCACTCACAGGACATATTGAAAGCAAAAAAGACAGTAGGAGGGAATGGATCACTTACTAGACGAGATTTCGTGAATGGATACTGGGATTGGGGTTGAGATGTATAATAACAAGACAAACGTTGGTAAGAATTGAAAAGAATAAGATGTTGTGGAGAGCCATGATCGCCTATGTCATGAAGGAAAATGACACATTGAAAAATATCTTCAGTAAGATACTTTTATTCCATCTCAGCTCTTTATTCATTCTTCAGTTTTCACTAACTATTGTATGCTTTCCTTATCTTTTTTTACTTTCTCTCATTTTTCTCTTTCATTATCCATTATTCTTTTTCTCCTTTCTTTCTTTTTCTCCTTTCTTTCTTTTTCTTCTTTCTTTCTTTCTTTGCTTTTCTCTTTTTCCTCTCTTTTTTTTCTTCTGTTGATTCTTCCTTCAGTTACATTTCTTTTCCTACTTTATTATTTGTCTTTTTTCTTTTTTTGTCCTTTTTCTTTTTGTTTTTTCCTTTTCCTCTTCTTTTCCTTTTCTTTCTTCCTCCTTTCTATTTTTTTGGCTTTTTATCTTTTTCTTATCTTATCTCATTTCATTTTCCTTTTCTTCTTTCATTTTTTTTGTTTCCTTTTTTTTTCATTTTTGTTTCCTTTTTCTTCTTCTTTTCCTTTCCTTGATCATTTTCTTCTTTTTCCTTTTCATATTTTTCTTTTCTTTTTAAATTTTTCTTTTTCTTTTCTTGTTTTCTTGTCTTTCTTGTTTCTTCTTTGTTGCCTTCCTTTTTTCTCTTTCCTTCTTCTTCTTCTACTTATCTTCACTTTTGTCATTTCTCTTTTTCTTTTTCATTTTGTTCTCCTAACACTAACCCTCCTGCTTTTCTTTCTTTTTTTTTTTGTTATTTTTGCCTTTTTATTCATTTTTTTTTCCCCTCTAATTTCTTTCCACCCATTTTGGTGGATTGACTTCTCATTTTCCCCATTAAAATCTCTCTTCTTTTCTTCACTCTTTATTTGTTTCCTGCATGTCATTTCTCTTTCTGTCTCTTTTCTTTTCTCTCTTCTTCTCAATCTGTCCTTACCATTTTCTGTTCCCCTTCTTTTATGCCCATTTTTATATTCTTTTATTTCTTTAGAGTTTTTATCAAACCTTTTTTTGTCTCATCCTTTTAATCTCTCTCTCTCTCTGTCTTCTTTTTTCTCACTTTCCTCCTCCTTCTTTCTCTATTTTCTCTCTCCTCTCTCTCCTTCTCTCACTCAATCAATGAAAACATGAAAAGGAAACAATCTGACTCTGATATTCGAAAATTTTAAACTCCAAAAGCAACATTAAAAGTTATTAATTTCTTTTCAGTTTTACTACAGAAAGGAGTGCCTTGAAGTGATTCTGCCATTTTAAAGACTTAGAAAATATTCTTGCCTTCCAGATGATTCTTAAAATATTTTTAAATTTTTTCTTTTAATTTCTTTTTCATAGAAAAACATCACTCAATTATTTTCTCTATTCTAATAACCACCTCCATGTACAACATTGTTTGGGTACAGAGTTACCTGAAGATTACAAGCAGAAACAAGTGCTCTTTCATGCAAAATTAGAATAATTTCAAAAGATTTTTCTTTTTCCTTTTTCTTTTCTTTTTCTCTTTCATTTTTTCTTTTTCATGGTTTCTTTTTTCTCTTATTCATTTTCCTCTTTTTTCATTTATTGTTTTCCTTTACTCTTTATTCTTTATCTTTTTTATTTTACTCTTTACCTCTTTTTACCGTTTCTTTTGTCTCTTGTTCATTTTTCTCTCTCTTGTTTTTCTTTTACTTCTTTTGCCTTTTTCTGTTTCCATTTCCTCTTTTTCTTTTCCTTATCTTTTTTGATTTCACTCAAATTTCTTTTATCGCTTTTTCCTTTTTCTTCTCTTTTCTGTTTCCTCTTATTTCTTTTGTATTTTTCTTTCTTTTTTTTCATATTCCTCTTTTTCGTTTCCTCTTTTTGTTTTTTCTTTTCCTTCTATTTTTGGATTTTATTCAGATTTCTTTTACCTTTTTTTTCTTTTTCTCTTTTTCTTTTTCTCATTTTCCTCTTTTTCTTTTCCTTTTTGATTTTACTCAGATTTCTTTCATGTCTTTTTCTTTTTTCCGTTTACCTCTTATTCTCTTCCTCTTTTTCATTTTCCTCTTTTTCTTTTCTTTTTTATTTTACTTGGATTTTTTTTTATCTCTTTTTCATTTTTCTCTTAATCATTTTCCTCTTTTTCTTTTTTGATTTTACTCAAATTTCTTTTATCTCTTTTTCCCTTTTCTCTGTTTTCTTTTCCTCTTTTTTCTTTCTTTTTCTCATTTTATTTTTATTTTAGATCAGTTCTATGATTTACTTGTGAGCTCTAATTTTTTGAGAAATTTTCTTTGTCATTTTTTAAAATGTCTGTTTCATTCATAAAGTACCGTTCATGTCAATGTAAATATTTCATGACTTTTATGAAATTTTTATACAAGATAGAATTGGGAATATTACTGGCAGAAAATTAAAAACTTTATCATTGAACTTACATTGTATTTGCTCAGCTAAGACGGATATAGCTTCAAGAAGAATGAAAAATACAACAATAAATATTGATAAATCTAATTTTATACTGACAACTGCTATGCCAATGCAATATATATATATATATATATATATCCTCCAGATCTACAAATCAACAATTTGCCCTTGCATGGAGTATTGCTGCCATATATGGTCTGGTGCCCCTTCTGTTTGCCTCGGGGTTCTTGATAGGCTCCGGAGGTGGATATGCAATATAATTGGCCCTGCTCTGGATTCTCGTCTACAGTCACTTTCTCACAGATGCGCTATCGCCTCTCTCTGTCTGTTCTACAAATACTTTCATGGTAATTGCTCCGAGGAACTGCATTCGCTGGTTCCCAGACTTCATGAGTTCAAGCGCCCTACGAGGCTGGCATCCCGCTCTCACCCCTTCACTGTCGAAACTCCTAAATGTAGCCGTCTCTTCTACTTTAATAGCTTCATGTCTCGCACCTCTCGCCTGTGGAACTCCTTTTCATATTCCAGTTTCCCTGAGAGCTATAATCTCCAGCTATTCAAGTGTAATGTCAATCGAGATCTCCAGTTGCCTTGATCTATCCACTACCCTTCTCCTCATACTCTCTTCTATCACTCCTATCTGATCTCGCTCTATATTTTCTGTAACCCCTTGCGTCCTAGTGGCTTCCCGCCTTGCTTGGGGTGAAATGCTTAAAAAAAATAAAAATAAAATATATATATATATATATGTGTGTGTGTGAATTAAGACAAAAGAAAAACTTAGCCAATACATTTTGTCCTCTGATGGACTTTATCAAGGCTAATGTGAGGATTTTATTTTGCAGCAAGTATTTATAAACAAAAGTAAAAATGTTCTTAGTTTGTCAAAATATTTAAATTTAAAAGATGCTCATACATATTCATCAGATGAACTGAAAAGTCTAGGTAAATTATGGAGGATGCTAAGCGACGTAATTTAAGGCTAATAAAAAGTGAGTAATTGATGTTGAATTTTTTTATGCAATTAATATTTAAATTATTTTAGTATGGGATAAATTTATATATTATATGTATTTTAAATAACAAGAGGTTATGAATTTAACTATTTTCTTTGAATTTTTTAACATTTTTGTTGTCTTGGGAAAGGAGAAATTCTTTCAGGAAAGGAGACATTTTAAAAATCTGGGGTGCAGATTTGATAGCAGCACTCTTGAGAATATTCTATCTTAGTAAGTCATTTTCTCTTGTAGCATTCTTTATATCAAAGTTGTGTTTTTGTTTTTAAATTATATCACTTAGCATCCTCCATACCTAGACATTCCAGTTAACTTGTTGAATATTTCCGAATGTCTCTTAAATTTAAATATTTTTAAAAGTTAACATTTTTACTTTTGTTTAAAAATACTTGTTGCAAAGTTTCCTTTTTATCGTTATTCATATTGTTCTTTTACAGATATATTTTTATTTATATCTGAAATTTTGACTCACACAGACACACACTAAAACTACTTACACACAAGAACAGACAAAAGGCTGTTCAGTTTGTATTGGCTGAGAGCGAAATCCAAAGTCAGTGAGGTGCTCATTAGAGACATGCTGTTCACGGCTGATGTAACACTGGTAGCACACTCTGAACAGTAACTGCAGCAACTCAGGGGCAATTTTTCAATAGCCTCCCAAGAGTTCTATATGACCATCAGTTTGAAAGAAGCTAACATGATGGGTCAAGACGTTAAACAGTCTTCCACCATCAAAATCAGCAACAACCTGTAGGTGGTTCATGAATTGACATATTTCAGCTCCACTGTTTAAGGCACTCTCTCCCTAGACACTGAACTCAACAGATAGATCAGACAAGCTACCAATTTTTTGCAGACTGACTTCAAGAGTCTCTGAGAACAGAAAAAATACTATGAATACCAACACTGAATTCTATCGGGCATGCGTCATCAGTGTGCTTCTCTACAGCAGCAAAACTTAAAGCCTCTACTCCAAACAGGAGAAATGCCTCAGTGATTTTCACTGTCTGAAATGCATTCCAGGCATCAATTGGTCTGACCAGCTCACCAATGCCATAGTTCTCACCTGTGTCCAATTACCCAACCTATAACACTCTTCCCTAACAGCACTAGCTCTACTGTTTTATACATGTACACCTTGTGTTGGATGGCAGGATTACAAAGGTCCTTCTGTAGAGGGAACTAGCCATCCACATGAGGGCATGAGGGTGACCTCATCTTTGCTTCAAGATGTAAGAAGATGATACCAGTGATCATTTATGCTGGAGACATGATTTACACCAAGGACTGGAGCAAGGAGAGGAGAAATGAAGGCTTGCTGCTGGAGAGTGTTCTCAGAAGAAAGAAAACAAGGCAACATCAGGGGGAGAGAGTCTTCATATACATTCATTGCATTTAAGACTGTCACTCTTGTGTGGGCCTGTACAGCCACATCAGATTCTTCACAGCCATCAGCAGTTGAGGCATAACACTTTGCGTACAGATTCAAGATTTCTGATGAATGACATATAATATATGATGCGTTTCTCAGAGGAGGGCATATTCAACATTTGATAATTTTGTGGCAATATGCGCTTAAAGGTTTTAGGCAGTTTTGATCAACATTTCTTTTCATGGTTAGCCATAAGGAATTATAAATGCAGGACTACCTTACACTCAAGTAAAATAATAACAATAATAATATTTATTAAGAATTTATTACAAGAAATATCAAGTTTTATGGAAACATTACTGACAATTATGTATTTAGTTACATAACAAAGAAATAAAAATAATATAAATTTTTGATGCTATATTTGATTTGTTGTCAGGTATTTTTCATTTTCTCCTTTGTTATTGGCAGCATTTTAGAATATTTTAGCTGCAATGCTAAATTTCCTAAGATGAACAAACTGGAGCTATTTTGTTTACAGTTTCTTACCTCTATTTTTCATTGTTTTTAGATCACTATCTTCTAATCATTTTGATGGGCAATAGCAAAATTCTGAAATTTAGAATGATCTTATTCCATTTCAAAAATAAAGCCTGTAAAAAGAAATATTTTAAATTTATACACAACCAAAAATAAAAAGCTTTTGCCAAAATACCTAAATGATTTCACTATAATTATGTAACAATAATGTAATGATATTCTGCAGACAAATCTACGGTTTATGTTACCTCATCTCATTGCATGGTTACAAACTATAATCCTAAATTGAGCTTGAAATATTGTGTAATCAGCTCTAATTTTTTGTAGAATATTTGGATATGATATAATGAATAATTTGCAGGGAAAGAAGGAATTTTCAATTTTTTTGTTGAATACGCCCCTCCTACCAAATGCATCATATGTATATATGAGATAGGAGCTGAAAATTTCTTAGACTTATCACAAAGCTCTTCCTTGCAAAAATCTTTTCTTTGGTAAGATTTTGGACAGCAATTTTTAATTTATACAAGCCTGACTGAAGGCCAACAAATCGGTATAATGAAGTTATGATTATATAACCAAAGTTTGAATTATTATTAGTAGTATAACAAAAAAGATTTTTTCCAAGTTGACTGACAAATTCATAGACAAAATTGATTTATTGAGGTTTTTCTTTTGTTTTTTGCTGTAATGTTGGTGGGGATCATGGTTTCTTTTACTTTTTACTAATAATACAAAACCCAAGAGCCACTCAAGGTAGAGGGCTATTAGATGAGCTATGTGAAATAAATGAAAGAGGATGAACTAGAAAATGAAGATTATAAATATATGAAGAATAAGGACTGACCCTAGACATGAAGTGATTAAGATTGTAGCGCTTAGAAAGCATTCACATTGGAGATTTGCTCCAAAATAGCAGTTCTCATGAGAGATTTTTATTTTTTGTCATAAGTACTAACTTTGTTTTGTTGTAAATGCAGAGTAATGGTTTATGTATATAGGTCACAGAAGGATTAAGAGAAATGGAGGAAGAGAAAACCAGCTTTTCTCATTTTTTTTTTTTTTGTTTAAGGTTAATATTGGGAGTTTTTTATAATCATGAGCTCTGGATTGATTATTTATGCTGGTTGTGGGGTTGGAGGAATATATAAATGAATAAGCAATCTAGAAGTCATGACTTTAAATAACACTTAGCATTAATCCAAAGCAAAAGAAATTGGGAAAAGCCAGCTCTCACTTTCTTCACTTCCTTTAATCACCTCATGACATATATATACAAAACCTGCTGAAAGAGTCTGCAGCTATTATAGAAAAGTGTTGCTCTGAAGGGCTGTACCTGGTGTATAATGATTCTACAGTCAGTGTGAGATGATAATGGAAATGACAACACCCAAATCTTCACACTGCTTCCAGCCATTTGCTTTTTACCCATAATTCATTCTGGTAATCTCACTTCACTAGTGGACACCTATTCTACAATCGACCTAATTCAGTCAAAGCAACCTTCTTACAATTATCAAAGTGACCTTCTTACAATTGTCTTTATTAACTGTTTCAAATGGATGGGCTGTCAGACACAGTTTGTACTGTTTAAAAAACAGGGTGTTTACTCATACATGGGTATCAATAAAATAATGTTTGGAGTAGAAGAAAGTGTGTGTGTGTGTGTGGTGTTTATAAATGCAGGTATATGTGGATATTGATGTCTGTTTATTCACTCACGTTTCAGATAATTATATATATCTACATACAAAAATATGCATATATGAGCAAGTGTAGAGAAAAAAAACAAAGAAGAGGGTAAAATCACCACAATGCACATCCATGCAGACGGGTGAGCATACAAACGCAGAAATAGACGCATGACCACACGCAGACAAGTGCACACACAAACACAGGGAATACAGAAGAAAACTTACACCAGTTTTAAATATGCATGAAAAGAAAAAATTGAAAAAATATAAGCAGTAAATTGCTGATACCCCCTGAAGAGTAGATGGAGTCAAGATGTTGAAGATAACATCAATCAGCTAAGTGACAAATTTTATTCTCATTAATCCTATATATATATATATATATATATATGTGAACAGTGAAGTTGATACTCAGAGGTGACGGTCTGTTTCATGCTAAATATTTTGCATGAAACAGGCTTCAGTATCCACTTTTATATTTACATATGCTCTATAATCCTATATATATATATATATATATATATATATATATATATATATATATATATATGTGTGAACAGTGAAGTTGATACTCAGAGGTGACGGTCTGTTTCATGCTAAATATTTTGCATGAAATAGGCTTCAGTATCCACTTTTATATTTACATATGCTCTATCCCTGATATTGAACGCTTTAACACATAAATATAGCATACTTTAAAACTATATTTTATCATATATATATATATATATATATATATATATATATTCAGAAAAATAGTATGAGAAATTGGAAAAAGTTTTTGTGGCACATTTTATCTGTTAGGATTTCATTACACTGGGTTTTCTTGATGTTGCAATATTTACATATGCGCATGAAGCATGAGATGCTGGTAGTTTCAAAATTTTTGAAAGAATATTTTTGAAAAAATATTTTTCTTTCAAAGAATATTTTTTCAAATTCTTCTCACCTTTGTCCCTGACTATCCCACATTGTGACAACAGAAAATCTACCAAGAATGGTGATATATTATAAGAGCCTTGAGATAAATTTACCATGACTAAACTCACAATTAAGGCACTTCCCTGACATTTTCATCTCAGTGAATTATTTTCTATTTTAATCAAAGTAGAATTCCCTATGTCAAAATAGTGGTCTGTTTTGTTATAGTTAACAACCAATGCATTTTGTGTGTTGTTATTTAAAATGTCCCTTTTGTGTTCATATAGTATCTTGTTTAAACTTCTTGAGGTTTCTCCAATGTATTCTTTCAGGCAATTCCTGCACTTAATAGAGTAAATTCCACCTTCAAGTTTTGAATGGTTGTTTTGTTTTTTTATTTATTAAGTCTTTGATTGTTTTAAATGTAGTTGTGATGAATCTTATGTTGAGTTTAAATAAATTATTTTCGGTTTTGGTTGTGATAGAGTTAGTGGGTAGAATAATATATTTTTTGATTCATTGTGTTTATCAAGAAGGACAACTTTTTTATTTTGGAATATTTTATGAGCCTTTTGTTTCAAATTGAATATGAAGTAGAGTATTGAAAGGTTTTGAAAGTATTTTCAATATATTTTTCCTAATCGTGTAAATATTGAGGGCTGCAAATTCTGAGTGCTCTTAAATAGAATCCAATGATCATGCCAGATTTTATTTTGTTGTTATGATGGGTATAAAAGTTTATTAGGTCATTTTTATTGGTTGATTTTTGGTGAACACTAAGTTTTAGACTATTGTCAACTTGGTGTAACATGATGTCTAAGAAAGGTAAAACATTGTTTCGTTCCATTTTGTATGTAAATTCTATTGTGTGTTCGACTTTTAGTTTATCTACAAGATCCAGAAAGGACCAGACTTGAAAAATTCCAAGAAAGTACATGATATCACTCCACTGATATGAAACTTACTGTCACTGCTTGGTGTTAACTTGAGGTTTGACTTTTAAATTTATATACACACTATCTCTGATATTGAGCACATTTACCCATAAATATAGCAAACCTAAAATATATATATATATATATATATATATATATATATATATATATATATATATATAGTCATCCACAAACAGCCTGTTTCACTGTATCACAGCTCATCAGCGTGACTAGATATCTGAATGCTTCAAGCTGGGATCAAAACTCAAGTGATTTGACATAGTGCTCAATCAGCATACTCATCCACAAACACACACACATATATATATATATATATATATATATATATATGCACACGCATACACTCACACATATAATTTATATATAAATTTCTGTATGTGTGTTTGTGTTCGGTTGTCACTTTCAGGTTTGAATGAAAAACCTAGAAGTGTGTTTTTGTATTAAAGCCATTATACTAACACGTACATATATATGAAAGATATGTATCTATGCATATGTGTATTAATATATATATACATGCATGCATGTATATTTACACATATGTGTGTGTATTTATGTAACATATGTACATAGAAATTTATATATCTATATATATTTATATACATATACATGTATGTGCTCATATATATATATATAATGTTGTGTCTGTGTACACCTTAATTATTCAAAGTGACAAAACTTTTTTCCTTTCTCAATACATTTAGCCTAAGTGCTTTTCTCAAATTTCTTCTCAAGATTAGAATTTAAACTCAACTCAGAATGCCATATTTCTCCAGCTGTTCATCGCCTAAGTTGCCATTTCCTACTAGTGATGTTCTTTTCTTGAAGCTTTTTTTTTATGGCCAAATATTTATTCTATATTCTCAAAAATCAAACCTGAATATCATGACTTCCTTCCACACCACCCAACCCATCTTTACATATTTCCATTGCCTCCAAAAGGAATTAGTCTTTAAACTATCGACTGTGGATGATAGAAATTAATGCCATTGCTGTTCTGGGGGCTTTTAATGCAGACAATGAACATATTCTGCCTCAGTAAATGGTTTAATAAGCAAGATAAACCAGCATTGTCCAGATTCATTTTTTACAATGATATTCACCCTGTACAAAGCCCAAGAGACACCCGAGGTATTGGGTTATATAGTAAAAGGCACAGTTTATGAGGATATACATTCATATTTGTACATATCAATACTCTCCAATATATCCCATAAAAATAATTTAAATACAATTTATATATATTTTATACATATGTTCAAATATAAAGCAGATATACGAGTATATGAAATTAATAGATATTAATATATATTTATATATATATATATATATATTAATTTATTTTGCTTATTTTATCTTAAATAAGCAAAATATATTAATCCAAACTAATAAATAAGCAAATAAACTAAGTAAATAATAAACAAATTAACAAACCATAAACACACACATAAACAGAAGTAAGCATAATAATAACAACAATAAAATATTCAATAATAAATAAAAAAAATTGTTAACACACAACACCATAAATAGCCCCCAAAACTGCATCTGGGCCCACAATTATTCACACTCAATAGCTTCTAGAATAATTTGCAATACAACTATTACTGCCCACCAAGATAACTATTATGATAATATAACATACTACCCACAATGCATTACTGACCTGTATATATAAGTCGTTGACCAAAAACACAATGCATAAGGCCTGACAACTGCTTTTTACATGAAACAGATTATCACCTCTGTTTATTGACTTCAATATCCACTTTTATATTTAAAATTTTAAAAAGACGAAGCCTTATAGCAACCACAATATTTGCAACCTCTGCCAACAGAAAAAATTAGCAATTGTGGCATTTTCAGACTCAAAGAACCTCTTGAATCAGAAAACTGAAGTCTTGAGTCCTTGTTTACATATTAGGAAATTCCTCTTAAGCACATATGAGGCTGGATAAAAAATAAAATGTACATTTCAATTAACCCTCCACCAATTCATTTATAATAGCTTTGCTTTTCTTCTCTCCTCCCCTTCTTCTTCATTCTTCCCATGCTCCTACCTCCCTTTCTATTACACTCAACATTAGGCTTTTGTTTATTTATTAAAAAAAAATGATGTAGTGTTCATTAGTTGTTTTAAAAAAAGATAAAGTGTTAAGAGGTCATTTGATAAAAATCGCCTAAGGATACCGTAAGGTTGAAACCAAGGTAGCAGAATCAGCTGACCTCCTTACACTTAAAGTTAAAAACTCTACATGTTATGTTTACTTTTATTATATTTTTTCATATGTGTATTCAGCACTTTTTAATACTAGTGTTTCCTGGTCTAATTCAACTCTGACCATTAACTTTTATGTATTATATATATATATATATATATATATATATATATATACACACACACATAATTAATGAAGATATATATATACATATATATATATATATATATATATATATATATATATATATATAGAGAGAGAGAGAGAGAGAGAGAGAGAGAGAGAGAGACAACAGTTCAAAAGTTTGAGGGTAATCCTGTTAAGTTTTTAAATTGGCCCAAAAAGTAGTTGTTTTGTACTTTAAATAAGAGAAAACACAGTTAAAAAATGTGAGATATGATTTTTCATTAGAAATTTTATTATAATAAAAAGAAAATAAACATTTTATGATTAAATTTTTCTCTTGTCAAAATATCCTCCTGTAGCCTTGATTACTGCAGCACAAATTTTTTGCATTCATTGCAAAATTTTCTCAAAGAATAAGTTTGATAATTGATTCCATTCTTTTTTACAATAACTCTAAGAGATCTTTTTCATTTTTTTTCACTCTTCTATCAAGTTCATCGCTTGCATGCTAATTCTGGGGGTCACTTCAGTAAGTCCAAGTAGACCAGTGGTTAATGGTGTGGGAAATAGAATCGCCTTACTGTATAGATTGTATAATCCAATTCTGAGAGAACTAAAAGTCCTACTAGGATTCAATATTGGCAGCCACAATCTTAACAACATTAGATATACAGATGACACAGTGTTGATAGCAGATACAGGAAGGAAACTACAAAATCTCCTGCAGAAGGTAGTGAAGAAAAGCAAGAAGAAAGGATTAAACATTAATTGTAAGAAGATTGAATGCATGGTTATTAGCAAAAGGAGGCGGTTAAATTGCAAATTGCAAATCAGAATTACAAAATCAGACAAATGCAGAAATTTAAATATCTTGGAAGTGTTTTAACAGAGGACAGAATGTGTGATACTGAAACCTGAAGGCATATTGAGATAGCCAAAGATGCATTTGAAAAGCTAAGCAAAGTGTTAAGAAATAGAAAATCATTGCTAGAAACAAGGAAAAGAGTACTAAACTGTTACGTCTTCTTGTCTTCTTGTATGACAGTGAGTTCTAGATGATCTTAAAGATGAAAAGGAGACTTGAAGCAACAGAAACGTGTTTATACAGAAGGATGCTGAGGAAACTTTGAACTAAACATGTGAGCAACAACAAAGTTTTAGAGAAAATGGAAACAAAAAGGAAAGTAATACTTAACATCAGGAACAGACAGATGAGGTTTTGGGACATGTAATGAGGAAGGAGAGTTTGGAAAATATGATATTCACAGGACAGCTAGAGAGCAAGACTGACAGAAGAAAAGAACACACATACTTAATGAGCTTGAGTAAATGAATGACAGAACAGAGCTTAGGAGAAATAACAGAAAGACAAAGTTTATTAAGTACTACAAGGGACAGGAAATTGTGGAGGGTCATGATCGCCAACATCCTTAGAGGACATGGTACATAAAGAAGAAACAAATATTAGTTTTGTAATTGCATTATACTTATAAAATATCAAAAACTTAAATATGAACAGATAATAGAGACTAATACTTAGCATCAAAAAGAGACAGTTGAGGTTTCTGGGGCATATAATGAGGAACGAGGGCTTGGAAAATCTGATACTCACAGGACAAATAGAGGGAAAGTGGGACAGAGGAAAACAATGCATAAGATACTTAATGGATGGTGGAACAGGACTTAGGAGAAAGAACAGAAAGACAAAGTTTAAGAGATACAATGAACAGGAAATTGTGGAAAGCCATGATCGCCAAAATCCTTAGGGAACACAGTACGTAAACAAGAAATAGACATGTTTTGTAATTGCATTATACTTATAAATTATCAAAAACTTAAATATTGGTAAACTGGATATAATAGTAATATTAGAAATTTATTGGTTATAAATCTTTGGTAAAATAATTTGCACTAAGGTAAAAAAAAAAAAAAGCTATTATGGGATGGCGGCTATAGAAATGATCATCATTGAAATAATCAAAGTGTACTAAGCACTAATGAGGCTCTAAGTTACTAAAAGCCTCTGAGCAAAATCTGTTTTTCCCTTCTTTTGGTTGGGAGCAAAGGTTAATATTTTTGTTTTGATTTTTACAAGTTTGTAAGTCATTAATTTTTGTCTATTTAAATAAAAAAAATTACTTTGCTATTTTTTTCTCCTTTTTATCTTTTCTTTAAGGAAAAATTGACAGGTACAATATCCGTGTTTTCATATAAAATGTAAGACGTTGATTGATTCTCTGAATTGATCAAGGGATACATGCAAATGATTTTCTCTTCCAAAGTAAGCTGATCAAATCAGGGTGGGTCAAATTATGATTAAATCACTGAATTATTTTTAGTGCCAATTCCCTGAGGGGGGAAAATCAAAGTTCAATTGAATTTTTGATGGCATCAAAGTTTTAAATGGAACTTCATTCTCTATAAATTATCAGAAGGAGGAGAGTAAAATTGAATACAGTTGCTAATAATGGTTCCCTTGGCATTTGGACATTGAGAGGAAGAATTTTTGGCATCATCTAGAAACTCTAAAATATAATTTGGTTATAAACTAGAAATTGGATTATTCATTAAAATATGCCGAAGTTTACTCTATGTACCAATTTCCTTCAGGACGTGAAGGATTATGGCTCTCCATGTGAGCAATAACAAAGATCTGGAGAAAAAAACAAAAACAAAAAGGATACTTATACTTAGCAGCAGAAAAAAAAGAGTTGAAAATTCTAGGGCACATAATGAGGAAAGACAGCTTAGAAAATTTGACACTCATGGGACATATTGAAGGTAAGAGGGATAGAGGTAAGTAGCGCATAACCTAACAAGCTTACACAAATGGATGGCAGAATAAGGATTAATAAATATAGTGAAAAGACAAAATATATTAAGAGCTACAAAGGATAGGAAATTGTGGAGAGCCATGACTACCCATGTTCTGAAGGGACATATCACATAGAAGAAGTGCCAGAAGGCTTTTATCATAGATTCTATAATAATAAAACTAACCCAAAAGATTATCTCCCAAATTATTTTAAAAATTGAAGGGACAATGAGATAGGGGTTTGTGGTACCAAAGGGGGTGCTTTGAAGAGGACAAAGGCATCATTTTCTTTCAGTAGGTTATTTTTTTTCATTAGTATTAAATGACAAAATAATTTTAGGACAGAATAATTTTCAGACAATTTTCAAATATGGAAACAAGATGTACTTAATTACTAAAAATGTTGTTCAAAATTGTGTTTTTGAATTATCAATTGCTAAGTCAGTCACTGAGTCCTGCTGGGTAATTTTTCTAACCAGAATCTATCTTGCATATTTATAAATTTACCATTCATACTTGCTTTGAATACTGCTGCCACATCTGATCTGGTGTCCCTGCTGTATATTTAGAAATTCTTGATAAAATCCAAAGAAGAATCTGCAATGTTTTTGCTTCTGACCTGGCAACTTGACTTCAGTCACTTTCCCACAGCTATAATATATCTTCCCTGTGCCTTTTCTATAAATATTTTCATGGTAATTGTTCTGATGAACTTTCCTCTAGACTTTACGAATTTAAGTGCAGTACTAAATTATCCACAAGGTCTCATCAATTCATAGTTGAAATGATTAAATGTAACTGTAAGTTCTATGCTAACAGTTTCTTCTATCGCACTTCTTGCTTGTGCAACTATCTTCTTAATTCTTGTTCTTTTACTGTTCTCCCTTGTTAATAGTGTTTTTATTTTATTTTTCATATTCTCTAATACTCAGCAGTTCCTTGCATTTTAGTGGTTTTATTGACTTGCTTGGGGTTGAAATGATTAAAAAATAACAATATGGTTATGAACTTTTGTATATATTAAATTCACATGAATATTCTGATTCCTTGGAATAAAATTTGATGGTCCATTGACAAATACATTACTTTATATTACAGGGGGTCCTCGACTTAGGTCAGAGATCTGTTCCTATGGCACAACGAAACCTGATTTTTGACGTACATGAACACCTACAAGGTTGCCTTATGGAAGCCATAAAGAAGGGCAAAGATTTAAAAAAAAACAAAAAATGACACAAATGAGAGATAGTGAATATTGCATAATCCAATATGGCTTACAGGTGGGGAAGAAACAATCACATCTTCCTCATTTAGCACCTCATGACAATGTATTATATTATGGGAGATGGAGCATAACCTGAAAAACACTGTATATTGGGTCTGACATAACCCAAGGGACTTCTGTAGTTGATTTACAACACTGCAACCCTTACTGGGTTATTCACTGTTAAAGTCTTTAGTCTACTAGTAAACATTGATCAGGTTTATATTGGGTTTATAGGTAATAATTTAAACTTGAATACGTAGGTAAGCTTTTGTCCATTTTATACCTGTGTTTATAGGCAAACATCAGTCAAGTTTATACTTGATTCTATAAATGTCATTATAATTTAGTACTACTAAAACCTTCCTATCAATAAATATTCAGAACTAAAGTAACAAGATTTTATTGTTTTAAATTTATAACTGCATCTCTATGCAATCATGTTGGCTTAAATTGGTTTCATATCATTTTGTCTTTTATACCTTTTGGTCTTTCATATTTCTTCTTTTATACCATTCCACTTTTTTATTACATTTGGTCATTCATACCATTTTATCTTTTATACCTTTTGGTCTTTCATATTTCTTCTTTTATACCATTCCACTTTTTTATTACATTTGGTCATTCATACCATTTTATCTTTTATACCTTTTGGTCTTTCATATTTCTTCTTTTATACCATTCCACTTTTTATTACATTTGGTCATTCATACCATTTTATCTTTTATACCTTTTGGTCTTTCATATTTCTTCTTTTATACCATTCCACTTTTTTATTACATTTGGTCATTCATACCATTTTATCTTTTATACCTTTTGGTCTTTCATATTTCTTCTTTTATACCATTCCACTTTTTTATTACATTTGGTCATTCATACCATTTTATCTTTTATACCTTTTGGTCTTTCATATTTCTTCTTTTATACCATTCCACTTTTTTATTACATTTGGTCATTCATACCATTTTATCTTTTATACCTTTTGGTCTTTCATATTTCTTCTTTTATACCATTCCACTTTTTATTACATTTGGTCATTCATACCATTTTATCTTTTATACCTTTTGGTCTTTCATATTTCTTCTTTTATACCATTCCACTTTTTTATTACATTTGGTCATTCATACCATTTTATCTTTTATACCTTTTGGTCTTTCATATTTCTTCTTTTATACCATTCCACTTTTTATTACATTTGGTCATTCATACCATTTTGTCTTTTATACCTTTTGGTCTTTCATATTTCTTCTTTTATACCATTCCACTTTTTTATTACATTTGGTCATTCATACCATTTTATCTTTTATACCTTTTGGTCTTTCATATTTCTTCTTTTATACCATTCCACTTTTTATTACATTTGGTCATTCATACCATTTTGTCTTTTATACCTTTTGGTCTTTCATATTTCTTCTTTTATACCATTCCACTTTTTATTACATTTGGTCATTCATATCATTTTGTCTTTTATACCTTTTGGTCTTTCATATTTCTTCTTTTATACCATTCCACTTTTTTATTACATTTGGTCATTCATACCATTTTATCTTTTATACCTTTTGGTCTTTCATATTTCTTCTTTTATACCATTCCACTTTTTATTACATTTGGTCATTCATATCATTTTGTCTTTTATACCTTTTGGTCTTTCATATTTCTTCTTTTATACCATTCCACTTTTTATTACATTTGGTCATTCATACCATTTTATCTTTTATACCTTTTGGTCTTTCATATTTCTTCTTTTATACCATTCCACTTTTTATTACATTTGGTCATTCATATCATTTTGTCTTTTATACCTTTTGGTCTTTCATATTTCTTCTTTTATACCATTCCACTTTTTTATTACATTTGGTCATTCATACCATTTTATCTTTTATACCTTTTGGTCTTTCATATTTCTTCTTTTATACCATTCCACTTTTTATTACATTTGGTCATTCATACCATTTTATCTTTTATACCTTTTGGTCTTTCATATTTCTTCTTTTATACCATTCCACCTTTTATTACATTTGGTCATTCATACCATTTTATCTTTTATACCTTTTGGTCTTTCATATTTCTTCTTTTATACCATTCCACTTTTTATTACATTTGGTCATTCATATCATTTTGTCTTTTATACCTTTTGGTCTTTCATATTTCTTCTTTTATACCATTCCACTTTTTTATTACATTTGGTCATTCATACCATTTTATCTTTTATACCTTTTGGTCTTTCATATTTCTTCTTTTATACCATTCCACTTTTTATTACATTTGGTCATTCATATCATTTTGTCTTTTATACCTTTTGGTCTTTCATATTTCTTCTTTTATACCATTCCACTTTTTTATTACATTTGGTCATTCATATCATTTTGTCTTTTATACCTTTTGGTCTTTCATATTTCTTCTTTTATACCATTCCACTTTTTATTACATTTGGTCATTCATACCATTTTATCTTTTATACCTTTTGGTCTTACATATTTCTTCTTTTATACCATTCCACTTTTTATTACATTTGGTCATTCATACCATTTTATCTTTTATACCTTTTGGTCTTTCATATTTCTTCTTTTATACCATTCCACTTTTTATTACATTTGGTCATTCATATCATTTTGTCTTTTATACCTTTTGGTCTTTCATATTTCTTCTTTTATACCATTCCACTTTTTTATTACATTTGGTCATTCATACCATTTTATCTTTTATACCTTTTGGTCTTTCATATTTCTTCTTTTATACCATTCCACTTTTTATTACATTTGGTCATTCATACCATTTTGTCTTTTATACCTTTTGGTCTTTCATATTTCTTCTTTTATACCATTCCACTTTTTTATTACATTTGGTCATTCATACCATTTTATCTTTTATACCTTTTGGTCTTTCATATTTCTTCTTTTATACCATTCCACTTTTTATTACATTTGGTCATTCATACCATTTTATCTTTTATACCTTTTGGTCTTTCATATTTCTTCTTTTATACCATTCCACTTTTTATTACATTTGGTCATTCATATCATTTTGTCTTTTATACCTTTTGGTCTTTCATATTTCTTCTTTTATACCATTCCACTTTTTTATTACATTTGGTCATTCATACCATTTTATCTTTTATACCTTTTGGTCTTTCATATTTCTTCTTTTATACCATTCCACTTTTTTATTACATTTGGTCATTCATACCATTTTATCTTTTATACCTTTTGGTCTTTCATATTTCTTCTTTTATACCATTCCACTTTTTATTACATTTGGTCATTCATACCATTTTATCTTTTATACCTTTTGGTCTTTCATATTTCTTCTTTTATACCATTCCACCTTTTATTACATTTGGTCATTCATACCATTTTATCTTTTATACCTTTTGGTCTTTCATATTTCTTCTTTTATACCATTCCACTTTTTATTACATTTGGTCATTCATATCATTTTGTCTTTTATACCTTTTGGTCTTTCATATTTCTTCTTTTATACCATTCCACTTTTTTATTACATTTGGTCATTCATACCATTTTATCTTTTATACCTTTTGGTCTTTCATATTTCTTCTTTTATACCATTCCACCTTTTATTACATTTGGTCATTCATACCATTTTATCTTTTATACCTTTTGGTCTTTCATATTTCTTCTTTTATACCATTCCACTTTTTATTACATTTGGTCATTCATATCATTTTGTCTTTTATACCTTTTGGTCTTTCATATTTCTTCTTTTATACCATTCCACTTTTTTATTACATTTGGTCATTCATACCATTTTATCTTTTATACCTTTTGGTCTTTCATATTTCTTCTTTTATACCATTCCACTTTTTATTACATTTGGTCATTCATATCATTTTGTCTTTTATACCTTTTGGTCTTTCATATTTCTTCTTTTATACCATTCCACTTTTTTATTACATTTGGTCATTCATACCATTTTATCTTTTATACCTTTTGGTCTTTCATATTTCTTCTTTTATACCATTCCACTTTTTATTACATTTGGTCATTCATACCATTTTGTCTTTTATACCTTTTGGTCTTTCATATTTCTTCTTTTATACCATTCCACTTTTTTATTACATTTGGTCATTCATACCATTTTATCTTTTATACCTTTTGGTCTTTCATATTTCTTCTTTTATACCATTCCACTTTTTATTACATTTGGTCATTCATACCATTTTATCTTTTATACCTTTTGGTCTTTCATATTTCTTCTTTTATACCATTCCACTTTTTATTACATTTTGCTCATTCATACCATTTTGTCTTTTATACCTTTTGGTCTTTCATATTTCTTCTTTTATACCATTCCACTTTTTATTACATTTGGTCATTCATACCATTTTATCTTTTATACCTTTTGGTCTTTCATATTTCTTCTTTTATACCATTCCACTTTTTATTACATTTGGTCATTCATACCATTTTATCTTTTATACCTTTTGGTCTTTCATATTTCTTCTTTTATACCATTCCACTTTTTATTACATTTGGTCATTCATACCATTTTGTCTTTTATACCTTTTGGTCTTTCATATTTCTTCTTTTATACCATTCCACTTTTTATTACATTTGGTCATTCATATCATTTTGTCTTTTATACCTTTTGGTCTTTCATATTTCTTCTTTTATACCATTCCACTTTTTATTACATTTGGTCATTCATACCATTTTGTCTTTTATACCTTTTGGTCTTTCATATTTCTTCTTTTATACCATTCCACTTTTTTATTACATTTGGTCATTCATATCATTTTGTCTTTTATACCTTTTGGTCTTTCATATTTCTTCTTTTATACCATTCCACTTTTTATTACATTTTGCTCATTCATACCATTTTGTCTTTTATACCTTTTGGTCTTTCATATTTCTTCTTTTATACCATTCCACTTTTTATTACATTTGGTCATTCATATCATTTTGTCTTTTATACCTTTTGGTCTTTCATATTTCTTCTTTTATACCATTCCACTTTTTATTACATTTGGTCATTCATACCATTTTGTCTTTTATACCTTTTGGTCTTTCATATTTCTTCTTTTATACCATTCCACTTTTTATTACATTTGGTCATTCATACCATTTTATCTTACCCAGTAAAGTTCTGATATATATATATATATATATATATATATATATAAGAACTTTACTGGGTAAGATAAATATATAAAGATAGATAGATAGATAGATAGATAGATAGTCTGTTTTCATGCTTAAAAGTAATCTTCAAAACATTGATGGCCTGAGGATTGTGTTTAGGCATAGAACAGACTGTTTTTGCTGGGCATTGACTTCAGTGTCTACTTTTATATATATATATATATATATATATATATATATATATATATATATATATACTCTTTCTTTTATTACCCCATGACAGTAAAGCCATTAAGACATGGGATTACAGGGTGTGGAAGAATTATGAACAGAAACGTTAATAATGAATGGGAAGAGGAAAGAGTAATCAGAAGGACAGTAGATAGCAATTGACATTACATTTTTTCAGATTAAAGTTGGCTGGAAAGCATGGAGCCGGAAGGAAGTTCTACAAGCGAGAAGTGTGAGAAAAGATACTGTTAGCATAGAATTTATGGTTACATCTAGTCAGCTCAACTGTAAATTTATGAGATCTCAACACTAATCTAGTAATGTGCTTAAATTCAAAAAGTCAAAGTACCATAACAAAGAGCTCATCTGAACAATTGCCCTGAAAATTGTTATAGAAAAGGCACAGAGTGGCAACCTTACAGCAGTGGGAAAGTGACTGAAGCCAATCTGCCAAATCATAACCAGTAATATTGCTGATTCTTGGATTTTGTCAAGGTAAATAGCAGGGACACCAGATCATATGCGGCAGCAATATTCTAAGTATAGATGAATGGTAGAATTATAGATATATTAGATTCTGTAGAGAAAAACTGTCCAGCACAACACAGTGAACCAATGTTCTTAGCTTCTGATCTAGCAATGGATTCAATATAGTCTTTCCACTTCATGTCAGCTGATTACTTTATCCTGAGAAGGCATAACGAGTCACTTTCCTGGAGGGGAGCATCAGCCATGCAGATGGAAGGCAGGAGTCTCTCAGATGATTAATGGAGACAAGTTTAGTTTTGGAGGCGTTAAAATTAACAAGCCATCTTTTGCCCCAGTTAACAATGGACATAAGGTCTTTTTGGAAATTGGTTGCCATTTTGACCTTGTTGGACTGATCAGCCTTGCTGATGAGGCAGGAGTAAATGGTTGTGTCATCAGCATAGATACCAAATGGAGGGCTCAAGATGGTCATTAATGAAAATTAAAACCATCCTTCATACAATTTGGTTTTTCATATCCTTTCAGATCATTTATCTTTCAATTCTCATGATTTAAATTATTTTTAATATTTCTCATCTTTTTTCATCCAAACACCTTTACAACTACCTTTTTTATTTGAAAAAAAAAAACGTGAATATTTCTTTAGAAACAAAGAAAAGAGTGCTGCACTATTATGCATTATCAGTCTTCATAAATGCAAGGAATCCTTGACAATTTCCTCACAGATGAAGGAAAAACAAGAAGCAACAGAAATGTGGTTCTACAGAAGGCAGATAGGTCTCACCATTTTACTGTTGAGATTGCTAGATGAAACCATAAGTTCTATGCTGACAATTGCACTCTCACTTGAGGAACTTCTATTACACTCCTCACTTGGAGAACTGTCTTCCAGCTTCTTGCTTTCCTGTCAACTACGATCTTCAAAATCCTTGAAAACTGTTCTTTTATTGTCCTCTCTCCTCAATAATATTATTTTCAGATTCTTTCACTCTCAGCAACTTCTTGCATTTTAGTGGCTTTATCACCTTCCTTGGAGTGAAATGGTTTTAAAAAAGGATACTTAGTATTAATCCTCAATGAATCAATTTCTTCTGAAATAATGTAATCCTTCTGTTAGTCTGAATATTGATAACTGAACAAATGAAACATTTTCAATATGGCTGCCAGCAATTTATGGAAGCCACCACTTGGTGACACTAAACAACAACCAAAATACTAGGGCAATAACTTCAACATTATCACTGAAAATACTATGGAAGGATCATGTAAGCAACAAGAAAGTTTTAAAGAAAAACAAAGCAAAAGGAATGTTTACATAACATCAGAAAGAGACATTTGAAATTTCTAGGACACATAATGAGAAAAGAAAGCCTGGAAAATTTGCCACTCAAAAGACGTACTGAAGACAAGCGGAGCAGAGAAAAATTGGGAATGACCTACTTAAACTTTTGTGAATGGATAGAACATAGACTGGTAGGGATAAAAAAACAGACATTGCTGAGGGCTACAAAGGAGAAAAAGTTAGGGAGAGTACTAAGTGAACACAGCACATAGAAGCCTTTCTTAAATAGATGTATTCTGTAATGTTGACCTTTAATGTGCAGTTTCTTCTCATGAACTCCAGCTAAACCTGCCATTTTAATCTCCAAGTTATTATATACGATTCTGATTTAATTATACAACTCAGGCTGCATGGTTAACAAATGTTTTGTACTGCTTTCATAACAAGAAAGTAATTTCTCCAAATCCTCACTTTGACACAGATCAACATTTCCACAGGAAATCATTACATTTTTAACCTTATCTTGTCATCTGTGAAATCATAGTTACACACTAGCAGCATTTGGGTTGAAAAATGATCAGATAACATTTTGAAATGTGTCAAAGGAAAGAAAATCACAAAAATAGAAATGAATATATTTATTCAACTAAACCAATAAATATCAGTGAAAAGTTTGATAAACAGTGTGAGGCCCTACAGGCAACAGTGAGAGACAATAATTTCATCACTTCCTATCTCTGTGTTCTTATCAAAATGGCAGCTATGGATGAAGAAATCTCTTTGCATATTTCAAGCGGAATCTAAATGCTAAAAACGTTTTTGTTTGCTTTTTTGCAGTATCTATTGCCATACTTTGAAACATTAAGTCATTTTAGCTTTTAGTAAATTACTGTTTACATCAGCTGTCATTTCACTGATCAAATTTCAATCGGAATTGTTTGTCATTTTAAAATATATTCATTAGAAAATATATTCAGTTTAAATACAGAAGTCATAAAAATTATTTCAGACATTAAATTATTTCCCTGTTTTCCTCCACAGGCTTTTGCCAGACAGAAAAGAAAATTAGCTCTCATAACACTGATGTCCATTTTTCAATTTCATTCATATTTTGGCATTTACATGTATATTATAATTCAATGACTGACCCTAAAAATATTTCTAAAACTTTTGTTTTAAATTTTAAATGTAATTTTTATTTATTTCCATGTACAAAAATTTTATATTTATCTGATTTTTTTAGGATTTAAATTTTTTTTCTTCTCAACAACTTTGATTTTAGTACTCAGCCCAGAGAAGGGGCTGTCCAGACTTTAGTGCAGAGAGTAATATAGCAGCTATTAGAATTTGTTAAGAATAAACATTACCAAAAAGAGAATCTTATTTTAAACTAGCTTAAAATCTGAATTCCGTATGAACTTTTAAGCAAGCCCCTGCAGAGTGTTAATTGGTCCTCCAGCCCCAAACTAAACAGCAATGATAATTTTGAAGAAATAACTTTGAATTCCTCAATTAACTCCATGGAATTCTGATTCAGGGGAGAAGTTCACTTCTGGCCAAAAGACTGATTTGAGCTGAAATTCCAATTCAGGACTAAAATTGAGTTCTTCAAATCACAAATTGTGCTAAACTTCAAAACCTCATGTCACTTTAATTCTGATTCTTTGGCATTTTGAAGAATAAAATTGATTTCCTCAATTCACAAAGTTTTGGATATATTTTAAACTGAACTTAAAACAAAAATTTTTAAATTCACAAAATTTTTGTGTTATTAGGTTGGTGCAAAAATAATGACGTTTTCTCACATATGTTACTATGTGAGAAAACGTCATTATTTTTGCACCAACCTAATACTTTAAAGTCTATACAAATTAAAACCTTTTAAAATCACTAATTTTTTTTCCAGTTATTTTAAAATTTAAATTTTTAATTTTTCCCACCTCATCTAGATACAACTCCCAATGCTGGATGTTCAAGCACCAGATGAAGGGCAGATTTTCAATCTTGATTCCAAAAAGGTATATGTCTATATAGAGCAAGGGTAGCCCAAGTTAAGAAGGGTTTCAAACACATAGATAGACAGACAGAATTTTCCATTAATTTAGTTAGATGATAATCATGACTCAGAATCTTCTGTTATGATTTTCTTCTTTTATATATCATATCTTTTTTGGAACATGGAAGATCATGACTCTCTACAACTTCCTATCTTTTGTAGTACCAAGCAATGTTTTTTCACCATACTATCCCTCCCAATGCCTGTTCTGGCATCCATTTATACAAGTGTATTAGGCAGGTTACTCGATGTATCCATCTGCCCCTCACGTCTTCTGTATGTCTTATGAGTGTCCGAGTGAAGAAGAAAATACCGTGATTGAAATTAATTAAATTCTTACTGCCAACGGACATGTAGATTATTTTGATACAATTACATTCAATGAAATTGATCAATTTTATCACCTTCATTGTGTACAGGATATAGTGAACTGTATTTAAAATAAAATCTCACAAAAAGAATTAATATTGCTCAAGTATTTTCGTTCATACTGGGTATCAAGTGATAGCAAGTATTTCCCAAATTTCAGTAAACATCTTAGTATTTCTATTGGTGGTATTCAATACATCTGTTTTTAAAGTTTAAGAAATTCTCATAATTAACTAAATTTAAATAAATAAATAATTTAATTAAATATTAAAAAATAATTTTTTCTTCCTTCAGAATTTATGATTTCATTGTTCAACCCATAGTAGGAGCCTTCTAAATTTTAGTGGGAGGGTATTAATTCCAATGTTTTATTTCAACCCTGTCAAATTTGTCTATATTTCTGAGATAGAGTATTGTCACTATTTACACAATTTATATTGCTCAGACTGTTGTTCTCATCTTTATTGTCACATTCACAACATTTTGACCATTGTACACTCCGGCCTTCTTCAGGTGACAATTGTTGGACTTTCAAACCGAACCCTTTATTTAGTGCACGGGAGTAGATTGTTCTAATTCCACATGCCATGCCTTTGAGATTTGAGTTATCAAGGTGAATTAAGTGAAAAAAAAACAAAAAAAAAACTGAGATATCCAAAGGCATGGCATGTGGAATTAGAACAATCTACCCCCGTATACTAACTAAAGGGTTCTGTTCAAAATTCCAACAAATATCATCTGTCAAATTGAGTGTGTATATATATATATATATATATATATATATATATATATATATATATATATATCTGTGTGCATTTTTGTGTACATTAAATGGCACGAAGCACATATAAGTTACTCACACACAACACCGACATATACGTATTCATAACATACATTCATGGATACTCATTTGCAGATGGTATATGATGGACAGAGAACTGGATCTTCTTTTACAATAGAGATTTGCCTTTATATTATGATTTTTATTGATATTTCTGCTGTTCATACCCTCCGCCTCATTTTCATTCTTATCAATTTTTAACAATATTCATTTTTATCAATTAATACTTTAGGCATTAGTCATGCCAAAAAGTCAGTATAGATTATTTTATTGTATGTTATAAATAATGACTTCATAATCTCTGAGTATTTTAGGCTTAAATCCTGATGTATCTGTCTATATTTCTGAGATGAGGTATTATGTATATTATTTACATTATTCTGACTATTGTCCTCATCTTTGTTGCCATATTTATTACAATGTTTCCAAGCGTACAACGACCGAAACGTAATAAATATGGCAACAAAGATGAGGACAATAGTCAGAATAATGTAAATAAATCCTAATGTGTTTTTCATTTTTTGTTTCTGCTATCTTTTTCTAAAATTAACATTTTGGTACTTGTGTTTGTTTATTTATGCATTTTGAAATTTGTCTTGCTTTCTAGTGCTTTTTGTTCACCTAAAGTTTTTATATATTTAAAAAAAAAACATTATTTTATTGAGCTTCTTAAATACAATATATATAATTCAAATCTACATACATTTTATATGTTCCAATGGTCATCATAGCTGGGTTGATAATGCAGACAAGCTCTCACTGTCTATAAAATGTTTTCATAGCATATGTCTCAAATAGCCTCTGAGAACTATCTCCAGCTCCAATTCTGAGAATGGGTGAAGGCGGAAAACAGGCACCCCCTAACCAGCTGCAATGGTAGATAGATTTCGACAGCCCAGGAAGGTAGTCCATCCTCTGTGGTTGCACCCAAAGGAAGTAAAGCCAGACAGAAAACCTAGAGTGAAGCCCCAGGATCTGGTTGACTGTCAACAGTGATAACTTTCCAGTAACTCATGCAGTCAAGCCAGCCCCAAATGTAACACCTTCTATTCCTTTGCATCTTGTTGGTACAGCTGTGAATGTGGGAGGGGGAATGTTGTCTGCTCAGCACACACAGCCTTTATATACCATTACCAGTCTAGAAGAAAAACTCTGAATTCAAACCACCTACTACCTCATTGGTCTTGTCTCCTTAACATCTGAACATTCCCCTATGGAAAAGAATCTGGTAAACTATTCTTCCTTGAATGTCACCATGAACCACAATTGTGAGATGGAGGGGAGTGGTAAACAAAGAGGCCCAAAATGTGCAAACTAAATAAATGAATGAATGATATATATATATGTTATATCATTATCAAAATTCCTGCTGTTATTATCTACCACCTCATCTTCATTATCATTACTCCAAATAGACGAGAATGATTCATGATTATTTTTGCTTCAAATCTCCTTACAGCTATAACACATTTGCCAAAAGTTTCATGATATTCAACAGCTCTATTTTTTTTAATCATTTCACCCTAAGCAAGTCAATAATGTCACTAAGACACAAGAGTTTACTGGAAGTGAAAGAGAATGAGAAGACTTTATTTAGGAGAAGGGACAATAAAAGAACAGGTTTCAAGAAGATAAAAGATGGCAACTGGCATTACATTTAAATTTTTGAAGACTGTAGGTGACAGGGAAGCCAGAAACCAGAAGAGAGTTCCAGAGGTGAGAAAAGTGAGAAAAGAAACTATTAGAATAGAAATTATCATTGCATCTAGCTATTTCAAGAGTAAAACAGTGAAACCAAGTTGTCAATCCCCTTAAATTCATGCATTCAAGCCACCAAGAAAGAAAGAACATCAGAACAATTGCCATGAAAATATTTGTAGAAAAGACAGAGGGAAGCCACATTACAGCTGTTAAAAAGTGACTGAAGTTGAGATGCCAGATCAGGATCGATTACATTACAGATCCATCTTTGGTTTTTGTCAAGAATCTTGAGATATGTAGTAGGAACACCAGACCAGATATGTCAACAATATTCGATGCACGGGTGAATGTTAAAATTATAAATGTGCAAAATGGATTCTGATGTTAAAAATTATCTGGCATGACACAAAAAATTAATTTTCCAAGTAGACCAAGTAATTGTGTCAATATAATGACTTTACTTCTTTTTAGTGGAAAACGTAAACCCAAGAAGGGGGCAAAGAATTGCTCTACTGGAGGCTAGCATCAGCCATGCTGATGGGAGGCAGAAAAATTTCTCCCTGGAAATTCATCACTTTTTACAGTTTTCTTCTTCTTTTATGTGACATGTCTTTTCAGAATGTGGGAGATCATGGCTCACCACAACTTCCTATCTTTTATAACGCCAAGCAATGTTCACAACCTTAATATCACTCCTAATCCTTGTTTTTGCAGTTATCCCTTTTTAAAGATTTCACTTCCTATTTGCTTAACATTTTCTCAAGGAGAATTTTATAATGAGCCCTAATAATAATAATAATAATAATCTCTATCATATAAATAATACATTTATTTATGCTATTTACATGCAGTCTATTTCTTTGTTGTTGCAATTACAACATTTCAGCTATTGTACCATCATCAGGTGCATTTCAATCTGGGTAGCCTACAGGGAATTTTGAACAGAACACTTTATTTAATATACAGATGTAGATTGTTCTTGTTCCACTGCAAATGTGTAAGGATATCTGGTTTAATTCTTATTTTTAGTACTGCTCCATTATTGATTACCCATTTTCACTGAGTCCAAATACACATGGTCCAGCAAAGGGATTGAACTCACAATCATTATGACACCAAATGCTTAATCCATTAATGCTTTAATCCACTAGGCACTTTAATCCCATGGAACAGCTTGAAATTCCCTCTAGGTTACCAACAACCAAAACATTTTGATAAAAGCAACAAAGATTCAGTTTCCCAACATTTTTGATTTTATCATTGTTGTTTTTAAATATCTCACACTGCAGCAACAGAATATATATATATATATATATATATATATATATATATGTATATATATATATATATATATATATATATATATATATATATATATATATATATATATATATATGTTGGTGGGTGGTGTATATATAAGATAAACATTTGTTCCCATTTGTAAAAGAAGTGATAATTTATTCAACTTCTTCAATTTCCAATGGCATCCAGTTTAGATTGGGATAAATTGGAACTCAATAAGAGTATTGATTAGTTGAGTGAGTTCTCTGCTGGGAACTTTATCCCATCCGTGATTGCTTTGTGAACTGCATTGGTTTTGTCACTGTTAAGAACTGTACTGGTAAAGACAATGGATTTTTACTCAAGCAAGACATTGAATTTCCCATGACTGACTTGGTGACTATTCATATGAATACCAGCATGATAAAATACAAATAAAAATACTTTCCTGTGTACCTACACATATATGAGGGTCAATCAATAAGGTTGTAGCTTGATATGCAGTTATTAGCAGAAGTTTGATCTGAACTTTTCATTGTATAGTGTTTGATTAATATCCAGCACTAAGTTAAATACATTGACAAAAAATTAGATTATGTTGAAAATGAAATATTCTTGATATGTCCCAGAAAGGGATATATTTGTTCGAAGTAGCAAAATGATTTATTGACTACTGTAATCGGGTAGGACATTCTAGCAGGTAACTGTAATGGACTGGTCCTCATCGTAGTGGTAGGCAATAGACAAAGACATTATAGTCAAAAGGTGTAGTCTCACATCAGTCTGTATTTATGGCTGACACCAGCCAATCATATTACTGTGAGGGGGAACCCAGGTGTATGCATATTCATTACATCAATTCTTTATGCACAGTAATTGCTTTTTTGAGTCTTTATTATTGAAGTAACATACATTTGTATGTACTTGAAGATAATAAGGCAAAATAGAAAACTACACATTTTGCTCCTTACAGTAGGTGTCTTTTGGCTGGAATGATAGACAAACCCATATGTGAAAAAACTGTATAGGAATATATAGGGAAGAAGTAATAAGGATTCTTATCAGTTGCTACAGGCAGAGAGTTATTTACACTATTTACATTGTTCAGACTGTTGTCCTAATCTTCATTACCATATTCTAGGCATTTCGGCTATTGTACACTTCGGCCTTTTTCTGGTGATTGGAATTTCAAACTGAACCCTTTATTTCATCCACTGGCATAGATTGTTCTAGTTCCATGTGCCATGCCTCTTCCGGATGTGCCAGTATCAGTTATCTCCCTTTAACTCAACTCTCCAAGTTTTTTTTTCACCTCAGCTGTAGACAGGTACTGAACTCACAAACCTTTGGGTCAAGTCACTGTATTCAACCAACACTTTGATCCATATGGGCCTCATTTGAGCCTAGCAGCAATATAATACAAGGAAGAAGTAGTATTAGGACATGATATTTAACCAAATCTAACTCAAGGGTTCAGTTTTAGTGTACCCTGTGAGAATTTGATTCACTTATAGCAATAAACTTATTAACAACTCAATGGTAGACACATATATACATATATGTGTAGGGAGGAAGATGTAAGCATGTGAATAAGTGGTTAGAATGTTTGCTTTCTGACCCATGAGACTCAAATCGCACTATGAGTCATTTGTCTGGAAGGTGACATGTTGATTTTATCAGCATGTGGAGGTTATCTTAGCCTGCAGCACCTTCAGAAATTAGCTGAAAACTATACCACAGGTTGACCCAAGCCCCGTGAGTGAAATTGGATTGTCAAATCTGTTCAAAAGCTGTTGATAGTTGTGCAAGCATGAAGTCACAAGTTATCATTACCAAAGGTTTGATGTACTGGCCTTATTCAAACTGTTCATCACTTAAAAATATAAGCTCTCTCCCAGAAACTGTAACTGGTCCTGACTTGGGATCTTGACTCCAGTCATTTTTTCATCAATGTAATATGGCTTCTCTCTGTCTTTTCTATAAATATTTTCATTGCATATGCTCTGACAAGCTATTTTCACTGGTGCCTTGACAGCATGAATTGACATAGGTTGACATCTTGGTCCCATCCTTCTACTGACTAAAAACTTAAATGTAACTGCCTCTTCTACTCCAACAGTTTCTTTTCTTGCACTTCCTCACATTGGAACTCCATTCCTCTTACTTGCTTCCCTGATAACTATAATTTGAAAAAAATTTAAATGTAATGCCAATTGACATCTTCTGATGCTTTGATCTCCGTTCTTCTTCTTATCCTTTCCTCAAGCCACCCCCCCATACCCAGTCTTTTCCCTTTATTTCACTCTCTGTAGCCCATACTAGTGGCACTCCCACCTTGCTTGTGGTGAAAGACTTGAAAAAAAAAAATAAGGCCTGATCAGCTTAATTGCAGTATAAACTACATATGTGCTCTGTTGGAGTTGAGCAAATGCAGATGTGTCTGAGCAGGCATTTGCAACTGGGATCAGCTAGTTGCCTTAGTAGATGGGTGTGATCAGAAATGAGTAGCCCACCAGTATAGAAAGAGAAAGAAATATTGACAAGCACATGTAAATAAACAATCTTATTGCTTTTTTTTTTAAATGATACAAAAATACATTTTTGCAAACATGCAAATACATATTCTATTCTGTGTTTGCATATATATATATATGTATATGTATAATTCTTTTTTATTCTGTATGTTTGAAAATGTTTAGATTTGTGTATTCATCAACAAATGTGCACGCATCAACATATATATATATATATATATATAAAAATAGATAGATAGATAGATAGATATAGATATTTTTAAAAAAATAAAAATAAAATATAATTATAATTTAAGCTCTACTTCTGTATGGAGCACTATTTTTTAAAAATAAAAACCAAAATACTAAAGAACTCTGGATTATTTACCGAATGTGTTCTTTCCTATTTTTCTACGTACCTGCACACACACACACATATATATATATATATATATATATATATATATATATATATATTTGCACACACACATATATATATATATATATATATATATATATATATTTGCACACACACACACACACACATATATATATATATTAGGTTGGTGCAAAAATAATGTCGTTTTCTCACTTAGTAACACATGTGAGAAAACGACATTATTTTTGCACCCACCTAATATATATTTGCACATACACACACACATATAGACACATGTATGTGTGTGCGTGTGGACACATATACTATCTGCACATAGATAAATACATTTTTCCCTTTTATACTCTTATGTTCAGATGTTAACTCCATGGATAATCCCTAACGTCGGATCTTGCACTTCCCTAACCCTCACCTTTCTCAGCTCGCTCCGAAAAGGAGATTACGATGCAGCAAATATGGCACCCGCTACAGAAACTCATTTTTTTTTTTTTTTCTTTCTCTTTACCTACATTCCGAGCATCTCGCTATGGACAACCATTTCACTAATCTTGACAACCTCTCCTTGCCCTCGTTGACTGACTGGGAAATTTCTTTAAAACAGTGGAACCAATCTCAACAAAAGATGCTGTGAATGGTTAAGTGAATGAACAGGGTATTTGTTTCAATCAGTTTTTGTTTTGTACCAGTTACTTCCTCTTCTCATTTCAGAATCTAAAGTCGGAATTCAGAAAATGTTCATTTTCTTTCGTTTTATTTATTTATTTATTTGAATCAGCTTAAGTTCCACCAGTTAGAATTTCACCACCTGGGGTACATACAGATAACACCTTATATATAAAAAATCAAAGTGTAGCTATATATATATATATATATATATATATATATATATATATATATATAAAGAAATATAGTCTTAAGGTGTGCTATATTTATGGAATAAAGTGCTCAATATCAGAGATAGAGCGTGTGTAAATATAAAAGTGAACATAGAAGTCAACACTTTGAGGCGACTGTCTGTTTCATGCTATATGCAATCGTCAGGCCACATATGCTGTTATTTTTTTCGGCTATTTATATATATACAGGTTAGTGGTGCATTGTGGGTATTCTATTATGGCGGTTATTTTACCGGGAGTCGTTTGTTTATTTATTTGGGTCAAATTATATTGCTTGTTTTTATTTTTTATTTTTTTGTTTCTTATTTTATTTATTTATTTATTAACGTAGTAAAAATTTGTTTATATCACTTATTTAACAGTTTTGTTTTGGTCTGAGAATTTAATTAAAGCTATTTGTTCAATTTTGGGGTTGATTGTTGTAGTTCATTCTAAGTATTATTTTTAGGGAACAGTTTTAATTGATTATCTTTATTTGGGATTGGTTTATTTATTTATTTACTTGGATAAATTTAGGTCAATTTATTTTACTTGTATATTTTCTCTTTTCAGTTTTCGATTTTTAAGTAACATAGTATTTATTTATGTTTTATTTCTTTTTTTTATTGTTATTTTGTTTATTAGTATATTTATTTGTTTTTATTTTATTTTTTCCATTTTTCATTTTTTAGGTTACGTAGTAAAAATTTATTTTCATGTCTGCCTTTTGAGATGAACTTGGATCTTTTGTTTAATAATTTATTTTGGTCGGGGAAAGTAATGATAGCTATTTTTTCCTCCAAGCAAAGTTTGCAAGTTTTTGATCGGTTGTTGTAGGCTGATGATTTTTCCTTATCTTCCAAGATATTTTTGGTGTGATGTGCGTTTTGATTTTAATTTCCCAGATATACTTAGAAAGCATTGTACTGTTCGCATATTTACTATTTGTGAAAGATGTTTTGTGGGTATAATTTCTTTGTTTCCAGGGTCCTTCAGTTACTCCTATGTATACTTTTTCTTCATTATCTGGTGATTTTATCGTGGCTTAAAATTACCTTGCGGTGGTTCTGACAGTGCCAAAAATTGGGAAAACACAATTGTTTTTGCACAAAATCAATTTGAAAACATGATTAAGAGGCATCGCGAGAATGAAAGGGGGACAACTCATATCGTTATACTTAAAAACCCAGTGTGTGTGTGTTCGTTCGTTTATATATGGGATCAGATTTCTTACATTTTTCAACCGATTTCAACAAGACTTCACTTTTTTTTTTGGCAGGTAGTGTTTTTTATTATCTTGCACACTTTTTTCTTTATTTTTACATTCAGAATGCTTTAAAAATTCCATTTACAAGACAATTGTTTATAATAAAATTCTATTCAATCGGCAGACTCATGACGATTGAAAACAATGTTTTTGTTTGAGTTTGGGCTTGACCGATTCATAAAAAAACAAACTGGTTTATTTTTTAAGTGGATTTCTTTATGCTTATTCGTGTTTAATTACTTGTGTGTGGTGTAGGTGGGGGAATTTTTTTCTGTGTTTGTTTGGGATGACACTCTCACATATGTAGACATACATACATACACACACCTTTATAAAAATAATAGGTTAGGTGCAGATACACATCTATACATTTGAGCATACATATATATGCAATTGTCATTCTATTTTGGTGTTAAGATTGTAGTGTTACATTTCCAGCAATGTTCTCTCAACAAGAAACAGGTGGGGGTGGTCTTGACATTTTTCAGATCAACCATCTGCACCATCAGATAAGCTCACATTTACTCACGCATACATACGCACATGTAGACGTATACCCACGCTCATTGGTCTGGGTCAACTAGCACCATGTTGGCTAAGTTGGGTTCTGTTTGTGGACATGATGATGATGATGATGTTTGTATTTTAACAACACTAACTGCTGGTGTGTCTATGCGTGTGAGAGTGTCATCCCAAACAAACACAATAGAAAATTCCACGCCTCCACCACACACAAATAATCAAATGCAAATAAGTATAAATAGATCCACTTTTTAAAAAATAAACCAGTTCGTCTCATGATCGCAAAAGCATGAAACCCGGGGTTACAAATTAATATCCATACAACTAAATATACATTTTTATATATCAAAAACATTTTTGAAATAAAGATGTATGATAAATTGGAAAATGTTTTTATGTCAATTTTTTTACATAAATAATGCTATTCCAATTAAAAGACAAAAATGTATAGAAAGTGCTTTAATTACTAGATCATCCACAGTAAATTTACATCCAGGTTCTTACAAAATTTCACCATTCTTGGCAGATTTTCTGTTATCACAATGTGGATATTTAATAACAAATGTGATAGAAACACAAAATAAAAAGAATCAAAATAAATTTGGCAAGATTGAAAAAAAAAATTATTTCTAAATTTTTAAACTCCCAGCATCTGTTGTTTGTGCAAAACCACATAAAAAAAAAACAGTTTGATAAGTCCTAACGGATGAAATATGTCACAAAAACTTTTGCTAGTTTGTCATATATATATATATATATATATATATATATAGTATTTAGGCAGCAATCCTTAATTTATACGTGTTTCATTAAAGACATTAAGACAGACAAAGTACTGCAATTAAACTGTTCATTTAATTTTTTTTGTGTTTAAACAAGTGTTTACTTTTCTGGACACAGAGTGTGTAGAAACTATCCAAATGTTTTGTAATTCCAAGCACTTTTGGCTATATTTTTAGCCATTATCAAGGATGATTTTATTTTTGCTTTTTAATTCGGTGTATGGGTTGTGTGTATGTTTCTAGAGTTATAGGAATGTTTTATTTTCTGAACACAGTCAGCACATTGTAGCCATGTTCATAGTTAATGTTATTAAGTGTTGGCTTTTTCTTTTTTATTATTAAGGCTTCCATTATTTTTATCTTTTTTTACATGTAGATATTATTATTATGTTTGTATTTTCTACTAGTATGTTTCGGTTTGATTCTGGTAAGTTTGTGTGTGTTTAAATGGGTTCTAATAGAGCTGCAGTCAGATAGATGCAACCTAAGGTATCTGGATAGGAATGTATTAGTGTGTCCGAAGTAATTATTTATGAATTTGGTTTGATCAGGAACACAGTTCCTTAAGGGGCATTTGAATTCATATATAATATTCGTTCATTGTAATTTTGATTTTGCTGGTGGATTGTTATTTTTGAGGATAAGGTTAGCTGTTTTAAATTTTTTTGTAGTAGATATTAAATTTAATTTTTTTTGTTTGGGTCAATTGGGGTAGTGTATTTCTTTATGATATTTCTAAGTGAAGATTCATCATGTTTGTAGTTGATGTGCATTTGGTTTTTGTACAAAATATTTATGCTATTTTTGACTGTGTGTTCACTAGTGTTGTCATTTACTTTGAGAAGAAATAGTCTAATTTGGTGATCTATAAGGTGGTTTGGGAAGCCATTGTTAACTAGTGTCTGTTTTGCATTATTGAGTTCTTGAAGGAAGAGTAGTCAAGAAGATGAATTCTGGTGTGGTCTTTTTAGGAAGTTTTTATCACTGCTATTTTGTATCTGAGTGAGCATTAACTCTTAAAGTTAAGGTTTCTGTTAGTTTTTACTGGTGGGTTATATATATATATATATATATATATATATATATATATATATATATATATACACACACACAGTGTATCACAAAAGTGAGTACACCCCTCACATTTCTTCAAATATTTAAGTATATCTCTTCATGGGACAGCAAGCACTGAAAAAATTACCTTTTGACACAATGATAAGTAGTCTGTCTGCAGCATATATAACAGAGTTAATTTCTTTTCCCCTCAAAATAACTCAAAATATAGCCATTAAAAGCTAAATCCCTGGCAACAAAAGTGAGTACACCCCTAAGAAACTACACCCCTAAAAAGTGAGTACACCCCTAAGAAACTACACCCCTAAATTTTCTAAATTGAGTACTGCTTTTCATTTTCCCTCCAAAATGTCATGTGACTCATTAGTGTAACTATGCCCATGTGTTCATGGGGAGCAGGTGTATTCAAATTTGTAGTGCAGCTCTAACACTCTCTCTTACCGGTCACTGAAAGTTCCAACATGGCACCACATGGCAAAGAACTCTCTGAGCATCTTAAAAAACGTATTGTTGCACTACATAAAGATGGCCAAGGCTACAAGAAGAACACCCTGAAACTGAGCTGCAGGACAGTGGCTAAGATCATCCAGCATTTTAAAAAAGCAGGGTCCACTCAGAACAGGCCTCGGGTAGGTCGTCCAAAGAAGCTGAGTGCACATGCTGAGCGTCACATCCAAATGCTTTCTTTGAAAGATTGGCGTAGGAGTGCTGTTAGCATTGCTGCAAAGATTAAAGAGATTGGGATTCAGCCTGTTAGTGTTCTGACCATACGCCGCACACTACATCAAACTGGTGTGCATGGCTGTCACCCCAGGAGGAAGCCTCTTCTGAAGGCAATACACAAGAAAGCCCGCAAACAGTTTGCTGAAGACATGTCAATAAAGCCCATAGATTACTGGAACCATGTCCTATGGTCTGATGAGACAAAATTTAATTTGTTTGGTTCTGATGGCCTTAAGCATGTGTGGCGGCGATGACCAGGTGAGGAGTACAAAGATAAGTGTGTCATGCCTACAGTCAAGCATGGTGGTGGGAATGTCATGGTCTGGGGCTGCATGAGTGCTGCAGGTATTGGAGAGTTACATTTCATTGAGGGAAACATGAACTCCAACATGTACTGTGAAATACTGCAGCAGAGCATGATCCCCTCCCTCCAGAAACTGGGTTGCAGAGCAGTGTTCCAGCATGACAATGACCCCAAACACACATCCAAGACAACCACTGCTTTACTGAAGAGGCTGAGGGTAAAGGTGATGGACTGGCCAAGCATGTCTCCAGACTTGAACCCAATAGAACATCTTTGGGGCATCCTCAAGCAGAAGGTGGGGGTGCACAGAGTCCGCGACGTCGTCATTGAGGAGTGGAAGAGCATTCCAGTGACTACCTGTGAAGCTCTGGTAAACTCCATGCCCAGGTGAGTAAAGGCAGTTTTGGATAATGATGGTGGCCACACAAAATATTGACAGTTGACATGTTGTATGTTAATATTGACAACTTTTCCTAAGGGGTGTACTCACTTTTGTTGCCAGGGATTTAGCTTTTAATGGCTATATTTTGAGTTATTTTGAGGGGAAAATAAATTAACTCTGTTATATATGCTGCAGACAGGCTACTTTTCATTGTTTCAAAGGGTCATTTTGTCAGTGTTGTCCCATGAAGAGATATACTTAAATATTTGAAGAAATGTGAGGGGTGTACTCACTTTTGTGATATACTGTATATATAATAAAGATATAATTATAAGATGTGCTATTTTTATGGATAAAAGTGCTCAATATCAAAGAAATAACATGTGTAAATAAAAATATAAATGTCGACACTGAGGACAACAGCAAATGGCGACAGTCTGTTTCAGGCTTGAATGCAATCTTTAGGCCACGGGTGTTGTGTTCTGGCTTAACTATTTATATATTCTGCTCACTGGTGCATTATGGGTAATAAGGTCTATTGTATTAACCTAACATTTATTGGATGGTAGTAATGGCTATGTTTCAAATAAAGCTGTATTCAGATCCACAATTATTTCGGCTCAGTAGCCTCTAGAATAATTTGAAACAGAACCATGAAACCCCCTTGGGTATGGTGCAAAACTAAAAGTAATGGGTTCACTTGGCTTCAAGCCAGCTCCGACTGTTATGCATATCAATATTAAAAGGTATAACTTGTAAATTCTGTTATTTGTTGAAACTGTATTGATTGGGGAATTATATTTATCGGTTACAACAAACTAATTTTTAAACAGCAAAAGAAAGATTTGAATCTTTGCAATGATACTCAGAGAAGTCAAAATGTCACTATCATTAAATGAACATTATTCGTAAATCAGGAACAAAATTCACTCCACTTCATGAGATTTATCATGTTGTAAGGAAGGCTGCCATATGATAACATTGTTAAGAATGAATGGCTGAGTATCTACATATAATTGCTTGAATCGACCATGGGATTACACATGATATTGGTAGTTTTTTATTTTGACACTTACTACAAGCTATCTTGTGCTTGGCATTTTCTGATATCAATTTTGTTAAGTACGGTCTCCAATCCTAGAAAACAAGTTTTAGACCAGATATAATAATGAAACCAGTATCAAAATGAAGTAAATTTACTTCTCTTCAAAATTATAAGGGTCAATTGGTAAGTAAGTTCTACAAATCTGTAAAACAAGTTTAGACTAGATATAATAATGAAACCAGTATCAAAATGAAGTAAATTTACTTCTCTTCAAAATTATAAGGGTCAATTGGTAAGTAAGGTCTACAAATCTGTAAAACAAGTTTAGACTAGATATAATAATGAAACCAGTATCAAAATGAAGTAAATTTACTTCTCTTCAAAATTATAAGGGTCAATTGGTAAGTAAGGTCTACAAATCTGTAAAACAAGTTTAGACCAGATATAATAATGAAACCAGTATCAAAATGAAGTAAATTTACTTCTCTTCAAAATTATAAGGGTCAATTGGTAAGTAAGGTCTACAAATCTGTAAAACAAGTTTAGACCAGATATAATAATGAAACCAGTATCAAAATGAAGTAATTTTTTTTTTCTTTTCTAAAATGCAACTTTATTTTTCAACCTAGTTGTCATTTAGTTGGTGCTCATTTCCCAAATGTCATCTACATTTTTTATTCCCTCCATGAAATTAGTTTCCCATTTATTTTTGATTCATTTAAACACAGCCACTTCAACCTCAGCATCAGATGAAAAATGCTAACCTAAATTTATCTCGAGCTTTTTATTTTCTGATGCATTTTCACCTGCTAGCACCAACAATGAGTTTATATGCAATGATACTTTTAATATGAAACAATTCAGTTGAAGCTATAAATCAACTCATAACTTTTTTCTATTGCCTAAATCTATATCTATAATTCTCAAAATGTGTATGTATGTATGTGTGTGTGTGCATGATCAGATATTGTTTATGCATTTCCACAGTTTTCATCTGATTTTGATGAATGTTTTTACTTGATAGATAATTCTTCAGTGTCGGTTTTGAGTTCAAATTGTTGGCAACCATAGCTCTCCACTACCTCCTGTCCATTATAACTCTCAGGAAGGTTTTACTATTTACTATCTGTTCTTGGATATATATCTTTCATAAAAACTTTAATAAAAATAGTTTAAATTATTACAATAATATTATTTATTATTATACAGTTCCCTTTTCAGCCCCCCCCCCCCAATTCAAATTGTTCCCCCATCATATTTTGGGATGTGTCTCAGTTGCACCCAAATGTTGTTACTACTACTGATTTTCAAGTAGACTAACCTTAAACTTAAACTGCTTCAAATGAATAACAAAAATTCCCAATAATCAAAGACCCGAACAAAGATGGGTTATACTTCTAGTTGTTTTTTATAAAGTTGACATTTTCATAAATGAGCTCTGGCAGTCACCACATTAACAAGTATCATTGATCAGTATTTACTCCAAAACTAGAAACCTTTTGCTTAAATCTTGTTTAATATCACAAATATAAAACAAGTGATGACATAATGATCTATTAGGTTGTCACACAAGAAATTTTTGGTTCATTTTTAACCTAGTTGCCTAATGGAGTAACCTCCTTAGTATATAAAAAATCTTGACTTATTCCTAACTCTTTTTCTTTCCAGATGATTTTTCTTTCAATATATTGTTACTCATAAGCCCAATGAAAATGGTTACAATGAAACAATGTCGAGTAATCTTACTGTATGAGTACAAACTGGAAAAAAGAACCATTTTTTCATCGAATCATCACAGGCAATGAGAAATGGATACTCTTTGAGTAAGAGAGTGGGCCAGTGGTTAAATGCAAGTGAATCACCAAAACAATACCCAAAACCTCCACTGCACCCTAAAAAGTTAATGATTACTATACGGTGTCTTTCAAAGGGTTTATTTATTATTCATTCTTTCCTCAAGGGAAAACAATAACAGCAACCTCGTATTGTGGAGAAATTGAGTGTGTGCACGACAAATTTAAAAAGAAACATCCTAGTGAATAGGGATGACCCAATTTTGCTGCATGACAGTGCACAGCCGAACACTTCTCAATCAACTGTCCAAAAGGTGATTAGCATGAATTAGGAAATTTTGCCTCATCCTCCATATTCACCTGATATCTCTCTTATTAATTATCACTTATTTAAGCATTTTGAGCTTTTCATATGCTTAAACATTCTCCAATAAGGAAGAGATAATCAAAGCATTCGAATTCTTTATCATATCAAAGAATAAGACTTTTTTAATGATGGGATCAAGAATTTAGAGGTATGTTGGAGAACGGTCATTCATCAACATGGTGCTTTTTCAACTAAATAAATTAAAAAACAAATGGGTATGTTTTGTAGTTTTTTCTTTTTATCGCATCAGTACCAATACTTTTTGATCAGATTTCATATAACGCACACATCAGTCATCATTACAGTTTTAACAGTAGTCCTCTATCTTGAATGCTTTTTGAGCTTTGTATTGAGTGAATTTTAGTGAAAATAAATTAGTTATTTAACATTTCAGAAGTTTTTTCTTCATTTCCTATAAAGTGCATCATTTAACAACCTAATATAAGTTTCTTAAATAAAACATTGTCATTATTATTATTTGATTTGTCTTTCAGTCAATTTATGAATGAAAGAATAGCAATCTGAGAGATCAATTTGTAAAAAATTGATTTGTATAATATTCTATCTGACAGTGTAGAATAATGAAACTTGTATGATAATAAATATATTTCACTTCAAAATTACAAAGATTGATAAGTAAGGTCACCAATTCTACAAAACAAGTTTTATACCAGATAGAATAATGAAACTAGTATCAAAATGCTCAAAATCATGGCAGATTTTACAGTAATGTCTGATGATATGTCCTGTGAAGGTCAAATTTTCCTACGATATGCATGAGAAAATTTCAACTTTCACTTCCTGATTTTAAGTATAAGCATGCTTTTTATTTCAATTTCTCTTAAAGTTTCCCTATTACTCACATTATCAGTTCATGGTATTCTCAGCATCATTCTGTAGAATTTCAGGTCTTTTCTTCATCTGTGAAGAGATTCTCCAGCATTGCTTTTACATTATATAAAATCTTGTAACACTTTATGTATGAGATTAAAGCTTTGAATCATGTATTTGGTGGCATAGTGACTGTGAGTTCAATCCCTGTGCATGTCAGTATAGATTCAATCCTATTCAAAACAGGGAGAGTAATACCTGAGTAGTACTGAAGAAATAATTGTGAGTTCAATCCCTGTGCATGTTGGTATAAATTCAGACACAGTAAATGAGCAGTATTAAAAGATCAAGAAATAATATCTATATACATTGACAATGGAACAAATATAATATATACTTGAAGATTAAATAAAGGTTAATTCCTGAGAAGGTTTGCCAGATTTGAAGACACCTGAAGACGTTTGTACTGTACCAGAGCTGAAATGTTGTGATAATAACAAGAAAGATGAGGATATTAGTCTGAATGTAAATAGAGTATATCTTTGTAAAGTTTTACAATCCATAGCTAGATGATTCATTTGTCTCTCTCATGCTTCATGAAGGTGGCCTTGTGCCTAAATTTAATTTGACAAATATTCACCTTGCACTAGCCTTAGATATTGCCAATAAATGCAAGGCTACTATTTTTTGTATAGAATTTTTCCAGCTTGTTTGGATTTGTGCATTTATGTTAAGGCTGAAGCCAAGTTCCATTCATGCACAAAATCATGAAAGATTTTACAATAGTGTCTGATGGTGGCAAATGAAATTGACAGCAAAAGCAAATAATCAGTCAGTTGTCATGGAGTAAACATCCTTCATCTTTAGAATCTCCTCTTTGAGACATGTTTCAGCACAGAGGCAAGTGTACATACTCTGCACTTTCAAAACATAATGAATCTCCTCTTTGATACATCATGTTTCAGCACAGAGGCAAGTGTACATACTCTGCACTTTCAAAACATAATGAATCTCCTCTTTGAGACATCATGTTTCAGCACAGAGGTAGGTGTACATACTCTGCTCTTTAAATATACCTGTACATTAGAGGCCTGAGACAAGGGGAGTGGCGTTTTAATATTTGGCAATGTGAAAATCAGATCTGTCATGAACAAGTGTAAAACTCTAAACAATAAACTTGGTTTTAAAAATGTTAAAAATAAAGATTTTGAGTAGAATTTGAAGAAAAGTGGTTTGACCAGCAAAAAGTATTTGAAGAAGCTTTTGTTACCAATGTAAAGGGAGAAAAGATGCAGATTATTGAGAATGAAACCTGAAAGCAAAATACCATCATTAAGTAAACATCACAAAGATAAACATGTTAGTTTGGTGAAGTAGTACATGAAAAATAATATCTCAAGAGTAAAGCTTATTTATTTTTACTAAAATTCACTCAATACAAAACTCAAAAAGCATTCAAGATAGAGGGCGACTGTTAAAACTGTAATGATGACTGATGTGTATGATATGTGAAATCTGATCAAAAAGTATTGGTATTGATGTGATAAAAAGAAAAAACTACAAAACATATCAATTTGGCTTTTAATTTCATTCAAGGTACAGTGCTGTTTGATAAAAGTGACTCACCTTATCCTTTTCATTTAGCTCCCCTTTCGTTTCATCTGAGAAGAGAACATACTTCCAGTCTTCTATGGTGAAATTTTTGTAATATTGAGCCCATTCAAGTCTCTTGGCTTTGTTGGCTTTGCTTATTAGCGGCTTAAACATTCGTGTACAAGGTTTGTTCTAACAAGATTTGTAACCTTGTTCTGATGGACTGTTGAAGAGTCAAGACTAACACCTTGCTCTTCGCTTAGACTGGCTGCAATTTCTTGGTTAGTTATAGTCCTATTCTTCGCAACTTCTCTCTTGATTACCCTGCCAGTTCTATCATCAATTTTTTTCTTTCGTCCCCGTGTTTCCTTCCTTGGAGCAGAAGTGGCATCATTATGTGCCCTAAGCACTCGAGAGACAATCGATTGTAAGGTTATAGCAATTTCTACAATTTCTCTCATAGACTTGCCTGCTTTTGAGAGGGCAATAATAGATGCCTTAAGTGCTTCTGATGTGTGTTTGTACCCTTTCATCTGGTTACTGACATGAGTGGCTATTTCAAGCTGTTTTTATACTGTATGAGGCTTTCTGGAATATTCTGGAATACTAGATTTAATTTAAGCTGTTCTAGAATTCTCTAGAATATTGTTCTGAGTGTATTGTAAAATAGTTTTCAATATTTTGTCAAAAGTTCTTTAAATTTACCAGTTTAATCATTAGAATGCAATATCTGAATCCTGAATCTCATTTATATCCAAATTTATAATTATCAATAGAATACCTTAAGGTGAATAAACTTTTTTCCTAGGTGGTCGGGAAGGGATCTTTATATTAGTAAGATTAAAAATTATTTTAATCCCAAAAACAATAGACAAAAAATATTTTTAGTAAAAAATCAGGTGAGTCACTTTTATCGAACAGCACTGTAGTTCTCCTTTGAAGCTACATAATATATTTTACATTGTTTCCATTAATGGAAACATCCCTGGAACTCCTTTTTGGGATAGCAAGCAGATGTTTCATCACATTCTCTTCAATTTCCTCGACATCATAAAAAATTATTCATTTCCCGTGGAATTTGATTTGTGAAGAGAAATAAGTTTCAATGTTAGAGAGTTGGGGAATATGGTGTTTGCCAAACCTAAGGAATGTTGTCTTGGTCAAAAACTGCTGCACAAGCCATGATCAATAATGGAACCTCTGTGGTATGATGAGACGACCACACTCTACACACTTTCCTTCCAAGCACTACTATAAACAATGGAAGCAAGTGAGAATGTTATAACTTAATGTTCAAGACCAATGTATACCAGGCGGCTTCAATCTGCATACTTTAGATCCATTACAATAGCAACATTCCATTACTTTTTGATCACATCTCATAAATGAAAGAGGAGATGGTAGGAGGAGTCAAAGTTGTTGTGTTGAAGGAAGTGGCAGTTTTTGAGAAAAAAGCTGTCTGAGTGAAACAGAGAAAAATGGGGGTAATTCAACTCCATGGAAGTAGCATATTATTTCCTCGTCATAAATGTCTAAACTGGTGGAACTAAAAGGTACAGCTCATCTGTATATTTGCCATGGAAATATTCATTGAGTAGTTATGAAGATGAATGGAGAGCTACATTGGATAGAACTGATGGGTTGGATAGAGATTAGATCCTTCCAAGAAATAGTCTACCAGTACAACTCCTAAGTCAATAGTGAGAAGAATATGGAATAATATTTTGTAATATTTTAATAATGCAAGTAGAAATTTAGGTAGATATAAAGAGAATTAGATAGAGGAAAGCAACATAGAGACTTAGATATATAGATAGATATGTAGATTTAGATAAAGAGATAGATAGATAGATAGAGAGAGTTAGACTTGGTGAGATAGACTTAGGTAGATAGAGAAGTCATAGATATATATATATATGTAGAAAGATAGGTAGATAGAGAGAGACTTGGATAAATAGAGAGAGTGAGACTTAAATATATACAGTGTAACCCGGATATAAGAGAGATTTTCTCTGGTCCCAAATTAGAGCCTGTGTTAATGTATATATAATAGACCAAACCCGGATATAAGAGAAACCCGGATATAAGAAACTTCTTCTCAGGTCCCGACAACTCTCGTATATCCGGGTTACACTGTAGATAGATTTGCAGATAGAGAGAAAGGATGAATGGTTGATGTTTGCACAAATTTTGCAGTGACAATCTTGTATAGCTTCCTCAGTTTTCAAAAGATGCCATACTTTGCTCTTCAAAAAAGTCATTATTTCACTTTGAGGAAAAGTGACTTGATACACAGAAACATGAATACAAAATTACTGAAAATGGACAAATGCAATAAAATACAGTATTCATATAATCAATACATAACACAATTGATTATTCAAACAATGATGTTTACAAAACATTAGCAAAATACAAGAAATACATTTGTATATATGAAGAACTTATTCAGCTATTCAAAGGAAAATGCAGTTGTTGCCATTTTGAATTTTCTACAACTTTGGTTCTTAACTCTTTGTAGTACAACTAAACAAATTTGTGTATAAGTCAAGAAGTTTATTTAAATTTCCTTTCAAATCATCTAAAAGATTGACATCATGAACGGGCACAATGATTTCATTTTCTTATTGTTGAGAAATGCAATGATAATATAAAATTTGTAGTCATGGAATGGATAGTTTATCTTTTTCATAATGTCATCATGATTCTCCACAGGTTTCTTTTCTTTATTATCCATGAATTACCATGCCTTCTTAGGAAAGATAGTGGAGTGGTTTCTTGTTGCCTTTACCGGAGTTTGGTAATCCTTTTTTTTTCTCTTAGACTGGTTGACAGAAAAAACTAAAATACTAACCTACCCTGTTATTAAACCCATAGCTAAGGGCAAAAAGATTCATGCCATAACTACAAGCATTAGTATGAAAGTTATTGCAACAAACGAACCTGCAATTTGAGCATATATGTGTGTGTGTATTTAAGAATGTGTGTGTAGTGATCACTCAAGTAAACAAGCTAAATACTAATGAATCCGAAATTTTTTCCTTTTATATGCTGTGTCCTTTCAAGACATGGGCGAACATGGCTCTCCACAACTTTCTGTCATTTGTAGCACTAAGCAATGTTTGTCCACTTACTATCCCTCCCAGTCCCTGTTCTGCTGTATATTTACACAAGCTCATTTGGTAAGTTGCTCACAGACTTTCTTGCTTTCAGTATGTCCTTATGGGTGTCACATTCACCAAGCCATCTTGTGTGTACCATTGGCTATTTTCCTTTTTTATACAAAAATTCACCCAATACAATGCTTGAGAATCACTCAAGGTTGAGGGACACAATTAAAATGTTTATGATGAACGAGGTGAGTAATATGAATGAAAGGGGTGCTGGTGGGAAGTGAAGATTATGAAGATAAGGAGGATAGGTAACAATTGACCTTTGACTTGAAGAGTTCAAGATTACTGTTTATAGGTGGGGTGAGTAATAAGAACTAAATAAGATAGGGTCAGTAGAATGCACACAATATAACCTCATCTATAAAGGGGTCAGTTTGAAATCTCTGATGGTTATTCAGATCGACATGATACAGAAGAAGCCTGGATGGTACAACAGTAGAAACATTGTGATAATAATAGCAAAGATGAGGATAAAAATCTTCATGTAAATAATGTAAGTAAATTATTTTCATACCTTTAATCAAAGGCGGATTGACTTTCATTGCTATATGCTCCACAGGCAGTAAGAGCAAGAGAAAACACTATTAGAATAGAATTTACATCTAACAAGTCCAACAGTAAAATGATGAAACCTAACTGCCAATCTAGTACTATACTTAAATTCATAAGTGGGTGGATGTTTATTTATTATTTTGATGAAAATTTCTGATTCCCCATCTTCAAGCTCATTAAGACAGCCCCATTTATAAATTTCATATTTTTTGACCTTGTAAATTATTAGTTTGGTGCAAAAATAATGACTAATAATGTCGTTTTTTGACGTTTTTTTAACGTCAAAAAAACGACATTATTTTTGCACCAACCTAATATTTTCTGACCCCTACATTTATTAAGACACCCACTTATTGCATATTGAGAAAATTTCTGACCTACAACTATTAAGACCTCCCCCTTGCATTAGGCGTTTAATAGTACTAAAGTCATAAGAAATTCAGAGTTTAACAGATAAATTTTCATTTTCATGCCCTTAAGCAATGTGTATTATTTAATACTCATTATGCTCATCAGATAAAACAGCAGTCAAAAAGCAAATTTTAAATCTATAAATTTTCCAACTCCCCCTCTGGAAGTGCATTTATTTAGAGTTCAGAATTTAAGAGACAAATTTTTAGTTATATACTCTTAAGAAAAGTGAATTGCTTAATAGTCATTATACAGTGTAACCCGGATATAAGAGAAACCCTGATATAAGAGAGATTTTCTCTGGTCCCAAATTAGAGCCTGTGTTAATATATATAAATTAGACCAAACCCGGATATAAGAGAAACCCGGATATAAGAGACTTCTTTTCTGGTCCCGGCAACTCTCTTATATCCGGGTTGCACTGTAATAGATAAGTTTAGTAATTGTATTATAGAAATAGTAAATGAATATACAGTGTAACCCGGATATAAGAGACTCTGATATAAGAGAAACCCTGATATAGGAGAGATTTTCTCTGGTCCCAAATTAGAGCCTGTGTTAATGTATATAAATTAGACCAAAGCCGGATATAAGAGAAACCCTGATATAAGAGACTTATTCTCTGGTCCCGACAACTCTCTTATATCCGGGTTACACTGTATCCATTATATGAACATTAATAAAAATAAAAAAAATTAAATATATGAAAATCAAATATGAATATTTGCAAATAAAAACCTTTTTTCTTCTTCTCCTGTGACTTGAGAACATTGGCAACATTTACCACAATTTCCCGTTCTTTGTAGCTCTTAGTAAATTTTGTGATTATGTTGTCTCTCCTAAATCATAGTACATAATTTTTTTTAGAATTATTTTCATTTCCAAATTGTGATATTTTTTCATCTCATAAATTCTGAATGTATGTATTTTTACCACCATTTTGTTTTTGAATGACTTAATTTTCTAAAGTTTTCTTTAAGTTTAATATAATTTAAAAAACCATGATGCATAATTTTTTATTTGTCACGAATTGATAATTATTTTCATTTTCCTTGTTTTCATGATATTTCTCTTTCAATGTTGTGAAACTTATATACAAAAGTTTGACATATTATCTAAGATTTTGCTATTTCCTACAGGTATCTGAGATCTCTTTTGTTGATGTTGGGCCCTCATAATGTTTGTGTTTGAAAAGAGAGAGTGAACTTGTGAGCATTATCTTATTATGTGATGCTGACCATCTCAGGGATGTAATATTCAAATCTTAGATAATATGTTGAAATCTTGTATATCAGTTATGCAATAAATATATTTGGTTCTCTATGTCATTTTTATAAACCAATATACTTGCATTTAAAATGGATCCCATCATTAGGGGACACCCAGTTTATATATATATATATATATATATATATATATATATGTGTGTGTGTGTGCGTGCATATCCAATACATAACAAGTGAGAGAGACACACAAGGACACATTCAAATTTGATTTGAAATATGAAATAGCAGATACTTATTTTTTTAATCATTTCACCCCAAGCAAGGCAATAATGCAACTAAGATGAAAGGGGTTACTGAGTGTGAAAGAAAACAATAGAACATTAGTGAAGAAAAAGGACAATAAAAGAACAGATTCCAGGAAGGCAGAAGATGGCAATTGATGTTGCATTTAAATTTTAGAAGGTCACAGGTAGCAGAGAAGCAAGAAAATGGATGAGGGTTCCACAGGTGAGAAGTTATGAGAAAATAAACTATGAGAATAGAACTTACAGTTACATCTAGCTATTTTAGCTATAAAATGATGAAACTTAGTTGCGAGTCTAATACTAGGCAAAAGTTCATGAGGTCAAGATACTAAAAAGGAAAAGTCATTAGAACAATTGTCATGAAAATATTTATAGAATTGCCTCATGTTATGGTGGTGAAAAAGTGACTGAAGCCAAAATGCCAAGTTATGACTGATCATACTACAAACTCTTCTTTAGATTTTATCAAGAATCCTTGAGATATATAGCAGGAGCACCAAACCAGATATGGCAACATTATTCAATGCACAGATGAATGATAGATTTATAAATGTGCAAGATGGATTCTGATGAGAAAAATTGCCTGGCATGACACAATGAATCAACTTTCCTTGCAGTAGATGTAGCAATTGATTTCAAAAGATGTAAAAAGAGTTGCATGTAGCTAGTTCAACAGTAAATTAGTGAGACCTATATGCCAATCTAGTAACACGTTTAAATCCATGTATTTGGGGCATCAGGGAAAAAAGCTTGTCAAAACAGTTGCCATGAAAATATTTGCAGAAAAAAACAGAGGGAAGTCATGTTACATTGATGAGAAAGTTATTGAAGTCAAGATGCTTGGTCAGGATTGATTACATTCCAGATCCTTCTTTGGATTTTGTCATGAATCATGCAATGCATAGCTGGAGCACCAGTACAGATAGGGCAGCAATATTCAATGCACGAATGAATGGTAGATTTATATCTGTTCATTCTGACAAGAAAAATTATCTGTCATGACAAAGGAAACAAACTTCCCAAGCTGCAGACCTTTTTTTAATCATTCCAACTCAAGCAAGGCAATAAAGCCACTAAGTTGAAAGAGGTTACTGAGTGTGAGAGATTAGAACAATAAAACATTATTATTGGGAGAGAACAATAAAAGAAGAGGAATTAACAGAAGATAATGATTGACGTTGCATTTAAATATTTTTTGAACATCAAAGTTGACATTGTATTAAAATTTTTGAAGATCAATGTTGACTGGAAAGCAAGAAGGCTAGCAACATATTCAGTATCATTCCACGCGTCAGTGAAATTGAGAAGATACAATGAGTTGCTCTCTTGGAGGTTAGCATCAGCCATACTGATGGAAGGCAAAATTGTTTCTCTAAGATGACAAAAAGACAGTAGTTTTGTTTTGGAGCCATTAAAACTGATTGAATGTCATTATCAAAACCAGTGGCCAATTTGATCTTTTGTTTTGTGATCAGCTGCCAGTTTTACTTTATCAGATCTATCAGACTTGCTATTAAAACAAGATTAAATATTTGTATCATCAATATATAAAGTTGGAAACTGATAGGATCAGGAATGTTGTTGATAAAAGTAAGAAACAAAGTAGGTCCAAATATAGAGTACTGGGGGGGGGCATCAACATTAATATGAAAGGATCTAGAAGAGTGGCCATTCAAGCAATTTTCATTACATAATTTGTTAAGAAAGATTGTATCATAAAGCCCGAAGACCACTCAAGATAGAGTGTTAATCAATGACTTTGATGTATGTAGATAACGGTGAATTCTAGACTTGTAGAGGTCATGATTGCATGAAGTAAGGATCAGGAAGGCCTCCTCTCACATGTCTGTTCCCCAATGCAGTAGTCCCTGAGAAGAACTTGTTCAAATGACACTTCCTTCTAACTAATGGAGTACAAAGGGAATGAGGATGATCCAACCTTGTAGATGTGGTATGTTGAGTCATAGATGTAAAGGTCTGAACTTATGGAACTAAGAAATGTTGTAGAATATTTTCTATAGCAAGAGAATAATAAAAAGCTTGTGATATTTCATCTGTAGAAAAGGGGTGTTGGAAATAATTCATCTCCCACAATGCCACATACATGTTTTGAATTAAATATGAATCTGTTGAAATCAGAAGATACATTTAAGAATTCTACTTTCATCCACTTAGAAGCATCTTTCTCCAAGGATTGTTAAATTGTTTGAACACTACATTTAGGGTCATTAACTTAGGTTATTGGAAAGAAATCGTTTATCTTCATTACATGTTCTTTCCTTAGTTATTGAATATAAATCAAGTTTAGAATGGATGGTTCTTAATAGTAATTGTTTACTGCCTAATGGACCTATTCCAATAAAAGGCAGTTCTTAATATATGAATGGGTGATCTGAACAGTGGCCCTGGCTGCATTGGTGAAATGTAGATGTATGAGTTTATTGCCTGATATATATAGATAGATAGATAGATAGAAATGAACAGAATTAGATAGATAGATAGAAATTAACAGAATTAGATAGATAGATAGATAGATAGATAGATAGATATGAACAGAATAAGATAGATAGATAGATAGATATGAACAGAATAAGATAGATAGATAGATAGATATGAACAGAATAAGATAGATAGATAGATAGATATGAACAGAATAAGATAGATAGATAGATAGAAATGAACAGAATTAGATAGATAGATAGAAATGAACAGAATTAGATAGATAGATATGAACAGAATTAGATAGATAGATAGATATGAACAGAATAAGATAGATAGATAGATAGATAGATAGAAATGAACAGAATTAGATAGATAGATAGAAATGAACAGAATTAGATAGATAGATAGATAGATAGATAGATAGATAGTTATGAACAGAATAAGATAGATAGATAGATAGATAGATAGATATGAACAGAATAAGATAGATAGATAGATATGAACAGAATAAGATAGATAGATATGAACAGAATAAGATAGATAGATAGATATGAACAGAATAAGATAGATAGATAGATATGAACAGAATAAGATAGATAGATAGATAGATAGATATGAACAGAATAAGATAGATAGATAGATAGATAGATAGATAGATATGAACAGAATAAGATAGATAGATAGATATGAACAGAATAAGATAGATAGATAGATAGATAGATAGATAGATAGATAGATAGATAGATAGATAGATAGATAGATGAAATTCAAATTCCAGGATATGTTGCAATTGTTTTATACTGGGAGTGAAATAAAATGAGGTAACATTAGTGAGAAGAAAAGACAATAAAACAACAGAATTCAGTAAAACAGAAGATGGCATTTGGCATTGCATTTAAACTTTATTGTAGGTGGCAGGGAAGCAATAAACAGAAAGAGAGTTTCACAATCAATAAGTGCAAGAAAAGAAACTATTAGAATAGAATTTATGGTCACATCTAGCTAAATCAACAGTAAAATGATGACACCTATTTGCCAATCTAGTAGTATGCTTAAATTCAGTGAATAGTGAATTTGCCTCATTGATTTGCTGACAGAATAAAACCCTACATAGCCTCTCACAAATTTGGTTTTAAAGATTACTGGTAAGAGTCTGTTGAAAAAGAGTAAATCCACAGTCTTTCCTCTCTTCAATCAGTTGGAAGTATTGTCAGCTACTGTTGATAAAACAACCCTTTGGAAAATTCTCTACTAACTTCATTCTCGACTCTTCAGGAATATCTCCCTTTTCCCACCATATGTGGTCATATGTATTTCTCCTTGTGTTACGGCTTTACGGTGTTCCTGCCATCATATCATAAAGGGACTGTCTGTTTCTCCTTTATATTTCTTGCCACAGCTGCATGGGATGGCATATACACAGTCCTTAATCATGTTCTCCTCTATGGGAGCTCTTACTTGGAAGAGTTGTCTTCAGTTTTAAACCATTTTTGAAGGACATCCTGATGTTATATGGACCACAGATCTTTTGTATTTTTTCCAATAATCCCTTCACAGATCAAGGCCCTTTTCTGAGCATTGTTATCCTCTTGCCCTATTCTATCCCAGTTTGCTTGAGCTGCTGTCATGTACTGTTGTGGAGTGATTTTGCAGTGGAGACTTGTATTTGTACTAAGTCAGTCCTAAAATAGGTTCAACGTACAAAACGTTAGGAACTTGATATAATAGATATTACGTAGAGTAATCTGGTTGTGGTCACTGATACTTTCGTATTCGACTAACTGTCATCCAACATCAACTGACTGACTGACTGACTGACTCCTGTTTCTATTACTACTCCTACCTATATTAGGGAGAGACTATTAACTATATAATAAGTGTGTTTCACCATAACATGTACCCAGTAGTTGTTATATTGTAGGGTACAGCTTATACTGACTATTTCTTGTTCATATGTCTCTGGGTCACCACTTATGAGTTTTGCTTGATGATGTAAGCAGCATACGACCCCTTTCTTTTACACTGAATGGGTGTTGGGAGCTGATGTTGAGCTATTGTCCAGTGAATGTTGGCTTGCTGTATGCGAATGTCTTGAACTCATGCTCTGTTCAAGATATTAGTACATCCAGCAGTGCTTATAGATGGTTCCCATAAGCAATGAGGAAGTTTTAAGAAAAACAGAAAAAAAGGACATTAATACTTAGAATCAAAAAGACACAGTATAAATTTCTGGTCATATAATTAGGTAAGTAGGCTTGGAAAATTTGATGCTCACAAGACATACCAAAGGCAAGATGGATGGAGGGAAACTGTGAGTAACCTGCCTAAAGTTTATGTAAATCAATGACAGAACAAGGAGTGGGAGGGATATTAAGTGGGAAGACATTGCTAAGACCTACAAAAGAGAGGAAGCTGTATAGAACTACGACCGCACAAATTGTGAAGAAATACAACACATAGAATTCATTGCAAAGCAAGTATATATATTTTTTTACTGAATTGTTCTCATCAGTTAACCAAGATGTCTACTTCTGGCCAGGCCTGATCCATTTCAGACAATTTTCTTCCCCCCCCCCAGTATATGTAAAAGTAAAATTACAAATGCCAAGCACAACAAAATGTCAGACTCAGTGACAGTCCACTGTGGGTGAACTTAGAATAAAATCCGTCTCTTACATCTGAAGATTTCATCAAAGACCGAAGTACAAAGTAAAAGAAAAAAAAAATAAGAATAAAAAACAAAATCTCAATACAGATTTGAAACACTGCTTGATCTCTGAAGTTAACTCTTTCTATACTAACATTATTTCTTCTCAGAAAGATTCTTCCCAAGACCAAATTAATTGTAGAAAAATAAGACGAGGATGTGTTGGGGATGGGGGAATCACTTAATAGGTAACAGATTGTTCTCTTAACAGTTAAGGGGAAACAAGCAGAGAAGGAGGAGGGAGACAGTAGGAAATAAAAAACTGGATAATGACAAGTGAGGCCACTGCCAGACAAACCACAGTTTGGTGAGTGGTAACCTCTGGAACAAAAATGCACCAAAACAGCGATTTTTCAAGACACTGAATCTCTGATAATAACGAAGTGAGTCTCATTAAAAGCAAATTACCGACTACTGGTCTTTCCATCACTTTTATTGACATGAGACAGTTAACAAAAACACATATCTGGACAAGTTTCAGAGAGGCCCATATCTTAAATATGCCAAGCAGATCTGCTAACAGAGAAACCCAAATTTCTCCTGTTTCCAGTTTGTCATCAGTTAAGAATTACCTAAAAAGAATCCCTTAGAATTCATAAAACTGATGTTATGGTATTGAAATGTATTCATTCATCAAAGTAATATTCATGAAATAAATTGCCAACTTTTGAAGCACAATGCCACATGGAATCTCTCATGTAGCTTAGGCTCATTCAAGAAGTTAGGCTGATTTTAAGAACTTTTTTCTTAATTTCTTATCCTTGCAATACAATTACTACCAGTAGACTGGACACCTTACCCAAATAACAGACATCTGCCTACCCAAACAAATCCTCTTCTTGGAGCTCTCATCTGGCAAAAAAACCATGTGGAGTACCACATTGTTGATTCGAGGATCAGCTCAAAAACACCTTGCTGAGAACAGAAACCTATCCAGTCAATAGGGAGATTGGAGCTGCAGAAAAAAAAACAGTTGAAGAAAAGCTTAACACAAAAAAAACAATATCCTTCGAAAACATCAGAAGACAAATAGAAGAAATGAAGAGAGCTCAAAGAAAAGTCAGAGCTCTCCATCTCCCCATCGCACCTATCCTACCATGTGGACATCTCTTCAGATCCAACATAGGACTCATTTCACACACAAGGAAATGTCGATAAGCACTCCAATACTCAGCAACAAGTTCTGCCAACAATGACCATTACAAAATTACCTAAATATAGACATCATTTTTTAATGTCATGGATGTCAACTCTTATGGAAAAAGGAACAGCCCATCATGCAAATTACAAATTGGAAAATCAAACAAGTACAAACATTTTAAATATCTGGGAAGTGTTTTAACAGAGGATAGAAAATGCAACACAGAGGAGAATTAGGAGAGTGAAAGATGCTTCCCAAAAGCAAAGCAAAGTATTAAAAAATAGAAAAATTCCATTAGAAAATAGTACTGAAATCTTATGTAATATGTCATCCTATATAGCAATGAACAGAGGAGAATCTCCTCATAGATGAAGAAGTGACTTGAATCAACAAAAACACGGTTCTACAGAAGGAAGCTGGAAATACCATGGACTGAACATGTGAGCAATGAGAAAGTTTTAGAGAAAATGTAAGCGAAAAGGACGCTTATACTTAACATCAGCAAGAGATAGATAAAATTTCTAGGGCACATAATGAGGAAAGAGAACTTGGAAAATTTGACACTCACATGACAGATTTACGACGAGATGAAGGGAGGAAAACAATGCATAACCTACCTTGTAAGTTTGAGTAAAAGATGGTGGAACAAGGTTTAGGAGAGATAAAAAGACAATTTATTAAGAGCTACAAATGACATGAAATTGTGGAGAGCTATGATCGCCAACATCTTCTAAGAACCCAGCACAAAGTGAATGCTGAAAAACTGTCACAAATGAAAGAAAGGCTTGAAGTGACCAAAATATTTTTTACCAATGAATGCTGAGAATAGCATGAACACACAATATGACAATTTTTAAAAAGCAAAATGTGTGGATGTCAGATTCAAAAACAAACCTGAAAGAACTACTACACAAGAGAAAAGTAAGAACAAGATAGAAGAGATGGTTGTGAGTGAAAGGGACACCTAAAAATGTAGAACTAAACTGTTAATTCTTTTTTTGCAACCATATTTCCTTCATTGCTTCATGTTATATTCAGAAGAATTTCTTTTTATAAATTAATGAGAAAAAAATTTGTTCTGCAAAATAAATGCTTTTAGCCAGTAGACAAACTTATTCATATACATGGATATATTGAAGAGATATATAAAAATACACACACACACAATATATATATATATATATATATATATATATATATATATATTTAGTCATCCACAGACAGACTGTTTTGCTGTATCACAGCTCCTCAGTGTGACTAGACGTCCAATTACTTCAAATCAGGATTGAAATCTGACTGATTTGACATTAGTTAGATATCTTACCTCTAGGTCATCTTCACACAGAAGAAAGAAGGGAAGTTTAACGTTTTTCTTGATACGAAATGTGCCAGCGGCTTGAAGAACTCAATACAACTTACTTGAAGCATAATGCTTAATAGCAGTAGGAGCTGCTTTTTTTTCAAATAAGATTTCGAATAAGATAGTCTATTTATTTCTATAATAATCATTTCTAGTTCTCTAACCAGTTTCTTGATGTTAAGATGAAATTCATCAAGGAAGGCAGTGTGGTTTTTTTCCTACCCAAATACTTTTGGGTAGGAAATCTCTTCCAAAATCATCCTGAGGGGTGAATTACAATGACAAACTTTTTGTGATGCTGATTTTTAAAAACATGCTTTGTTATGTTTATTTTAAAATTTTAAATTTATCCATTGTAGCTATTGGATTTTTTGCAAAACAAGCGTCCCAATATATGGGAGCTAACCTGAAATTAGTAGAAATTCAAAATTGAATGAAATGTTTGTTAAATGCACTTCAACACGTTACTGTTATACTCGTAACAAATTTTGACTTCAGTTTTTCTGGTTGTTTAAATCCAGAAAAGCTTTTGAACCAGAAATGTGAAGTCATGAGTCCTTGCATACATATTGAGAAATTTGTCTTAAGCACATATGTGGTTGGATAAAAAAAATACATTTCAATTAACCACCTCCCCACCAATACATTTCTAATATGCTTGATTTTCTTCTTTTCCCTCTTCTTCTTCTTCCTTGTTCACATCCTCCTCCTCCCTTTCTATCACACCCAACATCAAGGCATTTGTTTATTTATTTTTCTTTTAAATAATATAACATTCATTATTCTTTTAAAAACTAAAGCATTAAGAGGTCATTTGATAAAAATTGCCTGAGGATTAAGCCAAAGTAGCAGATTCAACTGATCTCCTGATTTTTAAAGTCTATAAATATATAGATATATATACACAAAAGTAAAAAATTATCCACACTTTAGCCATGATATATCTTTATATAAGATTGTGGATTTCCCTTGTGTGTATATATATAGAAACAAAGACATGATACCACAGAACTGGAATATTGATTTAAATAAACATAATTTTATGTTCATTTTTTTTTTTTTTTTAAATATCTGGACCTAGGCTGCCTTTCGGCGAACGCATCATCAGGGACCAATCGTTAACAACTTTTAACTCATTTGGATTGATAAGAGATAGTTACTGGAACACGTTTAAAATTACGAAATACATAAAATTAACAAAAAAAAAACAAAAAAAACAAATAAATTTATGATTAAAATACATAAATAAATAAAAAAAATTGTTCTGATCCAGTGAAGCATAAAAAGGAAAAAATAAAACTCTTTTATTGTGATAGGTCTTTAGAAAATGAAGGTAGAATCGAGTGAGTGTCAAAAATAACACGTAGTTTGGCTGAAAAAAAAAGTGGCAGAGACAATAGTAGAAACTCTGTCACTTAAATGTTTACATTTTCTGTCAAGCCAAGGTAATTTAAGATAAACAGGACACAGACTAGGAACCAAATAAAACTCACATACCTCCGAATAAATTCAAGGATCTTAAACAAATTCTCCTTCTGCTTTGCACAGTACAGGCTGGAATAATTATAAGCATAAAGCTTCCAAAATTAATAAATGGTGTTTTGATCTACCTGTATGCAAAATGGAAAAAGAGTCAGTTGAAAAACAAGATGAGCATGACTCAGTTGTTGTCCTATTGAAGACTCGTGTGCTGATTACGGCACACGAGAATGGTCACAAGAATGTAATCTAATATACCTAGGAACATGTTGGCTTATTCTCGACTCTAACCTGAGACTCGTTAGTCCTATGTATTCAGCCTCACACTGATATTTGAATTTATAAATAAGCAAACTTTTATTGTGATAGGTTAGATGGTCTTTAGAAAATGAAGGTAGAATCGAGCGAGTGTCAAAAATAACACGTAGTTTGGCTGAAAAAAAAAAGTGGCAGAGACAATAGTAGAAACTCTGTCACTTAAATGTTTACATTTTCTGTCAAGCCAAGGTAATTTAAGATAAACAGGACACAGACTAGGAACCAATTTAGGGGGCATATTAAAGTTGTCTATTTTTCATTCAATTGTGCAGTCCACAATACGACTATTATTGACAAGAATACAATGGATCTTATTTAACTCCTGCTGGAGTGTACATGATGAACAAAATAATAGGGCTCGATGTACTAAAGTTTTAATCAAATTTATTTTTCTATTCTGAGGGACAAAAGAATTTCAACTGGTGTAAAGACCTGAAAAGGTGTCTTTACAATAAACACTGGTAATAAAAATACCATTCTTCTTTTCCACATGAACATCTAGAAAAGAAAGAGAGTTGTTCACTTCTTCCTCCATTGTGCACACCAAAGATGGATGTAAACCATTTAAGGATTCACAAAAAAGAGTTGCTTCCTCTATGTTATTAAACATAGAAAAAGTATCATCAACATAACGTTGACAGGTATATGATTTCTGATACTTCTCAAACAAAAGCCTCTCATGATAATCAACAAAAATGTTAGCTAAAAAGAAACCCAAGGGACTACCCATAGAAACCCGTCTACTTGAGCATACATAATATTTTCAAAACTAAATTCTATTCCTTTAGTTGCTAACATAAGGAACTCCAAAAACAAAGGCTCTGAAATAGAAGGAGGACCCAGGCAACCTCTGTAGAGAGCACCAGCACATATCTGTGCTGTTTCTTGGAGGGGGATATTGGTGTACAAACTTACAATATCAAAAGAAACCAAAATCTTATCAGAAGAAGAAATGGGACAGTTTCTAATGAATTTGGAAAAGGTAAAAGAGTCTGATACACAGTATGTTGAGAAGTAATCAGAAACAGGTTTGATCAATTCAAACAACCATTTGAACAACTCATGTTGTGCCAATCCCACCATATATAAAATGGGACATATAACTCTGATGGACAAAATTCAATTTGCAGTAATTTCTTTATCAAATAAAATAATATATCACTTCCAGACAAAAATATGGATTATATTTGGTATAAAGACTAAAGTCAAGCAGTACATATATCTTGACTCTGCAAATTTTCCCTTTTTAATACTCTTCGAAGTGTATCTGTATTGCCAGACTCAGGGATTGAACTCACAATTACTGTGCCACCATATTTACTAACCAATACTTTAATCCTCTGGGATATTGTTTCATGGGATTAAATAAAGTGTCTAGTTTTGAACTCCCTAAAGATTACCTGGATTGACAGACACTTGAAAAAGGCTTGATAGCACAACAGGCAAAATTTTGTAATAGTAACAACAAAGATCAGGACATTAGTTTGACTGTAAATAATGTATATATTGTTAATATTGATTTTACATGACTAACGGAGCTTCTATAGAACTTCTACACTTAGAATTATTCAGATAATATTCATATCTTTTCAAAATAATGACATCCTGGGTATGACAATAAACTAAATCTGGCAGCAAGGCCTCTGACCAGGAGGTTTTAAAGAGCATGGAACCACCTCTTACTTGCTGCTTTTACCAGGTCCACCCTGACCTGGGGTGGTAGCACCTGTTAGGGTCCCAGTTATGGGCAAATAGCAAACCCCCAAACTGGGGTCAGAACACAATGGAAGGGTAAAAATACACTTTTGTAGTATCAGCGATGAATTTTCATAGAAAAGGAATTAGCAGCAATACATTTTTATAAAAAAAAAGCTAGCACCAGTAATTCATTTTTGTAAAAGAAATTACTAATGCTCCCAAGAAAATTAAATTTTGGCATAAAATGATCCATAAGGACTTGATATGCCATAAAACAAACAAACAAACAAAAATCAAAATAGTGACATAATCAAGATGCTGACTACTTCAAATAAAAGCTTAGGAAGGAAACAATACTGGAAAGAGCAATAACAGCTACTGGACTTGACAAACCTATTTTCCTGAAAAATTGTTCTAAGAGAAAAAATATATATAAATTTCAGCCTAAAGCAGTGATAGCTGCTCGGTCAATGTTTGCCAAATATTTCCTTATAAGGAAACGGCTAATATTACAATTTCACTTTCACCTTTTCTTTTCACTCAACAGTTATCAATAAGTTGTAAGTGACCTTTATGCCAAAATTAAGATAATTGGCTCCAAGCCAACTGTATTGAATATTCCATTTTGTCAACAAATGAGAAACTTAAATAGTTACAATGCCAGGGCAAAATAAAAATTGGAAATGGTCATGGAAATCTAAATGGAAGATTGTTGAGGGGTAAGGAAAAAGTGGGTGGAGAGGAGAAAGAGCTCAGAAAGGTTAACATTGTTTCATGCTAGGAGGTGTGAGTTCAGATTCTTATTTGCTTCCTACAAACATAGGTATCCCATGATGCCTCATAGAAAGCTCTCAAGAAAACTGAAAAACTGTCATGATCTTCCCACCTCTATTTCTAATATCTGTCATTCATCACAGTATTATTCAGACTTCTTTTACAAAAGATTATAGCAAAAATATAATCTTTCTTATCACCTTACTGAATCCAGATTTGATGTTGCCTTTATACATAATTCTTTTTTTTAATGGTTTGCATCAGTTTTGATCAGGTTTCAGGTTTTTCCATTTTCCTAGGAGTTCAAGAGGCATTAATAATGTGTCTTACTCAGTTGGCTATTCATTATGTGATAAAATTTGATGTTGGATAAGTGGACATTTTTAAGTGGGATTGATAAAATTCCCAATAGCAACACTAATAAAAATAAGAACAAAGCAAAATAATTCAAGAAATTAACAATGTAAGGCAAATCAAGACAACTATGTATGCATGTATATGTTTGTGCATACACATACATGCATCCATACATGCATACATACATATATACATATATATAAAGTGCTTTGAAGATTTCTAACTCTGATGGGCAAAATTCAATTTGAAGTAATTTCTTTATAAAATAAAATACTGATGGAAAAGGATTATATTTGGTATAAAGACTAAAATCAAGCAGTAAATATATCTTGACTGCTAATTGTACTTTTTTAACAGTCCTCAGTTACTGCTAGTTCTGTTACCACTGAGTCTGAGTGTATCTGAATTGCCAGACCCAGGGATTGAACTCACAATTATTATACCACCAAATTCATGAGCCAAGACTTTAATCCTCTGAGATATAGTTCCATTGGATTAAATAAAGGATTCAGTGTGAAATTCCCAGAAGATTACCAGGATTAACAGACACCTGAAATAGGTTAGACACTTGTAGTGGAATGAGGACAGTTTACCCCTGTAAATTAAATAATGGGTTCATTTCAGAATTCCATGTAGGTTACCTGGATTGAAATACACCTGATGAAGGCTGGAGGGCACAACAGCCAAAACATTGTGATTACTACAGCGAAAAAGATGAGGAAAATAGTCTGAATGTAAATAGTGTAAATATTGATAAATCCTCATCCCAGAAATTCAGACAGAAATGAGTTTCACAAAAAAAACAAAAAACATTAGTGTATTTTGATAGAATTTTTTAATACTAAATTTCATCCAATACAAAGCTTGAAAGTCACTTAAGGTAAAGGGTGACTATTTAAATAGTTATGATAATGAAGTGTATGATATGAATGAAAAAAGTGGCTATGATTGACCTTCAACTTGAAGAGATTAAGATTGTCATTTTTAGGTAAATGCCTACTCTGGTGGCTGTTCCACAAAGTAACAGTTCTTGAAGAAAAAGCAAAACTTTCTGCTTACATTTAGAATATAGAGAAAAGGAGTGTAATCCAACTCCATGCAAGTGGCATAGCGATTCCTAGTTACAAAAGTCTAAACTGCCTAAAATATGCCCTGTGAGTATTAAATTCCCCAATTCTCTTACTTCATTGTCTCAGAAATTTGAACTCTCTCTTTCTGATTTGAAGACAAGTGTTCTTGTTGTTTTCATTTTACTTAAAACGTTTTTGTTGCTCACATGTCCTGTCAATGGTATTCTCAGCATCCTTCAGTAGAACAACATCTCTATTGCCTCAAGTTCGTTGTAACCTAAGAAAGGTTACTGAATAGAATAATCAAACGAAGGTTGGTAATGAACAATAATACTGAGGACAAGAACAACACATATAAGATTCGCCAGCAGCACATAGAAGAAATAGTCAACTGCTAGAAGTGAGTCAAGTGAATTCCACAATGCATCTCAAACTGCAGACTAACATACAGTATTTACTACTGTATTTATGTGAATGGGGACATACCCATTATCATCAATAGGTATGCTACAATAAGTCTCTTTATCCATAGTTAGTTGGAGAAGAAATGCCTTTCCCATTAGTATTTGAGCAAAGTGAACACACACTGTTTCAGCTGAAATTTTAACTTGTTTTCACAACTCCATGTTGTCAATCATTTTACCACCAATGTTTATCTTATAATAAATTAAAATTATATTAATTGGTTGTATTAAAAGATGCCTCATTTTGGATTAAAAATTGACAATTATATCACACTGCAATATTGACACATACCCAGGAGAATTCAAATTCAGCAATTGGACATCATCTTATTGATAATCCAAACTGTGCCAACAATGATTTCATTTGAGGATTTGCTCTATTTATAGGTGAATGTGCTCAATATCAGGGATAGAGTTTTTGAAAATAGAAAAGTGGACACTGAGTTCAAGGCCTAGTAGCAACAGTCTGTTTCATGTTTGCACACATTATACATATTAATAATATTATTATTTTTTTTATTTTATATTCATATTCTTTTCTTTTTCTTCCTTTTTTTTTTCTTCTATCTTATTTTATTTTGTTGGTAATCTTTAAAATAATGACAAGCATTAACTGTAAATTATATTAATCTCTAATTTTGAAATCGACTACAATATTCCTATATATAATAATTTATTCTTTCTTTTCTTTTTCTCCCCTTTCTCCCTACACCTGCTTCCTCATTTGTTTTCTTTTATATCTTGTCTCTTTTCTTCTCTTTTCTCTTTGTCTTTTTTTCTTTTCCTTTTCCTGTGAAAGAACTTATTCCATAGGGAAAAATGTCTGGCACCTTACCCTATCACCCTTACTCTTAAGAATCTTAATAAAGATAGATTTAAACATAATCTTATCTCCCTCTTCCTTCTCTAATTTTGATCATATCTGTCCTCCTCCTCCTCCTCCTCTCTCTCTCTCTCTATCACCTTATATCAACTTAAAACTACCCCTCAAAAACTTGTATAAAATTAATAATATGTAAATTTTTAAACCATTTTCTTTTATGCTTGGAAATGTGATCTGAAGAATGAGGAAAAAATCCCTTTCCTGGAGAAATTAAAATATAACTACTGGACCCTTAAGGATGTTTGTTTTTTAATTAAACTATATATATATATATATATATATATATATGGTATTTCAAGATTTGAAAAATACAATAAAAAAATTAAGCAAACATATATTCTTTGTTCTTTTTAACCAAACTTGTTTGTATATACATACTAGCAGCACTACCCGGCATTGCCTGGATTTATTCAAAAAAAGATCACAAACCTCATCCAATCTGTAAAGTTAAAATAAAGAAGATTTTTCATTAGTACCTCTAAATGGCAAAAAATTATAATGACATGAAGTGTGAAAACATTTATAACAGGAGAAACTTTCGTTGAAATTGGAGAATACTGCTACAAAATACACTTGAAAAGCAATTGAGGCATCAAAGGGTTTATAGGGTCATCCTGGGGGCCCCTCATGCATTTTTAAAAATCTGACAACCGATTGTAAGAGCATAACAAACATGCAAAATTTCATCAAAATCAAAGCAATTTAAATTTTTTGGGACACCCTGGGGCTCCCAGTGTCGAGAGAAATGAAAATCAATATAGCGTATAATAAGTGTGACAGTAAGTTGCATACACTTATCAAGTTTCATTAAAATCGGCCTTAGGGTTTAGACTTCAAGCCTGAAAGTTTAAAAACAACCAAACTAATGGAAATTCCCATTTAAACATTATATTTATCAATTATCGGTTATTGATTTTTGAAAAATGGCTATTTTTTGCCAAGACACACCCAGTATCAAGTACAATCTATGTTCCAAATTTGGTGGAAATATGCCTTATGGTTCTCGAGTATTTTGCAAACACATACACATAGACAGTTTTATATATATAGATAAAGATATATATATATATATATATATATATATATATATATATATATATATATATATATATAGTTAAGTAACAAAAATCTTGGTAATCTGTATGGATAATCCCAAGGAGGATGAAATCCTGAGAGCTCAATGTTAAGTCAGAGCAAATAATTTAAAAAAAACAAACCACTTTAAGGCTCCATTAGTTATAATTTATTTCACTAGAGAATTGTATTTTTCTCTGGATCTTCAGACTTCACTTTCAAAGGTGAAAAGAGAATTTAAAATTTACACTTTTGAAGGGCAGTATTAAGCTTATATAAGATGACATAGAGGGTGGTGAGGAATAGTGTGAGAGACATGGTCGAGTTTAGAGAGGGAAGGGAGAGTTTTAAAATTGAGGAGGAGGCGTAAGGATCAGACATTGACCTATTTAATTAGTCAACTCAACGAAAATGATATGGGAAAAGGAAAAAAAGAGAAAAAAAAGGGGGAAAGGAAAAAAGGGAAGTAAAGAGATAAGAAAAAGACATAGGGTTTTTGGAGGAAGGAGTGGAGTGGTATATCTTTAGCAATTTAGATAAACACAGATTTTAACATTTGATAGTAATTTAAATGTTTAAAAACTCCACAAAGAAATTTGATTTAATGCTCGTTAGCAATTTAAATATTTAACTTCTCCACAAATGAATTAGGGATTTAATATAAACCGAATATTATATTAATAAACAAATATAAAAAAAATAAAAATTTACCAATAGTAACATTTTAATATTGTGAATGACTGTTGAGGTAAAATCTTTATCAGTTAGAATCTAATTCATGAATTTAATTTGAAGCTATTTTCAGATGGGTAATATTTCTTAATTAAAATTTAGGTTTCAAATCAAGATGGAGTAAGATTTGAAGCTAATAGTAAAAACATCTACTGTTTTTACATACACACACCACATAAATATTTACGTAAATACACATACACATACATTCATATACATGTACAATTACATAATAACCACATACACGTATCAATATACATCGGTATACACGCATATACAAATACTTACATATATATATTACCACACACATCCATCTTTATACATATTTAAATTTTTTTCTTTAATTTTACAGTTAATGTTAGTGAATTAATTGTTTAAATTTTGAAAAAATATTTTTAATTTTAATATTTTTAATATCATGAATAATGGCTAAGGAGTAAAATTTTTTAATCTAAATCTAAGTGATCAATTTAAATTGAGATTATCTCCAGATGAGTAAAATTTCTAATTTTTCAAGTCTAATTAGAAATTATTTCAAGAGAAAGTACGATTAAAAGGTAATAAAAAATTCTGTCTTTCCGTTAGAACTCTATATATACAAACCTACACCCATATATGCATATATATGTATACACTATATCTTATACATATATTCATATAAATCATATATATAATTTTGTACATATATGTAACCTCATACACATGAATCGATATATATATACATATACCTACCTAAATTTACAAATACACATGCATATATACATATTTACACACATATCCACATATATATATATAAATTCATATATATATATAAATTCATATACATATGCAAGCCCATATACATATTTTTATGTACTCGCACACGTGTGCATACAATCATCCTCGTATCTAAATATACACCAATATTTACCATTGTATATAAATATCTACACACATATATATATATATATATATATATATATATATATATATATATATATATATATATGTATTTTTTTTTAAGCATTTGATCCCAAGCAAGGCAGGAAGCCACTAGCACACAAGGGGCTACAGAGGATTTGGAGAGACAGCAGATAGGAGTGATAGAGGAAAGGATGAGGAGAAGGATGACATTACATTTGAATAGTTGGAGATTATAGCTCTCAGGGAAACAGGAATAGGGAAGGGAGTTCCAAGGCGAGAGGTGCGAGATATGAAGCTATTGGAGTAGAAGAGGTGGCTACATTTAACAGTTTCAACAGTGAAAGGGTGAGAGTGAGATGCCAGCGTCATAGGACACTTGAATTCATGAAGTATATATAAATATTCTTAGCTGACATGTTTCATCCTCTGAGGGACTTTATCAAAACACACACACACACATATATATATATATATATATATATATATAAACAAGTTTGGTTAATAAGAACCCACAAGGTCTGTCTTTTAAATTTTTATTGTATTTTTCACTTCTTTGACTACCATATATACTATATACTTATGTATAAGCTTGCTTCATGTATAGTGCAACCCCTGAATTTTGGGGGGAAAAATCTGATTTTATTTATATAGCTCATGTATAATGCTACCCCAGCTTCTGAGCAATATTAGTAGGCCTACTGTAATCAAATATTGCAGTACTGGGCTTCATCCTGGATATACAGTGTAACCCGGATATAAGAGAGATTTTCTCTGGTCCCAAATTAGAGCCATACTTACCTAAACAAAATAGACCAAACCCGGATATAAGAGACTTCTTCTCCGGTCCCGGCAACTCTCTTATATCCGGGTTACACTGTATTTTATAGCAAATAAACAGTCTTCATTCATTTTTTGTACAAAGCTACTTCAAAATAGAAAAACCACTTACCATAAAATATCTGATACAATGATTTAGATACCATACTTTTGTTTTTGCTCATGCCCGACTATGGTAGCTCCTTTATCCTCCAATGTAGCCTAAGTTTCTTCCCTGTTGTTGCTACATGAACACCAAAATCTCATCCACTACGTCTGCCACTTAAAATCAACAAATACCTTATATAAATGAAGAAAATTCACCTAACAAGGCCTGGCTATTTAATTTTTTTATTACATCTTTCCAATTTCCAAATAAGATGTTGTTTATTGTTGTTTATTAAAATTATGAATTGAATTTCACTTTAGGGAGTTTATTCATAATTTAATTATGAATAAATTTAAAATAAAATTAAATAGATCTTGTCAGTTGAATTCCACAAAACCTTTTGGGATGAATTCTTGCTCCTTAGATACCTAAAATATAAATCTATATATGTACTGGAGTCATACGCAATATATCTTTGTTATTCAGCTTGAAGGCTTAGAATTTTCTTTTCCATGCGGAAATCAAAATAACTTTGAATACCTGTGAGTCATAAGCTATCAAACTGATTTATAGAAGCAAATTATATTTTTTGAGATTTTTCAACTTAATAAATTTGGTTTTGCATCTGATTGTGTTTGCTATGAATTTTCCTCATGTTAAGTTTTTTTCTCCCAGAACAGTTGCCTGGCAAATTGGAAGAATTCATGGCAATTCTCAAAGACCACTGATCAGCAAAAATAAAACCTGATCACAAACTGGCTAAATTAAACCTACTTTTTCAAAGAATTAGCACAATAAAAATAAAAATTTGGGAGCCTACTGTTGTAGTGTACCTACAGACAATAATGGATATGCCCACATTCACATAAATACAGTAGTAAATATTATATGTTGGTCTGCAGTTAGAGATTCATTGTGGAATTCACTTGACTCATTTCTAGCAGTTGACTACTTCTTCTATGCACTGCTGGTAAATGTGTTGTTCTTGTCCTAAGTATTATCATTTATTACCAACCTTCGTGTGATTATTCTATTCAGTAACCTCTCCCTAGGTTACAACACCTACCAAAAACAAAATTAAATTTAGTGAACGAAGATAGATGTTAAGAAAATATTTTTGGAAGTGACTTCATATGATACAAGAAGATATTTCTAAAATGTACACAACTCGATGCAAGCATACATACCAGAAAAGGTAGATTACATGCTATTATTCCATGTGTTTTACATTAATAAGCCTATTCTTTTTAGTCCTACATGGGGGTGCTGAAAACTTCCCAAAATTTGACATTATATTTTTTGGTAAAGCTTCTATGGTCAGGCTGTGCAATTTTCAGCATTCTCTTGTATTGTAGCCAATCCATTATTCAGCCTGTATAATTAATCCACTACAAAGGGCTTCTACTATGGTAATAGTGCTAATGGTCATATTAGCCATTTCCCTATAAGGAAAGATTTGACATTCATTGACTGAGCAGCCAGTACTACTTTTGGCTAAAATTTATAAAATCTTTGTCTTAAAACAATTTTTCAGGTAAACAGGTTTCTTGAGTCTCGGAGCTGTTATTACTCTTTCCAATATTGCTGAATGTTTCTTTCCTAACCTTTTATTTAAAGTAGTGTGGAATGTCAGTATCTTGATTATATCATTATTTTCTCTTCAAGTTATATGTGCTGTCTATTTTAGTTGTTGCTGCTGTTGGTAATCCTCAAGTGATGCAGTTTCTACCATTTTGTAGAGTTCTTTGTGATTCTATAGCACAAGTCCACAATGTTCAAAGAAGGATAGTTTTTGTCAAGAACTTCAGGCTTTATTCACTCAAAGCCATTTTTAACAACTGATCTTTAGTCCAGTGTATGATGATAATTTACATCTGGCAACAAGGCCTCAAGTTGAGAGGTTTTGAGGTGTGTGTTAGCGTCCCAGCTATGGGCAAATAGTAAATCCCCCAAACAAAAACAAAATACTATAAAAGTATAAAAATACATTTTTATAATAAAATGAATAACAATATATTTTTAAAGCAAAATGACAAGCAATATATTTTATAGTATAAATACCAACAATACATTTTATAGAAAAATAACCAACAATACATTTTATCTGTATTTGCTTTCAAAATATATTTCGTTGAAGCCATAATCTTGTACAGTGAATATAGTAAAAAACCTACATTTTGAACTTGAAAATTTGGTTGTTGTCTTCCATTATTGTTTCATAGCAATCTTCTTTGTCAACATAACAGAATATCATCTTTGATAATGAATATCTTTGTTTAAATATCTGTATGACCACTCTGATGATGGCTCATGTCAGTCAAAAGCTTAGATCAAGGACCAACTTAATAAAAAAAATATTCAAATGTTGGACAATTTTTGTCATTATTTTCACACAAAATTAAAGCAAACATACAAAGTTTAGAACAGCCCATTATCAAACATAATAAATATTCATTGTCCA
>OZ010581.1:107131728-107196728 GCA_963932145.1 Acanthosepion lycidas
AACATCTGCCCACTGTTTCTTTTTTCTTTCTTAACATCTGCCCACAGTTTCTTTTTTCTTTCTTAGCATCTGCCCACTGTTTCTTTTTTCATCTTAACATCTGCCCACTGTTTCTTTTTTCATCTTAACATCTGCCCACTGTTTCTTTTTTCTTTCTTAACATCTGCCCACAGTTTCTCTTTTCTTTCTTAACATATGCCCACTGTTTCTTTTTTCTTTCTTAACATCTGCCGACTGTTTCTTTTTTCTTTCTTAACATCTGCCCACTGTTTCTTTTTTCTTTCTTAACATCTGCCCACTGTTTCTTTTTTCATCTTAACATCTGCCCACTGTTTCTTTTTTCATCTTAACATCTGCCCACTGTTTCTTTTTTCTTTCTTAACATCTGCCCACTGTTTCTTTTTTCATCTTAACATCTGCCCACTGTTTCTTTTTTCTTTCTTAACATCTGCCCACTGTTTCTTTTTTCATCTTAACATCTGCTCACTGTTTCTTTTTTCATCTTAACATCTGCCCACAGTTTCTTTTTTCTTTCTTAAAATCTGCCCACTGTTTCTTTTTTCTTTCTTAACATCTGCCCACTGTTTCTTTTTTCCTTCTTAACATCTGCCCACAGTTTCTTTTTTCTTTCTTAACATCTGCCCACTGTTTCTTTTTTCTTTCTTAACATCTGCCCACTGTTTCTTTTTTCTTTCTTAACATCCGCCCACAGTTTCTTTTTTCTTTCTTAACATCTGCCCACTGTTTCTTTTTTCTTTCTTAAAATCTGCCCACAGTTTCTTTTTTCTTTCTTAGCATCTGCCCACTGTTTCTTTTTTCATCTTAACATCTGCCCACTGTTTCTTTTTTCTTTCTTAACATCTGCCCACAGTTTCTTTTTTCTTTCTTAACATCTTCCCACAGTTTCTTTTTTCTTTCTTAACATCTGCCCACAGTTTCTTTTTTCTTTCTTAACATCTGCCCACTGTTTCTTTTTTCTTTCTTAACATCTGCCCACAGTTTCTTTTTTCTTTCTTAGCATCTGCCCACTGTTTCTTTTTTCATCTTAACATCTGCCCACTGTTTCTTTTTTCTTTCTTAACATCAGACCACAGTTTCTTTTTTCTTTCTTAACATATGCCCACAGTTTCTCTTTTCTTTCTTAACATCTTCCCACAGTTTCTTTTTTCTTTCTTAACATCTGCCCACAGTTTCTTTTTTCTTTCTTAACATCTGCCCACTGTTTCTTTTTTCCTTCTTAACATCTGCCCACAGTTTCTTTTTTCTTTCTTAGCATCTGCCCACTGTTTCTTTTTTCATCTTAACATCTGCCCACTGTTTCTTTTTTCTTTCTTAACATCCGCCCACTGTTTCTCTTTTCTTTCTTAACATCAGACCACAGTTTCTTTTTTCTTTCTTAACATATGCCCAGAGTTTCTCTTTTCTTTCTTAACATCTGCCCACTGTTTCTTTTTTCTTTCTTAACATCTGCCCACAGTTTCTTTTTTCTGTCTTAGCATCTGCCCACAGTTTCTTGTTTCTTTCTTAACATCTGCCCAGAGTTTCTTTTTTCCTTCTTAACATATGCCCACAGTTTCTTTTTTCTTTCTTAACATCTGCCCACTGTTTCTTTTTTCTTTCTTAACATCTGCCCACAGTTACTTTTTTCTTTCTTAACATCAGACCACAGTTTCTTTTTTCTTTCTTAACATATGCCCACAGTTTCTCTTTTCTTTCTTAACATCTGCCCACTGTTTCTTTTTTCTTTCTTAACATCTGCCCACTGTTTCTTTTTTCTGTCTTAGCATCTGCCCACAGTTTCTTGTTTCTTTCTTAACATCTGTCCAGAGTTTCTTTTTTCATTCTTAACATCTGCCCAGAGTTTCTTTTTTCCTTCTTAACATCTGCCCACTGTTTCTTTTTTCTTTCTTAGCATCTGACCACTGTTTCTTTTTTCATCTTAACATCTGCCCACTCTTTCTTTTTTTCTTTCTTAACATCTGCCCACTGTTTCTTTTTTCTTTGTTAGCATCTGCCCACAGTTTCTTTTTTCCTTCTTGATATCTGCCACTTTTTTCTTTCTTAACATCTGCCCACTGTCATAGCCCATAGTAGCAACTCATCCACATTCCCTCCATATTCCATTGGTGAAAATGAAATAGCTTCTTTACACAAACCACTGCCCTATGGAATAGACTCCCCAGAGGATGTTTCCCATGATGACTACAATCTTAGCTTGTTCAAGTCTACAGTCAATCATTATCTTCCCCTCCAATTTTTATAAACTACCTCTTATCGTAACCCTCTACCTTGAGTGACCCCCAGGCTTTGTACAGGGCGAACCTTACTGTAAAAAAAATATGTACTACAGATTTGTTTGTCACTTGCCTGACTTTAACAACTTAGACATGTAACTACGGAGTCACACCAAGATACTTGTGAACACCCACAATCAATGATCTTCTGAGTGAACTGATTTCTGATTTACTCAACTGGAAGGTATTTCTAACTGGGCTCCATCTGCAAGGTTATGTATTAATTTTAACAAAACTTGTCACCATATCATGCACATTTGGCTGTGATGCATGTATCTGATATACCCTTATCCAACTGACTGTCATGATTGCTAGATGGACTTTCTATATTTGTACAGTGACATTCCTTACTTGGCATGCTGTTCTCTCTATAATAATAATAATAATAATGATATGTTTACCCAATACAAGGCTCAAAAGCAAGTAGAGTGTTATTGAATGAGGTGTATAATATGAATGTAAGAGTAGAAAATAGGAAAGGAAGATTATGAAAATATGGGGGATTTATATTGATTGACAGAGGTTAAGATTGTAGAATTCCATTTGAGAGTCAATTCCACAAAGCAGTGGTTCTTGTAGTCTAAGAGTTATTAATAACAAAAATAATAATTGAGAGATGTGAAAAATGTTTTCATCAGACAAATGTAAGCTCAACCCATTTTGATCATTCTTCATTCTATAAAAACTCGAGTCATGTTCTTAAATAGCCTCGTCAGATTGAGACTTACATATGGATACATTCGAATTGTCAGCAGGTTGTGAAGACCAATAGCTAAAATTGGTTTTGAGAAAATGAAGTTTGTAGATCTGAGTGAAGACCATTCTTCTTTGAACCTTGTAGACTAGCGCAACACAATCACAAATGAATAACTTCACCAAATAATAGAAACCACATCACTTAAAGACTTTCAACAGCAGCAACAACTAAAACGGATAGCACATGTAACTAGATGTTGACATTCCACACTACTTCAAACAAAAGGTTAGAAAGGAAGTTTCCTTCATTACTGGAAAAAGCTATAACTGCTATTGGATTTGAGAAATCTATTTCCTTGAAAAATTGTTTTAATAGAAAGATTTTATGAATTTCAATTGAAAGCAGCACTGGCTGCTAAGTTAATGAATACAGAATGGTTTCCTCATAAGAAAATGGCTAATATTACCATTTGGATTATCTAAGAGATATCTAAACTGCTAACTGTAGATGACCACATTCTTAGATTTATAGTTAAAGGTGGTTCCATACAAAGACCATGTTTCTTTGAATCTCGTCAACTAGCACTCATCTTGTCTAAAGTGACATAGGTGATACACCCATGGGCAAATGATCTGAAATCAGACAAGTCCATGGTGCCACATCCTGTCCCAGTTTTTCTTGTGTTTGTTCAAATCATTGTACTAAACCCAAGTCTATTATTTTCTGTCTCCGAGGGAGGAAGAAATAGGGGGGGCCAGTATCTTTCTTCAAGGCAACATGCTAGGTGAATGTTTTTGAAGTTACTTTTTACTATCCTTTACTTAAAGAGGCATGACCTACAAAGCAGCAGGTGGTTTGAATTCAGAGTTTCCTTCTCCTAGACTGGTTGCCAACCAAGACTATATGGCCCAATCTGTCCTGCTATTTTCCCATAGGTGGAGGGAAGAGATGGAGTCATACCTTGTCAGTTGGCACTCATCTTGTCTAAAGTGCCATAGCTGATACACCCATGAGCAAATGGTTTGAAATCAGAGAGGTTGATAGCACCATCCCAGTCTTGTGCTTGTTTGAAACATTGTACTAAGCCTGTATTAGTGCGTAAGTGAATGCCTCAAACTCAGTTGGAATTCGAATACAGCTCTCTGATTCCTCAATCTGAGCTACTATCCATTGTTCCACAATGCCACCAACCAACTGGCAATACAGAATCACAAATAAAGAACTTTACCAAATAGCAGAAACCACATCACTTCAAGAGCAGCAACAACTAAAACGAATAGAACATGTACTTTGAAGAGGGAATAACAGATAACCAAAATTTCAACATTTCCCACTGCATTAATGATAACGTTTGGGCTGGAAAGAGCTATAACAGTTAGAATTGAGAGACCTGCTTTGTTGAAGAATATGTTTTAAGAGAAAAATTTTATAAATTTCTACCAAAAGTAGCACTGACTGCTTGGTCAATGAATGCCAATGTTTCCTTATGAGGAAACAGCTAATATTACCATTACTATTACCATAGCAACATACTCCCAGCTTCCAAAGCAAAGTGGTATATTGATTAATGTATGAAAAAGTCATTGTTTTCATTATCAAGGCATGCTACTGGGAAATCAAGTCTACTCAGAGGTGCATTCTGTCAGCACCGATAGTCTTGAAGATTGAAAACCTTTGTTGACATATTTTCTTCTCAGATTCTGAATTTTACACTAAAATTATTTGAATCAGTTTGTTACATTTTTGTTTTTGTTTTGTTTTGTTTTTTCAAATCATTTTACCCTAAGCAAGAAAATATAGCCACAAAGATGCAAGGGATTACTAACAGTGAAAGAAACTGATAAACTTTATTGGAGAGAGAGGATATTAAAAGAATATGATTCAAAGAGACAAAAGATGACAATTTATATTAGATTTGAAGTCTTGAAGTTTAGAGTTGACAAGAAAGCAAGAACCCAGAAGCAGGAAACTGTTAGAACAGGGGGTGGCTAAGCTACAGCTCTTGAGCCACATACAGCTCTTTGACTTTTAATATACGGCTCAGGAAATTTTTTTTGGCTGAGTACCTTTTTTCATTACAGTTAATATAAAAGGTAAATAAGAAAAATTTCAAAATTTATAATTATTTACTGGGTATGAATTGAGACTACATTGGATTAAAATGTATGTTTAATTTTAATCTCCTTGTAACAAAAACGTATATGTAAATTTTCTTCATGTCTTGCAGCTCTCAAACACCTGAACTTTATCATATGTGGCTCTTATATTATATTACTGCCATATTTGATCTGGTGCTCTGGCTATATCTCAAGATTCTCAGCAAAAAATCTAAAAAAAGGGTCTGTAATATTATCGATCCTGACCTGGTATCTCAACTTCAGTCACTTTCTCACCATTGTGACATTTCTATAAATATTTTCATTGCAATTATTATAATGTACTCTCCTCCTTGGTACCTCAGTCACATGAATTTAAGCACACTACTAGATTGACAATTAGGTCTCTTCTTTTTATTGGTGAATTAGCTAAATGTAACTGTAAGTTCTATTCTAACAGTTTATTTTCCCACACTTCTCGCCTGTGGAATTCTCTTCCGGCTTCTTGCTTCCTTGCTGTTTACAATCTCCAAAAACTTAAATGCAACATTGATTTCTATCTTGTACCTTTCTGAGACCTGTTCTTTCATGTCCTTTGTCCTAATTTTTCATCTTCTTCCACTCTCAGTGACCCCTTCCGTTTTAGTGGCATTATCACCTTGCTTGGAGTGAAATTAGTTTGTTCGTTTTTTTAAGTTACAATAGCCATAACAATATAAGTATAACATTCAAAATGAGCATGCTTGCCTGGATAGTAATGCTTATCATAATTCCTTTTTTATTCAATATGTCTCATTCTATTGATTTTCATTTTATTTCTCTTAATTTTTTTCCTCTTGTAATAAATTTCTGCATTTCTAGGGAACGAGAAAACATTATAAACAAATAGATATTCATCTTTCTATAACCTTATATAAAATTGTAAATATATCATTCTATTCATTTCTAGACAAAACACACACACATATACATATATCTGTATGTGCTTTTATATAACAACCATAAACCATTAGGATCATAGGGCACCATATGTAATGCAGCCAAGGCAGCAGTGGATGTATATAAGGCAAAATAGCCTGGCAGATCCCTTTTTAAGATGGCTTTAAATTCAGAGTTGTCCTTCTGATAGACTGGTTGCTATCCAAGACAAGAGAGATTGTTCTGCCTTGCTATTTTGCCTACAGTTGGAGAAAGATGGATTCATGCCTTTTCCAAAGGAACTGAACAAAACCGACTTGGACAGAATTTGAACCCAAAATGCTGATTTCCCTTTCTATAGTGATAACCCTTACACTGCCCACAAATTCAGTTTTATGTTAGATTAGACATCTGTCGGTTTTCAGAGACTATGAAGTTGTACTGTGGGTGATGTTTCAGGCACAGTGTCAAGATTGCTTCCTCCAGTTTTCAAGGCCAGGATAGGTGGAAATGGAGGATAGACTGTTACCCATGCAATAGGTCCTCACTCTCCACATCACAGAAATGGTTCAGTGGAAAGTCAAATTCCAATACACATAGTTCCAGTGCTGTTTCAAAAGTTGCCAGGATATTGTTGAATACAGCCACGAAATGCCTTAGGGATTTTGACTCTAGATTTTTCCCAAAGTTGACTCCCAAGAACATTCTCATGAATGGGTACAGAGCCCTGCTATGTCACATACACAATGGTAAATCAACCCTATTCCTTTCATATTTCATTAATAAGAAGTAAGTTCCACTCAAATAGTTCTTCCTAAAAACTGCTGCTTTGTGGAACACACTCCTAGCAGGATGTTTTCCCAATGATTATAATCTTGACCTCTTCAAATTTGGGTTAACCATTAACTTTCCTGCATAACCCCAAATGCACTTCATGTTTTCTTATGCTCATACAACACCATACAGTAATCTTCTACTTTGAGTGGCTCTTGTGCCTTGTATTTGATGAACATTAGTATCAAAAAAGAAGTTTAAATCAGTGTATTCTTTCATTTAGTGTGTACCTTACACTTTTTGAGTAGGTACACACACATCTACTTATCATCTCTCAGTTGCGTCTCTGTCAAAGGACAGCGGGGCAACTGAGAAAATTATACTGAAGAGGTGTCCAGCCCTGAGGAACAGCTGCCCGAGGCTGCCCCTTCCCATTGCACCAGAGGGAGTGATTGGTGCTTGCACCAAGACCAGCGCAACCAATGGTTGCGGTTGGCTGTGGGGAATTTTTGTTCCTGTCCCGGGCATATGCGCTCGGGTCCCCACCTAAAAATAAACCTTGTGTCACATCTCATCCTAGTGGGGGGGGGACAGAGCAAATACCGTGTATTCTTTCACTTAAATGGGCTACTTTCCTAGATTTATGAGCCCTGCCTACACAATATGAACATGCATATAAATGCACACACATAATTTCATTTTTTATCTTTAATTATGCATGTGCATTTATATATTTAGTGTATTGGGGCAGGAGTTTAGAATGGATCAGGATCAGACATAATAGACATTCGTTGTCTGTTATATTTAACAATATATGCTTGAATAATCTATATATTTGTATAAATAGCCATATTTTTTGTGTACAAAAACCTTCAGCAAGATATTCACAAGGATCTTGATGTTAATATCTCTGAAAATGTTGCCATAGAATTTCATCTAATGTTTTAATAAATTTGGTTATGTCTGTCTAACTAGGGCAGACCTCAAAAGTCATGAAAGATCTCACACAAAGAATTAAGCAGCATTTATGCAAGAACTGCAGATGATACCCAACATACCACACCTGTACAAAATAAGACCCTAGCAAGATTAAAAAAACACATCCATGCTGCCTATATTTAAGATGAGATCAAGTGTTGTCATTGCTTGAAAATGACTTGCAGCCATTATATATATATATATATATATATATATGTTATACTTTGCTTTAAACTAGATCTCTTTTTGATTCACTCTACATCAAAATCTGTCATATGGATATAAACTCAAAAAAAAAAGATAAAAATGTGGTTCTCTGGGTTCCAAGTAGGTAAAGAAGCACTTTATTCTACGAAGTAGCTTTTTCTGAGGTAAAAGAGGAGTGCGGGTTCGATTCCTGTCAGAGACAACATTTTTCTTTAGTAGGGCTTCTCGATTTGTTATTAATTTCACTGTTTAATAAAATAAAAAACAAGATAGCAACTCATACATGTGGACCCCCCTAAATATCACATTTATTGTAATGAAAAATAATGTCAGATAAAAAAAATCCTTCAAAAAGTACTTTTGTTTACGTTTCAGGTATGAAACTGAAGCTAACAAGTATGGTTTCGTAGAAGTCACAAGAAAAATTATAATAAATGAATAGGTAAATGGATATTCCTGAAAACTTTCAAATGTAAAAGCCTAATTACTTAGTGGCATCAATGGAGAATAATTTTTTTATATACTGAATTGAATTGTTCACAATGAACAAAAGAAATTTTTAGTTCTTTCTGCTTTACTTTAAAAGCCTGTCTGACATAAAATAAACAGCTTATTCCCAATGATGAAAATGCAGAAGCTCCTTAGATGCAGGCATTAATTATTTATGAGACTCAAATCAATTTTCATCAATTTTTGCCATCAGTATATATGAGTGGATGTTGAAAAGTTCTTGGTTTTTCCTCTTATCATTCTTCGTGTTACACTTTTGATACAAGAGCTTACCATTCATGATAGACTATAAGAGTGACTTTTTTCCCTAAAAATATATCTAAAAAATATCTTCTGGATCTTATCTGTAAATATAGCATGCGACTCGACTCAGGTGATGCCAATATAAACATTGCACTCAGTGATGATCAAAAACCAGAGATGGTTTCCGAGGCACCAGGTGCAGAATTTCACATTCAATCTATGTCTCTATTTTTTTTTTTTTTTGCAATTCTGACCATTTAGTCATGTTTTTAGATATTTCTTTCTGCTTATCTATTTGGTAAGAAAACCCTGCTTACGGGATGTCTTTTTTCTATCGATGCACTGTTTGCGACTCGTTTTGTGATTTTCTTCCTGATGCCCCTTACAGTGAAATTTTTAGTATTCCCATTGCAAATTGCACTACTTTCATGTGAGTGCGCTTGGCAGTGAGAGTTGAATGAACAAAACCTAAGGCTCAAAATAACTTTTATTTCTGGTTGAAAGAGAGTTCAAAATAGCAGTATTTTGCAGGAGAAAATTTGGCAATATTTTGCAGCAAGGATTGTGTAGCCTTTCAAGCTGGATTTGAAAGGAGAGTCAGCAGAAAAGGAAAAGTAAGAAAGAGGGCTGTCCATGAAGGTAGAGGCCACTGAAATGAAAAAATGGAAATGAGGCTAGATAGGGCTTGCTCAGTATTTTTATGGATTCTGGAACTTCTTGCCATTCCCTGCTGATTACTTTCATTGCTACTTCTGTTGAATCAAGCAAAGTAGGGAAACCCCCACATGCCACAATAGCCAACAAGTGTTTCTATAATCATTTCTCCCAGCTAGACCAATATGACAGTTTGCATCATAACATATGCCTCTTTTTACTCATTTGTAATGTGTAAGCATGTCCTATGCTTTTGTTTAAAATAGTATAGAAAGTCTATATCTTAATTATGTCATTATTTTCTCTTCATGTTACATGTACTATCCATTTTAGTTGCTGCTGCTATTGGTAGTCCTTAAATCATTTGGTTTCTGCTATTTGGTATTGTTCTTTGTTTGTAGTTCTTTAGCGCCAGTCCACAATGTTCAGAGAAGGATGGTCTTCAACAAGATCCACATATATATAGTTACAAATAAGCAAACTATAAAGATATGAACTCAAGGTTAAAAAAAAAACAAAAAAATAGGATTCACTCAGATAAGAACACATGAATAGGTACCGACATACAACAAACACAAGACTAACATTTGTAAATAAATTTTATATAACAAAATGTAAAATGTGGGAAAAGTATAGAGTGACTGATATACAATTAATAAAAAACACTCAACTGATTTTAGATGACAGTTCAAATGTTTGTGTTTCAAGAATTTAGAGTTTCAATATTTGTAATGAAAGACAAAGTTGCTGTAGAATGTTCACAAAATTTGGTTGTTCTTTCTTCCACAATGTAAAATATAGGATTCTGGAATAATGTTTGTATTCTGTTTCCCCTTGGTTAATTGGACGGCATCCAAGATGAAAGTAAGATGATGTTTTGTATTTATTTGGGTACAATATTCCTTTATCCTTTACTGATTAAATAGTCAAATATATCCAAGATCTTCAGGATTAAATTTCTTTATACAAGTAACGGAATAGGTTTGTCAGTGTATTTCTCATCCCTCACAATCACATGATGAGAGTCTATTTTTCTTGTGAACTGTTGTCGTTGGATGTCATCAAGAAACTAAAATTGCAATACCAAAATCCCATTTAGTGATGTATGCCACATGAGCATAATTTACCAATTCTTACTCCTTTTTTTAGGAGGTCATTCTGTTTGTTGACAAGCAACCCCAAATTCCTTTCTGCCCTCTCTTATCCGAAATACAACTCAGTCCAGATAGGTAGCAAAACAAAAAAAATAGGGAAGGAGGAGAAGAAGAAACACTGAGACAGAATGTTTCTTAATAAATTTATTGTATGTCTGATTTAACAGTTAACATTGAGGGCCATGTTACAATATATATATATAATATATTTTCTTTTTATATGTTATTTTTATAGATACAAATATTTAAATACACGCTCTGTTTATAATAAACAATATTAACTGCATTTAACAGCATGAATGTCCAAGAAATTTTGTAGAGAATATATGTCCTCCAACAGGAATTGAAACTGTATCCTACACAGGACAATCATTTGGCCTGACATGCTATACCATTTAGCTACAGATGAAACATCTGATTAGTAAAGTTAAATTATTGTTTTTAAACAACAAATTTACCATAATTTTTCTCAAACAATCATATCTGCATATTTTAACATAAATAAATAACAACATATATTATGAAATGGACTAAGTCCAACAATTATTTTTAATATATTTTCTGTTTATATGTTAATTTTATAGAGATAAATATTTAAGTAAATGCTCTGTTTATAATAAACAGATTTAACTACAATTAACAGCCTGAATGTCCAAGAAATTTTGTAGAAGTTATGTGTCCTCTGATAACAATTGAACCTGTATCCTACACAGAACTACCATTTGGCCTGACATGCCATACAATTTAGCTACAGCTAAGCATCTGGTTAGTAAAATCAAACTATTGTTTTTAAACAACAAATTTATGTTGATTTTATTTTTTACCATTTAGCTATACATATATGTGTGTGTGTGTGTGTGTGTGTGCACACACATATATATTAATAAAAAATTGAAAAATTACTAGGATCCACTTTGATTATATACCAATAGATTTGTTACCTTTACTATATATATATATATATATATATATATATATATATATATATATATATATATATATATATTATTAAATTTCTGAGAATAATTCTGAAGATAAGACAAATTGCCTTGATAAAGTCAAATGATGAAACGCATTGACAAAGACAGAATAATTTTCTGTCTTTTTCATCCTTTTATATATATATATATATATATATATATATATACATATACATAAGTACACACACACACACATATATATATATATATATATATATATATATATATATATATATATATATATATATTCACAATCCAAGTGGACTAAAGCATTAGTTCATGAATTTGGTGACATTGTAATTGAGTTCAATCCTTTAGCCAAGCAGTGTGTCCATTTGAACTCAGTGGAAACAGAGTGAACAATAACTAGGAAGTACTAAATCAATAATTATTAAGAACAAGAGAAAATATCCTAGACACAGTCAACAGAATAAAAACAATCTAACCCCATAGATTAAATAGAGTTCAGATTGAAATTCCCTGAATGTTACCCTGATCAACAGGCACATGATGAAGGCTGGGGGAGGAATGATAGTCAAAACATCATGAAAATAACCACAAAATGGAGGGCAATATTCTGCATGTAAATAATGTAAACAATGATAATTCCTCATCTGAGAAATTCATGCACAATCTCTTTTTTTCATATATAAACAAGTTAATTTCACTTAATACTTTCTAATGACCAAATATTTGCCAAATAAAACATTTCCTGTAATTGCTAGATTAACTATTCCATCTCAGGAAAATTATATATATTGTCTTATTGATTAATAATTTTTACACAGTGCATCCATAAGTGTTCAATGTCAAGCTGAGAGCTTTCCAAACTGGTGCACCCTCACATTTTAGTGTAATTAATTAAGCATTCTTTCTTTGTTTCTTAACTAAATTTTTCATTGTATAATTTCTTTTTCACATACATTTTGAATGATATATTTGGCTTGGCTAACAAATCTTAACAGAAAATTTTGTTTTAAAAGGTTTATCATAATGCAAGATATCTGGAAAGCTCTGATTGCAAGCAGACATTACCAAATTGATATTTCGCAACATTTTAGTGCAATTAGTTGCCTATTCTTTCTTTGTTTACTGTTTTCATCAGATAACATATTTGTTATGAATAATCAAGAGTGGTCTCCCCTTGTTTTGTTACTCTCCTCTTTGAGAGGGCTATTTCTATTTACTGGGATTATATAAGGACACTGTATGCAAACTTTGTATTCTCAGCTGAATAAATCTTTCTTAAGGCCTACACCTACATACTTTTGTCATTACAGTATTTTTTGTGCATAATATGAGAAATTTTAAGTGGAAATTAAAAGCAAAAAAAGAGTTGTTGTATCATACACAAGTTCACATTTTCAGAAAGTTTTATCCAGCTTAAAAAACCTCTTATTTGAAACAAGATTGCAAAATATGCTCATTTTGGTCACAAGATTACATTTGTTTATATTTTGTTTTTCTTGTTGTTTTATAGAAATATAATAATAAAGTCATATAAATATATGACTTTTATATATATATAATGAACTTATATCAAACAGTAGAATATGATAGATTAAAACCTTAATTATGACCTTAAAATGTATTACCAGGTATGTCTTGTTAGTACCCTTCTCCGAAAATAAATTTTGAAATGGAAATTAGGAAAGGAAGCATGCAATAGCTAAACATCTGTTTAATTTCTTTTCTTTAATATAATAATAAATTAAATATTTTAGGGAAATATATGTATGACATTGAGATTTTAATGAATAATAGGCAGTAACTTAAAAACAAAAAATTCTATAGGAATGCCTGAACTACAGTGTCATATTATACTCAAGGATACTGTCATGGTAATCATTTAGATGAGATCTCTACTATGGTACCTAGACTTTATGAATTTAAGTGCAGTACTAGACTGGCATCAAGATCTCATCAATTTACAATTGAAATTGCTAGATGTGACCATAAATTCTATGCTAACAGTTCCTTTTTTTTTGTTCTTCTCATTTGTGGAAATCTAGTGTTGCACTTAAGTAGCGGAATGTTCATCAAAAGAATTACCATGAAAGTGTAAGGAGACCACAGTTGTTTTCCCTTGGGTTGAGCTCATGGGAGTTTGGCCCCTTTAGAGAGGAGAATTCTTCTGTCCCTTTTTAGTTCTTGCTTCCATTTTTTGAGGAACAGCCTCTTTACCTTCCTGACCACAAGGGTGTCCACACACATGGAAACAGGTCAACATGTGCACAGCCTAGCAAAAGAAAAAAGTAATTTCTATTCACTTATCTGTGGACTATTAAAGGCCATATAGCTGGTATGTTATTTTTTGTTCTCATTCTGTAAACCTCCTTGTTCCTTTGGGACAATATGAACAATTATTTGTTTTGGGACGTATGTAAATCTTTTTAATATATGTACGTAAGTCGTTTGCCTTATTAAATGTTTTGTTTGTTACGCCCACATATTTCGTCTTTCTATATTCGTATTCAGTGTTAGTGTATCAATGGCTACGCTAATGCTAATATTAGTATCGGTGTGCTACTGAAAGGCTAAAACATGTTATTCTTCCTAACACAAAATAGTCAGTAAATTCCGTGTGACCGATAACCTATACTAATAAAAGTATTCATAGGAAAGGCTCAAGGAAACTATGTTACAGCAGTGAGAAAGGGACTCTATCCAAGATGCTAGGTCAAGACCAATAACATTGAGGAATGTTCTTTTGATTTTATTTAAGAATCTCTAAATATATAACAAGAAAACCAGACTAAAATGTCTTACTTACTTACATATTCTTTCTTTGTTTATTAACTAAATTTTTCATGGAATTATTCCTTTTCATATATATTTTGAATTATATATTTGGCTAACAAAACTTAATTAGTGTCTCAAAAAATGTAATTTTTAAAATGTTATTTTGACTATTACTGCCACATATGGTTTGGTGCTCCTGCTATATATTTAAAGATTCTTGATAAAATCAAAAAAAACAATCTTCAATGTTATTGGTCTTGACCTGGCATCTTGGATAGAGTCCCTTTCTCACTGCTGTAATGTAGCTTCCCTGTGCCTTTACTACAAATACTTTCATGGTAATTGTTCTGATGAACTTTCTGCTATGATACCTAGACTTTATGAATTTAAGTGCAGTACTAGATTGGCAGCAAGGTCTCATCTTCTTACAGTTGAAATCACTAGATGTAGCCGTAAGTTCTTTGCTAAAAGTTTCCTCTATCACACTTCTTGCCTGAAGAACATTCTTCCAGCTCCATGCTTTCCAGCCAACTTTGATCTTCTAAGATTTGAATGCAATGTCAATCGTTATCTACTGTCTTCTTGATTCCTCTTCTTTTATTGTGCTCAATCCTTAATATTGTTTCTCTTTTTCTTATTTTTTCAAACTCAAGTAATCTATTGTATCTTAGTGGCTTTACAGCCTTATTTGGGGGAAACGATTAAAAAAAAAGGCAGAAAGTTTGAAAATCTTTGTTTTTAAAGCTTACTAAACATTTATTAATTAAATTTTTCATTGATTTATTTCTTTCCATATACATTTTGAATTATTTATTTGGCTTGGCTAACAAATATGTAATTTTCTTGTTTTTTCTTCATATCTGGTCACTCTAGAAAGTGTAGAGAAGTTATAACTCTGAATAAATAATTATAACCACCCCCTTTACATTTATTTACAAAAATACTCATAATAATGAAAAACAAGATGTGGAGACAACAAAATGAGTATAATTTATTATCTGGCTGTTATGTGGTGTTGGAGGCATGAGAGACAGAGATACTGAATAAAATTTTGAGTTTGGAGTCAAATGTAGATCAAATATGGATTGGAATCTGACAGAATGATAAGATAAAGAATAAGTAAAATGTATACAGTCTTTCTGGTATATTTTTTTATAGATGTGTGCTATGAGTTTCCAGATAATTTAGTTGGAAAAATACAAGAAATGTCTGGGGTTTTCTTACCTCAATTTTTTGTTGAGTACAAAGAGATAAATGTTACTATTATGGTCTGAAAAAGGAAAAGCAGCCAAAATTTTTATTGATGCATGTGTTCATGATCAGACCATGTTGACTGCTTGTCCAATACAGAAAATGTCACTTGTTCGTGTGTGTAGAGGAGAAAAGTGGGGTAGATTTTTATTGGTTTAGAATGAGTGAATTAATGGTAAATATAATTGTTATAATTATTTTATTATAATTATTATTTGACACTATAATTAATTTTTATTTATTTTTTATGGACACAACAAAAGCTTTGATCTATAACAGAGATTATAAAACTGGTTTGTCATATTACTTTACTGCAACTAATTTCCTAGTCTTTCTTTAATTAACAAGTTTTTCAATGAATTATTTTTTTTTATATACATTTTGAATGCCATTAGTATGCAGGATGTTACAGGGAATGATAGTGAAAAAGAATTCTGAAAATAGAGTGGATTGAGGAAATGACCAAAGATGAACAGTATTCAAGAAGACAGAAGAATGGTAATTGATGTTGCATTTAAATTTTTGAAGATTGTAGTTATCAGGAGGGAGGCATGGTAGAATAATGGACAGCAGCTCAGACTGAGACATCAGAGAGTCAAGTTAAAATTCCAGTCAAATCCATTGCATTCACTTATGTGCTAATACTCTTGGGAAAGGTATGAATCCTCTTCTTCTTCTCTCCCCAGCTATGGGTAAATAGCAGGATAGACCCAGTTCTGTAGCAGTGGATGGCAACTGGTCTACTGCAGGAAAAAATCTACCTCATCAGTCATGTATCGAAAGATACATGATCACCTAAGTGTGTATCACGCATGGCATATTACTGAACTGAGTTATCAAGAAAGCAAGTAAGTGGAAGGGAGTTCCATAGATGGAAAGTGTGAGAAGAGAAACTGTAATTATAAATTTGGCTTGGCTAACAAAATCTTAAATAATATTTTCCCCAAAATATTATTTTTTAAAAGTGTGCTGTCTGTGCAAAGAATTGAGAAAGCTCTGCTCAGAACGAACCATAAAATATTGTTTGAGAGAAGGCAAAACTGTACATTGAATGAAAGGATTTTGTTCAAGGAATATTGCAATAAAGATTTTCCTAGGGATACAAAATTTTCTTATGACCATTAAAGCAGACATTTTATTGAAGTGAGAGGAAAATGAAAGAACATAATTTCTTCTTTCTGTCTTTAATTTTTCTCTGACTTTGATAAAATGTCTATTTTAATGGCTATAATAAATATTAGAATATGCAAATTTCAGAATCTAATGTAATAATGGAAGTTTCTATAATTGAAATTTTATCAAGAAAAAAGCAAAACTGAGAACTCTCTTTTCAAGAATAATGTAATGCATTCATTCACATATATAAAGCAATGTAAATTCAAAATATAAAGTACGTTTTAAATAGAATTTTTTTAAAACAATATAAATAAACTCCACAAATTATTTTATGACAAGGTAAACACAGCTCCATAAACAGTTTTATTTAACAGAAAGAATGATCATCAGCAAGAGAAAAATCTCATGATGCAAGTTATGAATTGGAGATATAAATATCAAGCAAGTGCAGAAATTTAACCCTTTGAGCTGTGCATTCCTAAAAAATTTTAACCCTCCTGCCTGAGCTCCTGAGTCAAAATTCACAGATAATTGGTATGTAACATTTCATGGTAGATATAAAAACAGTTACAAGTGTTTACCCACTGTTCAACCAATAGCTGGGCAGTAATTTCATAGCAGTAAATGCTTACAGTAGCAAAAGATTAAGGCTTGATTGATTCATTATTATTTCAATTTTGTTTCTGAGTCTGCCATCAATGTAGTCTTATCTAGGTACCTCAACCCTTTGAGCCCTACATTCCTGAGCAAATTTAACCCTTCTGCCTAAGCTCCTAAGTCAAAATTAACAAATAATTGGTATGTAATGTTTCATGGGAGATATAAATTTAGTTACAAAAAATATAAGCATTAAACTTAGCAGGGAGAGAATATGATTTCATGCCTTCACTTTATTGCCATAATTCTTTCTTTGTGTCCCAGTCTATCCAAATAAAACAAGTCATTTTTCTCTACCACTGGTAGAAGTGGTGGTCAGGACTCAAAGGTTTAAATATCTGGGAAGCATTTTATCAGAGGATGGAAAATGCAACACCAAGACATGAATGTGCATTGGATTAGTGAAAGAAATATTGCAAAAGTTAAGCAAGGTGCTGAGAAATGGTACAATTTTGATATCCATCCCCTTATTTGGCAGTGAATGTTGGACAATCTCCCCACAGATGAACTAATGGCAGCACAAATGTGGTTCTACAGAACTAAACTGGCATCAAAATCTCACCAATTTAGCTAGCTAGATGTAATCATAAATTCTATGCTAACAGTTTCTTTTCTCACACTTCTCACTTGTGGAACTCTCTTCCGACACCATGCTTTGCAGCTAACTTTGATCTGCAAAAATTTAAATGCAATGTAAATTGCTGTCTACAGTCCTCTTGATTACTCTTTTCTTTTCACACTCATTATTAATGTCTCTGTTCCTAATTCTTCTACACCCTGCAATCCCTTGTGTCTTAGTGGCTTTACTGCCTTAGAGTGAATTCAATTAAAAAAAAAAAATAAAGAAGCTACCTCTCAGGTCCAGCAATTGTCTCTGTTGAAAAAACTGACCCTGAAACTGTGTTCTTCTTATGCTTCTTCTTTGCTACAGTCACTTTTGTGCTTCCAAATCCCCATCCACTCAATGAGAATCTGTCAGAAGTAATTCATGAGAATTCATAGCATAATTCTCAAGTCCCAGGACAGCCAATGACACCCATTTGCCCTGTGCCCTCCCTATCAACATCACTGTTTAGATTCAGAGCCTTATGCATATTCATCAACTTAGAAGTTCTTCTCTATGTCTCTTATAATTCCAATATTATTCCAGTCTAAGGATGCTGAAGAATATGGATCAGCAGAGAGATTGCCCAAGTATTAATAACTTTGATATTTCCAACATTCAGTTAACTTAACTCAACAGACATCATCATCTAGGCTTTACTTTATAACCAAGACTCTCAAATCGACGTCCTGCAAAAAAAGTTGACCGATATTGACTATGCAGATGACCTGGCTATCACTGCAGACACCATTAACAATACCACAGTTCTCTTACATCATCTAGAAAAAGCTGCTAATGATGTCAGACTCTATGTCTATTCTCATAGAATTTAGAAAGTGGAAGAATATTAACCAATATCTGACTGTATTGCTGTAAAAATGGATTAAGTGTTTTAAGGAAAATGACTTGTCTCTTGGAACAAAACATAGAACAATCAGACAATTGATTGATTATGATGGAAACACAACCATCAGAAACACTAGAATCAGTGAAAGAAGTCATATGTAGGCTGCTACATAAGCTTTGAATTTTTATACTATTGTTCACCCAAGATAAGGCTCAAGAGCCACTCAGAGTAGAGGATTACTAAATGAGGTTGTTGTCAGAACATACAAGGAGGGAGTAAGAGGTGCATATCATGAGGATATGTAGGATAGATAATTAATTGTTGACCATAGACTTGAAGAGGCTAAGATCTTAGTGACTGAGAAAGTATCCTTTTGTTAGTTTGTTTTACAATGTAAAAATGATGATGTTTGAGTGTAACTTCTTACTTACTAATGGAATATGAAGGAAATGCATTTGATTCAACTCAGTGTGTGTGGCATGGCGTGTCCTAGCCATGAAGATTTGGACAAGTAGAACTAAGGAATGTAGCCTGCCTTGAAGATCTGCCAAGAAATAAGTGATGGAGTATAGCAACATTTTGTTTGTGAGAAAAGGATTGTAAGGTAGAAAATAATTTATCACCCACAAGTTTGCATAAATGCTTTTGAACTCTGTCAAAGCTAGACAGAGTTCATTTTGTGATGTCAGCAAACACTCAATGCCAATTTTGGGATGCCAACGAATACTCGTTGTCACTTTCGTAATGCTCGTTGTAGTAGAGACTTTGTAATTGCAGATACAACTATAGTACACCATCGAACAATACTGGTGTCACATGCCTTTGTATAATCTCACATTAATATTACTTGTTTGATAATACTCATTTGAATAGTAATTTGTATTGTGAAATAGTATATAGAATAGCGGTTTGTATAGTAATAGAGGATAGAGTAGAAATAGTGATCTGAATGGTAACAGAGGATAGACTAGAAATGCAATCAATTAGACATCACAGGATTTTCCACTTATGCATTTCTTCTATGGTCACGTGATCCACTTAATTCAATAATGGGATCGCCTGTGTTTGCTCACTGGCGATCTATGTTCAAACTCAAATGTCGGCAGCAACACTTTATTCCTATATAACAGTTCTAAAGCATTTATACCAGTAGTTCTCAACCTTTTTACTCTTTAATTTTTTTTTGTTGGAATCCCCCCAAACATTCACTGAAAGAAAAGCTTATTTTATTTTTTACTAATAGATAAGTTTAGGAATTGTATTATAGAAATAGCAAATGTATATGCTTCCTTTATATATAATCCTTATATAATTTATTTCAAAGGGAAGCTTTATATACAATCCATCATTAATGATGTATGTAAAATGATCAGCTTCCTGTACCACTCCAGTAAGTACCTGACTCCTCATGCTATCCTCTACCTTTATAAGAGCCAGATCAGACCAAAAATGGAGTACTGTTGTCATACTTGGGTGGGAGCTGCGCAGTCCTTACTTTTCAGTCTCTCTCACAGGTAGGATGTGGTGAGCCTCTCTCTGCTCTATTGCAGACTCCCAAGGATGTTTCCCCCCAATCACTACAATCTTAACCCATTCAACTCTAGAGTCAACGATTATCTTTCCTTCCTATCCATATAAACTGCCCCTTAATGTAATCCTCTACTTAGAGTGACCCCCAGGCCTTGTACAGGTTCAACTACTGTAAAAAAAAATTTAAATTAATTTCATTATTAATATTCTATTTTTTGATATTTTATATTCATCTATATTAATATACTAATATTTCATTTTAATAATATTTAAAATTAATATTATTATTTATTATTAATATATTAAATTAATTTATATAATAAATTATGATCTTTAATTAATTTTCCTTTATATATATATAATCCTTCCTTTATATACCTTTCTCATTTTTCCTTTATATATATATATATATATAATCTTTGCTTATATATCCTTCTCAGTTTTTTATCCAACTTTTACAATCAAAACATCTTGTAGAGTAAAAAAAGGGACACTCACTTAGATCACTTGATCTTGTTTTCTGTTAGTCTTAGAATTGTGATTTTTTTTTTATTTTTAGTATTTTAATATGCTGTAGATTACTGTAGAAATTCCAATTCTCAATTCTAACAACGATCCCAAAGGAAAATTGCTCTGTGGACCACTAAAATATTAACATGGACCCCCAATTTGCTATTCTTTTGTGTGGACACCCAGTAATGTCAAAAATTCACATTACAACTACCTTCTTCACCCAGAAAGAGCTAAGGGGGTTCAAAGTAATACTCTTTTATTGATAATAAGAAAGGCTGTGATTGGTCAAGACTAGTAGTGAAGCACAACCAATTAGCATATTTCGAATCCTAGTAAAGTCACCTCATTCTTGATTCTGATTTTCCTTTTCAACTTAAAGCACACAAATTCTTTTCCAAGATAAGTGATGTAATGGAATAACCTGTCACCCCCAGGAGTGACTACACTATAGGTAGTAACTACTTATAAGTATCCATAAAGGAACGGACTACAGAAAACTAGCTGAAATCTTTTTCGGCTATACAGTGGAACTCTCTGCCTGAAGGCAGAGAGGAACTCAAACAAGACTCTGCTGGAGGGCAGAGTCTTGTTTGGGGAGGTAGACTGAACTGATTCCAATTATGCGGGTTCTACGGGGAATTTTTGCCAGGGCCTACGGGCTCGGAAGACCCATCTTAAACTCAGCTTTGTGCCACATCTACCGCTTTGAATATACGCTCTTTTAGCGCTAGAGGGCGTCGTCAGTGATGTTCTAGAAAAGGATCATTGGGCAGTTTCGGGTCTTTCAAACATCATACTGACCTCACCAAATCGACCCCCTTCAGAGCTGATCAGGCTCTGAAACGCCCTCTAAAAAAAATGCTTGTTAACACAGACTTTTATAAATACCCCGTAGTCACACATTTGATTGTAGATTGACCAACAGCCAATCACAGCGAAGCAAATTCTTTATAAGCTGTTCACGGGTAATTTCATTTTTTTTTTTTCCCCTTCTCTTTACTTCCCTCCTTGGTGGACACCCCCTCATCGGATACTTAGAAGGTAATATTTTTTTTTTCTCTTCTTCCTTCCTCTTCCACTTCCACTCACGTTTCATTTCACCAGCAATAATTACTATATATACAGAAATAAGAAAAATAGCCATTAAAATTAATAAGTAGATTACGGCGAGTCAAGCCAAGAGTGCTTATAGGTTAAAAAAAAAAAAAAAAAAAGTTTTAAACTTTAAGACTAATAAGAATATATATATAAAATAAATAAATTGCAGCGAATTAAAACCGAGGGATCTTAAAATATCTAAGAGATGTTCGACGAAAAAAAAAGATGGCATAGGAATAAATAATAAATTAGAGCGAGTTAACCCAAGAGGGCTTAAAAATATAATAAAACGTTTAAAACACTTTAACGGATGAAAAAAAAAAACTAACTATAATCTCGTTTATGCGATTAAAAAGGAATAAATACAACGAATTAAGCCGAGGATGCTAATAAAAATCTTAATGAAACGTTTGAACCATGTTGACGAGTAAAAAACCCTAACCTATTTAAAACGTTAGAAACGAAACGCGAAGAGGGGTAAAAAAAAAAAAAAAAAATAATAATAATAAAAACATCGGTGAGAAATTCGTGATCAAACAGGCTTTGCATACAGTCAAATAGTATCGGAAGAAGAAAAAGGAAACCGGAAAATAAAGTCAATAGAAAGTCAAAAAACACAGGGGATTCCTCATCAGTAATAAAGGACGAAAATGGTTGAACAGACTATCGAAGCTGGATTTCTTGGGAACGTAACGAAATTAAGCATTTATTCTAGATACTGGGGTAACGGGGAATAATGAATATTCAAAAAAAAAAAGGAGAAAAAAAAAAAATTTTTTTTTTTTTTTTAGTGAAAATAAATAATAAAAGAAATAAGAGAAAAATATGTATAATGAGAAATAGCATGAGACGAAGACTTCTTTTCCTTTGAGGGTTCGTATGTATTATTATTTACAGTGGCTTTTTTTTTAACGAAACCATGTAAAAAAAAAAAAAAATATATATATATATAAAAAAAAAAAAAAAGAATAAATAAATAAAATAAATAAATAAATTAAAATAAAAGTAAAGTAAAAATACCAAAAAGAAACGACTGTTTTCGATTATAAGTATCCTCAAACCGGTTACGGCGATTTTAAAAGTTATGACATAATTTTACACTATTTACATTTAATATACAATGATGTATTAAAAAAAAACAAAAAAAAACAACCCTCTTTTTACATTAAATTTAGGATTTCCCCAGTTTGCTTGACCATACACTTGTTGACCGTTTTAGCCATAGCCATTTGGCAGTTCTTTCTGCTGTTTCGGTGATGGTTAGAATGGCTTTTCGTTTTTTTGATCCCACAATCCCAATGTCTGTTAAGGCGCTGACTAATGATCTTGCCACAAAACCCCTTGTGCCTACTTCGATTGGTTTGCAGCATGCCTTCCATCCATTAATTCTACAACTTTCCAATAATTCATCATATTTCAGTTTTTTTCTTTCATTGGCTTCTTCAGCGTTATCCTCATAGCAGACTGTTAGTTCCCACATAATGACCTTCTTTAATTTATTCGAAAAAAGGACTAGGTCTGGACGCAATCGTGTTTTGAAAATGTGCTCGGGGAAGACTAGCCTTTTAATCGACTCTGAGTTCCCAGTCTGTTGCACATGATAAACAGTTGGGTGCGGTGATTTTCTTTAGGTTCGGTTTCGCTCCAGCTTTAATAAAATTTATAAAATTCATGTTTGAATTCGGTTTGTTTGTATGGATGGCTGTGCTAACGACCTCCGCAATTTCTTTTAATATTTGGTCATGGCGCCATCTGTACCTACCATCTGCTAGAGCTGTTTTGCAGTTGCTAAGTATGTGTTTTAAAGAACCAATTTGATCGCGTAAGGGGCATAAAGGCGATTCTGTTCTGGTCCATAATTGCAGGTTAACGGGGCTTGGTAGGAGGTCATAGACAGATCGGATCAAAAAGTTTATGCCCAATTCATTACGCCATAGATCTGACCATCCAACTTTCCGAGGTATCATCGTCTCCCACTTTGTCCATGAACCTTGTTGTTTGAACCCAATCATCATAGCCACTCTCAATTCCTCTTCCCCTGCCCGAATTTCGTCCAGTAAGAGATTATGCTTTTCTTTACCTACGGCTTTGTCAATTCTAACGGACGGGAAGAAACCCAGCCCTGCCCGACCTGTGGCGACAGTGCCCAACACCACTTTTTCGCGGAGACGCTCTTCTGCCACCTCCAACTCCTTTACGGCCTTCCATTTTCTCCCGGTGTAAACCTCGATATCTGCTCCTGCCACTTTTGGGTCCTTGGAGAACTTGTATTGTGTTCGCACCTTAGCAACTTTATATTCTTCTACGAGGCTTCTAAAGGGTAGTTGAAGAACGTTGGAATTTCCGTAAAGGGCAGCGCTACTTAGACACTGTGGTAGCCCTAGCCATTTCCGTAAACGGGAGTTGATGTTTTTTTCTATGTGTTCTACGGTAGAGGTTAAACTCATAGATGGACAGTGGCCACAATATTTTGGGCAGAATGACATGTTGGTAAATCCAAGCCTTGTATCGTCCGGGTAAGCCAGACTTGTCTACTTTATCCAGCCAGGCTTTTAGGTTATCCTTTGTTTCCTGGATTGCAACAGAGTCCTTGAGGGTATTATCAAAGTGCTTACCCAGGTTCTTGATCGGGTTTTGCTTTATGGTCGGGATGTACTCGCCAGACAATTTAAAGCGATCCCTCTCTGAAGTTTTCCCTTTTTTTACCACTAATGACCTCGATTTGGCGGCGTTGAAACTCATTCTTGCCCATAAAATGAGTCCCTCCAAACCTTTTAATAACCACCTCGCACCAATCACAGACGAGGATGTTATAGTCATATCGTCCATGTATGACCTTATTGGCGGTTGACGTTGACCAGATCTTGTTAACGGGCCCCTGCATTCTGTTTCTGCCGCTTTTATTAACATATTCATGACCAAGGAAAAGAGGGTAGCTGATATGGTGCAGCCTGTTATTATACCTTTTTCCAATGTATGCCATGCAGATGTTTTATTTCCTGTTGCCGTTCTCATTTTAAAATTGTTATAATAATCTACTATGGTCTCTATAATTTGGAGAGGAACGTGGTGGCGGTTTAACGATTCTTCTACCAATTTGTGTGGGATAGAGCCATAGGCATTCTTAAGATCCAGCCACAGAAAAGCCATTTCGTCCTTATTTGCTCTCACGTCTTTTAACAGCTGCGTGATGACACCGGTATGTTCTATGCACCCTGGCATGCCTGGAACGCCTCCTTTTTGAACGGAGGTGTCGATATACTTATTCTTTAAGAGGAAATCTGTCAAACGTCGATTCATGATGGAGAAAAATATTTTTCCCTCGACGTTCAAAAGGGAGATGTACCTAAATTGATTTACTGTACTTGCTCCCTCCTCTTTAGGGATCCATATTCCTTCTGAACACCTCCATTGTACAGCTATCCTCCCTCTTCTCCAAACAATTTTTAACAACCTCCATAACATACGGAGCAGCAATGGGCAACGTTTATAAACCAAGTAAGGGACTCCGTTAGGTCCAGGGGCTGATCTCGATCTGGCTGTTTTTAAAATTGTTTGAACTTCTTTCAAAGTAGGTTCTTTTGAGTCAAACGGGTATAACGGCAAATTAGGCGTGATTAGAGAGGAGTTTTCTCCTAGCTGTATATGTTTATATGGGTCACTCAAAGTCATTTTAAGGAAGTTGTTTATTTCCTCAGGGGTAGATGTTAACTTTCCATTTCGTTTATCACCTAATAATTTCTTCGTGAAGCCGTATGGATTAGAGACGAAGGCTAAACGTTTGCGCGCCCTTTCCTTCCTTCTATTCCTGTGCCATTCTGCTCTCCGTAGAGATTTCATCTTGGAACGGATTATGTCACGTAGTTCTTGCAGAGGTCCCTTTTCTTCCGGTTTTGCCTTTTTATATTGCTTTCGGATAGCTCTTAATTCTGCTCTACATTGTTTGATTTTACTTTCCCTTCGATTTTCTGAAGCTTTTTCTTTCGTCTTCCTTTCCTCGTATCCGAAACGCTCTGAAGCGTAGCTAACTATGATTTTCGACATAGTACTTAAACGGGTATCCACCGAGCCTTTTGAAATTGTCTTTAGAATTTCGCTGATATCTAAATCGAAGTCGTGCCAAGCTTTTTTGTCTACGGCCACAGGCCATTTGATCTTTTTTTGAAATGACTCAGATGGTAATTCTGGAGATACTTGTGCCTCTGCTAGGAAGAACTGGGCTCTGTGGTGAGCTTCCCGGCCCTGCATTTCCTGCGTCTCATCAGGAGAATTACCTGTGTGCTGCAGATGGCTAGTTTCCAATTGGCATTTCATTTTGGCTTGATGGATTTTTAGGCCGCGTACATTCTTGCATTTTTTCCCGCATGGGCAAGTCGTAATCATTGTCCGTGGGTTAGATACTTGGTTCGTCTCCGGTTGATCCGTCCTACTAAGGATCTCATTCTCCCCCCCTCTCGGGATCCCTTGGGGGTATTTATTCTTATTAGTGTCTGTAGCCAAATTTTGATCTGCATACCGGGTAGCTAGCCCAGGAATGCTTTAAATTGTGGTCTCTCCTCACCGTCAATTGACTTTCCAACTTGTGGGGGGACTAGTAAATATTGACTAGCTGAAATCTTTTCTTCGGACAGAAAGGAACTCAGACAAAGCTATGCCAAAGGGCAGAGTCTTGTTTGAGGAGGTAGAATGACCCATTCATGTTTATACGGGTTCTATGGTGTCACATCTGCCCTCGTGGAGGGGCTAGTAAATACCATCTAGCTGGAATCTTTTCCAGCTGTGCTGGTCAAACTCTCTGCCTGGATGCAGAGAGGATCCCCAGACAAGGCTATGTTGAAGGGCAGAATCTCATCTCAGAAAACAGCTACCCGACCCTGTTTTATACAGGGTCTACGGGAAATTTTTCGCCAAGCTTACAGGCTTTGATTGCCCCACATTAAACTCGGCTTTGGGCCACATTCTACCTCATGAGGAGGCTGGTAAATATCGTTTTACTAGAATCTATTGAGTATGACTCAGACTTACGTGAGAATTACCAACCTTCCAATAGTAGCACTCACAAATGGATTGACTTGTGACAAATGTGCTCATAACTGTTACCTTATTTCTTATTATACTGGTTTTTACAATAAACCTTTACTTATTTTATCCACAGTGTTTGTCAAGTATATATTCCTATTAGCACAGAACATAACAGTAAGATTTGGTTTTCCCGTTCATCACCACAAATGAATTGGGATGAATTAAAAACAATCTATACTTGTGATACAGGTATCTTACTAAGCTTACCTTACTCAGCTATGCAGAATATCTACAATTATTTCTCAATTCAGAAGCTGATTGTGGTACCTTGCTTGAATTCTCTGTGCATTTTCATATCCTGCAGATCTCTTTAGAAAACATTGGTAATTTTAAAGTTAGATTAACAGTTTGTTATGTAAATGCAGAATGTAGATTAGGTATAATTTGAATAAATATTTTTGTTTCTTTCTATAAACAGTAAAAGAGTCCGGCTTGTTTTTGTTTTTATTTAACAATTTCACTTATCACAAATCAATACTCTGAATCAGTGTTTTGAGAAGACCTAAACCCAAAGTTTAACATGTTATAATAACTAAATTAAAGAAAAATTAGTGTATTTTGGCTTGATTTTCAATAAAGTTAAATTCTGGTATGGCTAACAATGGCTATAATATAGTTCCTTCTAAGCATAGGTGCATATACAAAAGAAGTTAAGAAGCACACAAAAGATTATATACCTAAAATATATATTATTTTAGGCAAAGTTAGGCACCTCAAGGTGGTGTAATGGTTAGCAAGCTTATCTCGCTAAAACAATTATGACTGAGTAGTGAGTGCGATCCTCAATATGTGCTCTATACTTTGGGCCTTGTGCCACATCTGAGCTACTCTTGGAAAATCACTATATGGGGCACCCTGAGGTGGTGTAATGGTTAGCAAGCTTGTCTCACTAAAACAATTCGACTGAGTAGTGAGTTCGATCCTCAATGGGTGCTCTATACTTTGGGCCTTGTGCCACATCTGAGCTACTCTTGGAAAATCACTATATGGCGCACCCTGAGGTGGTGTAATGGTTAACAAGCTTGTCTCGCTAGGACAATTATGACTGAGTAGTGAGTTCGATCCTCACTGGGTGCCCCATGCTTTCGGCCTTGTGCCACATCTAAGCTACGCTTGGAAAATCACTACTATTTTAAGCAAAATTAAGCATATTAATACTGAGTAATATTAAATAAATATTTAATAATACATGAGTAATAATAATACTTAATACTGGCCATATTAAGTAGTATAGTTTTTGTTAACAATGCTGACTCTTGTGGTCCTACTTAAGATTGAACTCACCATCCTTGGCTAATAAATTTGGGAAAATATTAGACTCTCACTCCTCAGCTTAATGGATGCATTCTAAGCAGCAACAGGCTTATCTCACTTCCTGCCAAAGTGGATTTAGCCTTTAGGCATTATTTAAGTTTGTTGACATTTCCCCTGGGAGAAAATATTTTGTTTGGAGAAGTCCTGTCACTCAGTTTATTGAACAAGATCCTGTTTTAACATTTTATTTTTTTTTTAATCATTTTATTTGAAGCAAGACTATAAAGCCACTAAGATGCAGGGGGACATTTGTAGAATAGGAGCAACAAGGAAACTTTTACTCACGGTCAGAAAGAGATAGTTGAAATTTCCAAGATACATAATGATGAAAGACAGTCTAGAGAACTTAACACTCACAGGACATCCTCATCGCAAGAGAAACAAGAGAAAAAGCAAGTAACCTATTTACACTGTTCAGACTGTTGTCCTCATCTTTATTGTCATATTCAAAATGTTTCAGCCATTGTACCCTCCAGGCCTTCTTCAGGTGACATATGTTGAAATTTTGAACCAAACCCTATATTTAGTCAACTAGGATAGATTGTTCTAGTTCCACATGCCATGCCTTTCTGGATACCTCAGTTTCAGTTATTTCCCTTTAGTATATCTCCATGTTTTTACTCCCATCTGCTGTGGCCATGAATTGAACTCACAACTCTTTGGGTAAAGTCACTGCATTACTTCAACCAATGCTTTTATCCACTGTGGCCATGTGTTCTGTAGTTGCAATACCTCATATCACAAATATAGACTGCAAGTAACCTGTTTATAAGTTTTTGTGAATGGCAAAACAAAGACAATTCAGGAGAGTATGACAGCAACAAGACTGACTCCAGGAATGGTCAGACAAAGTTCCAGTGCCTTTCTCACACTTCATGACACTTGAATTTAGAGCTTTCCTTATCCTAGATTTGTTATTCACATATCGTTTGATTAAGAGTATAAGTTTAAAGATTTATATAATAGTAAGAATAATGAATATTTTTTTTTTTAGAAACAGTAATATAAATAGTAAGTAAGGTTTAGTTATCAAATTATGGGATTGGTATTTAAAACCTAGAAACACTGGATTAAACTATGCAAGAACAAGTCCAGCTTACCTAGTAATGAATTCTGGGGGATTAGCTCGAATCAAAACAGTGTGGAGCAAAAAGACAAGACTATATAGGAGGGAAGGGTGAAAAGCATTTATTTCATTGGCTGACATTGACTGACGTATGTCAATAAGAACAGATGGACTCCTAGCCATATCTGAACTTTTTTTTTTTTGCAATGTCGATGTGCATAGAACAACACTATCAAGGAGGAGGCCTGACCCTTTTTGGAATTAGGATGGGGGTTGCTGTTTGAGCCAATATGATGTAAAACCCGAAATCGGTGATGAAGACCACACTTGATGCATCTGAAATGTATTATGCAACTATCAGAGAAAATATAATATATAAATGTTTATATATCAGTTATTTGAGTAACTGAATGACAAAATGGAAAAAAATTCTATGTAACACAATTTTTACTCTAAAAAGAATTCACCAGACTAAAATAATGTTCTTATTGATGGGGATTATATGTATGAGAGTGGGGCGGGGGATATTGATGTTTATTGACATAAACATCAAGTACAGTTATGAGGGGTAATAATGAAGTTCTAGGAATGTTAAATTTTAATTAAAAGTAACTTACTAAGGCAAAAAAGTATAGAAAGCATACTTATTTCAGAAAATTCTGCAAAAAATTTGTGTCCATGTTCTTGGATCATTTCCTCTTTCTTAAAAACAAAATCTCCTATCGCCACAGCATGAGATATTTAAGAATAACAGCAATAAAAACGAAAAGCATTGACAGACCAAATGAGATTTGCTAAGCTGTACATCTAGACACATCAGATCCCAGAAATTTTAAAATTTTAGTGGTGTAATAGATAACGGCTCGGATTGAGCAATCGGAGAGTCAAGTTCAAATTCCAGTCAAATCAATTACATTCACTTACGTGCTAATACACTTGGGAAAGGTATGAATCCTCTTCTTCTCCCACCAGCTATGGGTAAATAGCAGGACAGACCGGGTTCTATAGCCTTAGATGGCAACTGGTCTAGTGTAGAAAGAAATGGCAATCTACTGCGGTGAAAAATCTGCCTCAGTGTGTATCACACATGGCACATAACTGACTGACATCTTCAGCCTTTCCCCTCAGTACATAATTATAACCAATGTTTATTTTTATATCCCCTTTCCTCTATATATATATAATTCCATCAATAAGAACGTTACTTTACTCTGATGAAGTCCTTTTAGTGGATGAAATGTGTTACATAGAATATTTTTTTCCATTTTGTCATTCATTTACCAATTATCCTAGTTAGCATAATAATTATAATAATAATGTGCAGTCGGCTTACACAACAGATCCAAGGTTTTTGAGACGCCTGGGTGATTTTTCAGTGCAATTATGGAACTGCATTAAGGATATTTGTACTTAAGAGGAAGGTTAAAACAAAACTTTCAGATTTCTAATTGAAAGATCAGAGGTTTTCATTGTCGAGTCAGAACTCTTGAAAAAAGCTTATATTTTGCATTTAACCCATTTAGACTTTGTGGGATGGTTTTCACTATCAAAATTCAATTCAACATCCACAAAAACATAGGAGTAAAGATCTAGATCATGATTTCCTGATAAATACAAAGAAAGTTATTCCAAAAATTGATATTTGGTGCCTGACATATGGAACAAATAAAGGGTAATTATAACTTTAATGGATGAAAGGAACTGAGTACATTTTAGATATCTCCCCAAAAATAATTTTCTTACATTTTCCAGATTTAATTTGTATTAATATTTGGGAACTCACACTAAAAAGGAGAAAAATTGATTTGGCCATTTTTCCTTAGCATTATTGAAAGTTGTGGTGTCAGACAAGTAGGCAAAAAAATGTGTAACAGAGAATCAAGTCAGTCTGATAAAAGACTCTGAATTGGTTGTATGTGGTGCTATAATCACCAAGAGTTGTCTCCCCTTCTGTTGAGAGAAAGCCTTCTACTTAGAGTCGATGGTGCTGACTATTTGCATATGAATGTTACTGGGTAGGCATTAGCCAATAGTCAGCATGGGCCTTGGGACTGGGAGAGCTATATAACACCAGGTTTTTTCTCAGTTGAGAGAAGCTCTCTGAACGTGCAGATGTGCAAAAATCACACGAGATGAACACAAGCTATTTCAGTGATTGACAGATGATAACAGATCCCAAATTCAATTTAAAGTCAATTCCCGAGAGAAAACTAGACAAGATGAACACAAAATGTTAGCTGAAGTTTGTGTTACAAGGCCTCAAAATCTACTTCATATGAGATATTTTTTTAAGTAAAGAGTATCAAGTTAAACTTGCCACTTATTCATTTCAACAAGATTGCAATAAGTTTCCTAGGAAAAGAAACAAATAAAGCAACTACCCAGAATTGATCATCTAAAAATAAATAATTAAGCATGTGTCAGTTTTGATTAACTTCAAATGACTATAAGTTGACAAATACTTGGAGTTAGGATGAATGTCTAAATTTGTCCTAACTCCAGTTCTGAAATTCTCTCTACTTTCAGACTAGATATAACACAAATAACATGGGGTCTGTTTCAAAAATGCTAAATATCTCTTTGGGCAACCACTGTGGAATTTATTCCTGTGAGAGTATCTTCCAGTTGAACTTAAGCAAGTCATATCCAATTTTGTTAGCATAAAAATGCCTTTTCTTATTTTGTTCTTTAAAATCTGTATTTAAAGTTTGTGGGTAGCCATAGTATGTTACTAGGTTGCCTAAGTGGCTTTGTGGGTGGCTTTAGTGGGTTTGTGAATGGCCTCAGTGGGTTCATGAGTAGCCTAAGTGTTAATGACACTGAGGATAGAACTGGAAAACACAGTTAAAACTACACTCTGTACAATTCGTATTCACTTTGAAGTAATGAAGCACTTTGAAAAGGTATGAACTCATTTCTATCAGCTACAGGTAAATAACAGGGTAGTTGGTACCTGTTAGCCTATCTTCAGGTGTTTGATAATGGTTACAGTCAGGAATCTTTTCCTTGTAAATGAGTACAACCTGTGTAATATATTATACTGAATTGAAGCTACAAGGAGAGCCAAGAACCAAGTTTGGTGAGGGATCGATGTCATCGACTTAAGCTCCTTTGAAAGTGAAAAGACTTCAGAAGAAGATACTGACTGAAAATAATCTCTTAGTTAAATGTTTCTGTTAACAAGTTTGTTTTTTTTGTCTTTTGTATTTTAATCACATTCACCCCAAACAAGGCAGCAAAACCACTAAGACACAAGGGGTTACTGGGTGTGGAAGAATTAAAAAACAGAATCATTACTAAGGAGCAAGAACAAAAGAAGAATAATCAGAAGGACAGTAGAAAGCAATTGACATTGCATTTAAATCTTTGAAGATTAAAGTTGACTGGAAAGTATGGAGCCAGAAGAGAGTTCTATGAGCAAGAAATGCAAGAAAAGAAACTGTTAGCATAGAACTTATGGTCACATCTAGCCAACTCAACTGCATATAGGTGAGACCTCATTGACAGTCTAGTACTGCACTTAAAATTCATAAAGTCTAGGTGCCATGTCAAAAAGCTTATTCAAACAGTTGCTATGAAAATATTTATATAAAAGGCACAGGGATGCAATTCTATAGCAGTGGGAAAGTGACAGAAGTCAAGCTGCCAGATCAGGACCAATAATATTGCAGATTCTTTGGATTTTATCAAGAATCTCTAGATATATAGCATGAGCTCCAGAGCATATGTGGCAGGAATATTCTAAACATGAATGAATGATAGACCTATAGATATGTAAGATAGATTCTGGAGAGAAAAATTGTCTATCACAACACAGTGAACCATCTTAGTTGTTTTTTCATAATTGTACATCAAAAAGAAGAGATAAGCTCTGCCAAATTATACTGAAATAATTTCCAGTTTCTGCCTGAATTTCTTGGATGAGTATTACCCATTATTTATATTTAAACTTTTGTCTTCATCTTTGTTGTTACTATCATGTTTTGGCCATTGTTCCCTCCAGTCTTCATCAGTGAATTTTGAACTGAACCCTTTATTAATCAACAATTGTAGATTGTATGTCTCCCATTGTCTATATCTAGTTTTGTCTTGTTTTTATTTACTAATGCTCAGCTATTGTTCACCCTGTTTTCACTAAGTCTAAATCCGTACTACCCAGCACAGGAACTGAACTCAATTACTATGTCACAAATTCAACAAGACGACTCTGATGAAGTCCTTTTAGTGATTGAAATGCATTACATAGAATTTTTCAGCAAATTCACAAACCTTAACTAAAGAGTTCAGGGCAAAATTTAACCTTCATGCTCGCAATAAAATGGTATGCCAAAAAAAATGTTTTTCCATTGACATTGCTGTTATTTTAACTACCTTTACTTCTTTCAGGAATGTATATTATTTTAAAAAGTGATGATTAGAATTTTAAAGTGAATAAATTAATTTTCTTTGTTCTTTGAGAATTTATTAGATTTTTATTTATAAGAATAATTTTATATTTACAACATTCTAAGAATGTGAACCAACAAATACAATGAAAAATTTATCATATACCAATTTATAAAGAAATAAATATAAAAATAGTTTTTTATTCATAAATTTATAAAAATTTACTAAATCATAAAAATATGTGAACCAACTACAATAAATGTTTATTAGCATTTTATAAAGTTTGAATCCTTTGGCAGTTCAAGAATGTTTTTCTAACCATTCCAAAAAAAAATAATTCCTTGAAAATTTTGTAGGTTTTTACAAATTTCTAAATGTTATGGTCCAGGTTAGGACCAAGGAAGAACAACACGAACACAAGAGTAGAAATAACGAAGCTATATTACACAAAATAATAATACAAGATGTGGAAGGTGTTAGTATGACTGTCACTCCAGTTTGGAGTAAACTACTATCAGCTCGACTCGATTTGACCCTCTCTCTTGAGAGGTGTAGTATACATAGTATTAGGAAGAGTTCATTCTGTAGTTATTGGTAAGGACACATGACACTAAATAAATTGATTACTTTTCAAATTTATTTCTTTATAAAATCATAAATAATAAATCTTTATAAAATAGTAAATAATAAATATCACATTGTTCCTGGTTCACATATTTTTATAATCTTGTAAGTAAACATTGCCAAAGGAGAATCGGTACTTTAAAATTATAGCAGTGTCAAGTGTTTGGAGACACCATATATATATATGAATGAAGGTTAAACATTGTCAGGTTCAGATCAAAATTTCCTGACAAGCACCTGAAGAAAGTCAGAGGTCACAATGACCAAAACATTGTAGCAACAAATATGAAGACAAAAATATGTTTGCCACATGAAATAGAAAACATTGACTGCTAAAAATTAAAGGAAACATTTCTCTTCAGTTGCCTCCAAGGAGTGTCTTCACCTTGAGAATTCTACAGGTGTCTTTATTCACTGAGCAAAAAAAAAACAACTTCATCCTGTCACTGTAAGTGATTGATTGTCAAAGAAAAATGTTTTTGAATTTCTTGGTTGTGCTGTCCTGCTGTGGCAACAGAAAATGACCTTGATTGAAGTTACTGCATTTGAGTAGCCACAAAAAGAAAAGAAATACGATTGAGGGTGAAGCAATCATTTGCAAATAATACATGTTGAATTGTAATTCAAATGCTTAAATCATTTCCTGTCTTCTAATGCAATAATAAAAAGCGTGTTCAGATGATCTTTAAAAAATATCTCCCTTGTATCTCACTTGACTAATTATTCAAATTCTAATAGTTTTGTTTTTAATTTGTCATTTATATAGAAAGACTGAAATAAAGTAGTGTTTTTTTTTTAATCTTTTCATCCCAAGAAGGGCAACAAACTGAGTGTAAGAGATTATAAGACAAAGAAAACATTATTAAGCAGCAAAAATAAGCAGCAAAAATAATTAAAGAAAAGGAATTAAGAAGACATTGCATTTAAAATTTTAAAGTTATCATGTCTGCAACTGTTGATGTCTAAACATGGAAGATGGATTATCAAGAATCATATTGGATAAATTTAGTACAAAGATGACACAAAATCAAACCCACATTTAAAGGAACTTCATAAATTTGTTTTATCTTCTAAGTAGGCAATAACTAATTATTTTTCTTTCTTTAGTCAAAAAAGATGAATCAATGTAGAAAGGATCAAAAATATTAATAACAGTGTAATGGTTTATTTCTACTGTTTTTTTCTTTATTTCATTTTTTTTCTTTTCTTCTCAGTTCTTTCTTATTCTCCTTTCTTCTTTCTTTCTTTCTTATTTATTTCTCCTTTTCTTTTTAATTATACTGTTCTTTCTTTCTTTCCTCAATTCTTTTCTATTCTCTATTATTTCCTCCTCCTTTGCTTCTTAATCCTACCGTTCTTTCTTTTTTTTTTTACTTTAGTTCACTCGATGCAGAGAATTAACGAGAGACATTGTTTCAGGCCATAAGGGAGATGGATTTCAAAGTGCATAGAAGTGAAGGAGGGGGAAAGGAGGAAATAAGAAGTGCATATTATAAGGATATGTAGGATAGATATCTATGACGTTAGGATGAAGAGTTTAAGATTTTAGTAGTCAGGGAAGCATCATTTTGGGAGTCTGTTCCACAAAGTAACAAGTGTTGGGAAGAAGATATCTGAATGGAACTTACTCATTACCAAAAGAACAAAAAGAGAATGGAGATGATTTGACTTTCAAGAAAATCCTGATGATTAAATGTGCCTTAATGCATATAGAAGCTTCCTTATCTTTGAAGTTCTCTATGATTGAGTGGTCAAAGTACACTGGATCAGATGGTGGTTTCTCCAGCAAAGGGAGATGCAAGTTCAAATCTTTACAGATACTATGTACAGAAGGGAAATCACCTGTACAAATAAAAGAAAAATTTAATAAAAAACTTAATCACAGTACTTTGTCAGTTGTCTACAATGAAACTTATGGATGTATATATATATATATATATATATATATATATATATATATATATATATATGTGTGTGTGTGTGTGTGTGTGCATGTATAGATATATGTGCATGTATATATATGTGTGTGTGTGCATGTATAGATATAGGTGCATGTACATATATATATATATATATATGTGCATGTATATATATGTGTGTGTGTGCATGTATAGATATAGGTGCATGTACATATATATATATATATATGTGGATGTATGTATATATATGTGTGTGTGCATGTATATATATATATATATATATATATATATGCATGTATAGATATATGTGCATGTATATATATATATATATATATATATATGTGTGTGTGTGTGACACATTATGAAATGGACAAAGTCAGATAATTATTTTAAGACATTTTTATGTTTATACATTCTTTTTATAGATACATATATTTAAGTAAATGCTCTCTTTATAATAAACGGTATTAAGCAACATTTACCGGCCTGAATGTCTGAGAAATTTTCATAGAAAATATTTGTCTTCCAACAGGAATCGAACCTGTGTCCTATACAGAACAGTCATATAGCCTGACGTGCCTTTAACAGATTTGGCCAGAGAGGAGCGTTTGATTTCGTATAGGATACAGGTTCGATTCCTGTTAGAGGACAAATATTTTCTGAAAATTTCTCGAACATTCAGGCCAGTAAATGTTATTACTGCTTATTATAAACAGGGCATTTACTTAAATATTTGTATCTATAAAAAGAATGTATAAACATAAAAAATGTCTTAAGATATGTTTGTGCATGTGTATCTGTATGTTTTATGATTGATTGCAGGTTATTTAAACATCCTGCAATCAATCCTAAAACACACACACAAACACACACACAAACACACACACACACATATATATATATATATATATATACAGAAAATACAGAAAATATTTTTAGGTTGTAAGATTTTTTTTGCTTAACTGAATATGTAGGTTTTTTATGTCTATATAAAGATGGAGATGTTTTTAAATTTCTGAAGATGGTCAGTAAGAGCTGGACTCTTTTTTTATTATTAATGCTTCCATTACTTTTAACTTCTTTTTTGTATGTGGATGGGTCTATTATGGTTGCATTTTCCAGTCCATATATCATTTGGACAGTCATCACACACTACATGTCCAGAAAAGAAATGACTTCTACGAATAGACGAAAACTTTAATAAAAAGCTTAATCACAGTGCTCTGTCAGTTGACTTCAATAAAAATTGTATAAAAGAGGAATTTCTACCCAAATTATACAACTATATTATATACACTGCATGCCAAATTATTATTCTAATATTTCAAAAACTGTCCAATCATTTCACACAAAATTTTCACACAATGTTGGCAACACTGACCTGCGTAATCACTAAAATTTTCGTACTGATTTACATAATGTAAACAAACTGGCGCCATATTTGTTATCAGCATAAAAAAGTTATCTCGGTAATAATTTGGAATTGCAATGTATATATGTATGTAAAAAATTCTGCTTGTTAGTAGCAGTGAACTATAGGAGTGAATGACTGTTTATGAAGAAAATAAACTTTATCTGTAGTTTTCATTTGTTTTTTTATCATTAATTTTGGTCAGTCCTTGTGTTAATCAAACAGCCTCTTTTAAGTTGTTTTTTTAAGATTATACAGGGTGCAATGGATAAGTTGTCACCCTTTTATATTTTTAATTTCATGCATACACATTGTTTTTCATTTTGTCAATTTCATGGTAGGGTCAGTTGGGCCCCATCTGTAAGGAAAAATAGCACCATGACACAATTGACTCCATCATAATTTTAGAAATGGCATGCTGCACTGCTTGGCATTCACGCTGGAAATTCCAATACAAACATTTCAAAGTGTTTGGGTTTCAATCTGAGGACAGTGTAGAGGATTCTGAGAGATCTGGATGAGTCTAGTGGTGATTATAAAGTTGTTTAGATCACTAGTGATGACAACATCATGCCCCCATTCATCTTCCCACAGGGCCTCAGACTCAACAGGAAGGCTACACTAAGTGCCTTGAGGAGGCTGCACTGGCCTGAAACAAGACGGTGGCTGATGGAAGACCCTATGTCAGGCAACAGGACTCTACATCATGCCATACAAGCAGGAGAACCCAGTCATGACTCAGAAAATTTCTGCAACCACATCACCTCTTACATCAGGCCACCTAACTCCCCAGACCCCATTGATTATTATGTGTGGGGCACAGTGAATACCAAAGATGAAATGAATGCAAAGATTATGGCAGTATTCAACAACTTAAACAAGGAGACGGTCCCAAAGAGATGCATGAGATTCCAAAGTCTGGTTGGCCGTGGTTGAAGCCAATAGGGATTTTATTGAATAGATTTACTTTTTAGTATTTCAAGATATTTTTGTGTAATTTTAGTAAATATATCTATTAAAGTGAGATGTCAGTGTTATTTTCAGTTTTGCATAATTTAGACGACAATTTATCCATCGCACCATATATATATATATATATATATATATATATATATATATATATAAAGACCTTTTTATGTTTATGCATTCTTTTTATAGATATAAATATTTAAGTAAATGCTCTGTTTATAATAAATAGTATTAATAACATTTACTGGCCTGAATGTCCGAGAAAATATGCATCCTCTGACAGGAATCAAACCTGTATCCTATACGGAACCGTCATTTAGCTTGATGTGCCTTAACCGATCGAGCCACGGAGAATCGTTAACTTTACTAATTTACTTTTTGTATAAATGATTCATTGTAATATAAATTGAACTGCACCACATATTTGATATATATATATATATATATATATATATATATATATATGTTAAAAAAATGAATGACAAAGTGAAAAAATATCTTTACATCTAAAAGGCTAAAGTCAACGATTATCTTCTCTACATATCCTCATAATTACCTCCTCTCCTTATGTCTAGCACAAAGAGGGAATAACAAATGTTTATGAATCTATTTTCACATTCACTAGATTCAAGAAAAATGGAAGAAAAAGGCTTGGTGAATTTAACACTCACAAGCCACACTAAAAACATGATGAAAGCAGCTTGTAATCTATTTGATAAATTTGGACAAGTGGATGAATGAACACGTACCCCAAATAGAAAGTATTGCTGAGAGAAACAAAGGATAAGAAGCTGTGTAGAGCCGTGATACACAGAGAGTGAAAGAGAGAATGGTAAATGTATGACATTGGACATACCTTATAATGTCTAACTTTGGATTAGGTTGGATTTGAAGTCATAGAAGTCAAATCTACAACTAGTCAACCAGAAATAGCAGTAGCACGTAATTGCACTCACCCCAACCATCTGAAGTCATTTGACTGAAATCAGCAGTCTCTAAACTTGGAAATTGGGTGCCACTTTTACTGACAGACTGTAACCAAAATTACCGTTTGAATGCATGCGTGTCTTTGATAGCTTTTAAGTGCATGCATGCATGGGTGGTTACTATCATTACAAGGAATAAAAAATGGTTCCTGTATGTTGATATGAAGCCTAAACTAATTGTGACAGACAAGGGTGCTACACTATAGCCATGGGAAAGCAAAAGTTGCATCAAAAGAATTTTCTGCTTTGTTGGTGAGAGAATTGACAAGGCATAATTTATTAGGAACTGTTCAATACAAACAAGACAATCAGTCAAAGTTTTTTTCTTTTATCTCATCAAGAGACAACGGCTCTCCACAGCTTCCTATCATCCTATGTAGAGCAAACCATTCATTTTCTCCAGTCATGAAAAGTTGCACTCTGAATGAGGCTACATCTTTTGAATGTCCATTGAGTCTCAGGTTGATTCCAGACCCCAAGGTCTGATACCCCTACTATTCATCTTGATGTTCTTGACAAAATCCAAAGAAGGATCTATAAAGTAATTGATCTTGACTTGGAATCTCGACTTCAGTCATTTTCTCACTGACATGATGTGGCTTCCCTCTGTCTTTTCTTAAAATATTTTTATGGCAACTCCTCTGCCGAGTTTTTTTTTACTGGTGCTCTGACTACATGAATTTAAGCATGGGCAAATAGTGAACCCTCCAAACAAAAACAAAGCACTATGAAAGTATATAAATACATATATGAATTTAAGCATTCTACTAGATTGGCATTTAGGTCCCACCCATTTACTGTTGAAATAGTTAAATGCAACCATCACTTCTAGTCCAAGTTTTTTTCTCACACTTCTCACCTGTGGAACTCCCTTCCATTTACTTGCTTCCCTGATAACTACAATCTTCAAAAATTTAAATGCAACATTATTCACCATCTTATATCTTCTTGAATCCTGTCTATCTGCTGTCCTTTCCTCACACCTCTCTATATCTTCTCTCTCACTTTCACTCCCTGTAATCTTCTGTGTACTAGTGGCATTTTTGCCTTCATTGGGGTGAAATGATTAAACAACAAAAGTAGAATTCATATATATATATATATATATATATATATATATATATATATATATAAGCCATTGCTAAAGATGCTTGAATATTGGTCAATTCACACTCCCCTTCCAGGAACTACCTGACTCCTTCTAATCATGCTTTAGGTCTACAAGATCCAGATTAGATCAAAAATGGCATAAACCACTTCTCACTTTTGGAACTCCCATTCAATTTCTTGTTTGTTCCCTAAAGTCTTCAAAAAATTTAAATGCAATGCCAATCACTATATTTATTCTCCTTTCTCCTCACTAAAGTCTTCTCATTCTCTATCACTCTCTGTAATCCCTTGTATCCTAATGGCATTATCACCTAGTTTGGATTGAAATGATTTTTTTTTAAAATAAATAAGAGTATGAGTTTGGAAAAAAAAAAGTTTTCATCAATAGTCAACCCAAGTTCAAATACCTATATTTCTGAACAAAGTAAAGTCCTTTTTAATGATAAGGAAGAGAGGAGCACTTTCTATTAATGTCTGTGATTCTATGAAAAGGAAGGGTTTGGTTTGTTTGTTTAATGGCATATCAACTCCTTATGGGTCAGTTAACACCAAAATTTTTTTTTACTGTTACTGGAATTATCTTGTTTTTGTTATTAAAATCTATTGTTAGAATTTTTTTTTTTACTATTAAAATCTCCTGCTAGTTTCTTTTTTCTCTTAAAATTTATTCATAGAATTTTTTTTACTATTAAAATCTGTTGCTGGTATTTTTACTATAAAAATGTATTTTTATACTTTAATAATGTTTTGAGGAGGCATAGTGGAGTAATGGATAGTGGCTCAGATTGAGGAATCTGAGAGCCAAGTTCAAATTCCAGTTGAATACATTACATTCACTTGGTAATTTTTTTCCTATTAATCTATTACTGAAATTATCTTGTTTTTGCTATTAAAATCTACTGCTAGGATTTTTTTACTATTAAAATCTACTGCAAGAATTTTGTTTTTTACTATTAAAATCTACTGCTAGGATTTTTTTACTATTAAAATCTACTGCAAGGATTTTGTTTTTTACTATTAAAATCTACTGCTAGGATTTTTTTACTATTAAAATCTACTGCAAGGATTTTGTTTTTTACTATTAAAATCTACTGCTAGGATTTTTTTTACTATTAAAATCTACTGCAAGAATTTTGCTTTTCACTATTAAAATCTACTGCTAGGATTTTTTTACTATTAAAATCTACTGCAAGAATTTTGTTTTTTACTATTAAAATCTACTGCTAGGATTTTTTTACTATTAAAATCTACTGCAAGGATTTTGTTTTTTACTATTAAAATCTACTGCTAGGATTTTTTTACTATTAAAATCTACTGCAAGGATTTTGTTTTTTACTATTAAAATCTACTGCTAGGATTTTTTTTACTATTAAAATCTACTGCAAGAATTTTGCTTTTCACTATTAAAATCTACTGCTAGGATTTTTTTTACTATTAAAATCTACTGCAAGGATTTTGCTTTTCACTATTAAAATCTATTGCTAGGATTTTTTTACTATTAAAATCTACTGCAAGGATTTTGCTTTTTACTATTAAAATCTATTGCTAGGATTTTTTTACCATTAAAATCTACTGCAAGGATTTTGTTTTTTACTATTAAAATCTATTGCTAGGATTTTTTTACTATTAAAATCTACTGCAAGGATTTTGCTTTTCACTATTAAAATCTATTGCTAGGATTTTTTTTACTATTAAAATCTGTTCACAGAATTTTTTTACCATTAAAATCTATTGCTAAAATTTTCTCTTTTTTACTATTAAAATCTGTTGCTGGTATTTTTACTATAAAAATGTATTTTTACACTTTAATAATGTTTTGAGGAAGCACAGTGGAGTAATAACTAGTGGCTTGGATTGAGAAATCAAGGAACAAAGTTCAAATTGCAGTCAAATCCATTACATTCACTTAAACGTGCTAATATCCTTGGGAAAGGTATAAATCCTCTTCTTCTCTCCCCAGCTATGGGTAAATATCAGGACAGACTGGGTTCTATAGCCTGGGATGGTAACTGGTCTACCGCAGAAAGAAATGACAACCTACTGTCGGAAAAAATCTGCCTTGTCAGTCATGTATTGAAAGATACACGATTGCCTAAGTGTGTATCACGCATGGCACACAACTGACTGAATGTTTTGACTCCAGTTTAGAGGTTTGCAATTTGCCGATAGCTGGGACTCTAGAAGGGTGGACTTAACAACAACAGCAATTAAAAGGTTGTTCCACACTCCTCAACCCATAAGGTTGCCTCCCTGTGTTTTTTTCTATAAATATTTTCATGGTAATTGTTCAGATCAGCTATTCATTCACTATGGTGCCTAGACTCTTTGAATTTAAGTGCAGTACTAGACTGCCTTTGAGGTCTCATTAATTTACAGTTGAATTGGCTAAATGTAAACATAAATTCTATATTAACAGTTTCTTTTCTCGCACTTCTCGCTTGCTGAAATTTCTTCCAGCTCCATGCTTTCCAGCCAAATTTAATCTTCAAAAATTTAAAGGCAATGTCATTTGATGTTTACTGTCCTCCTGAAAACTCTTCTTTTCTTATTGCTTATTAGTGTTTCTGTTTCTGACTCTTCCACATCCAGTAACCCCTTGTATCTTAGTGGCTTTATTGCCTTGTTTTGGGTGAACTCAATTAAAAAAAAAAAAAAATAACCACTGAGCTGCTATTCCTCACAGCATAATGTTTATAACTAAAGTTGTAGACATAGTCTTGTTTCATTTATCTACATTCAGACTGTTTCTTAGCCAGCTATTACAAATGTTCTATGGACTGATAATATTATTATTTCTAATAATGAAGAAAAAGACAAATTAGTTAAATGAGTCCCTCATTTTACTTTTACAGTCAAATTAGATAAAAGTAGTTTTGTTAAAATGTTCTTTTGTTATTTTGTGAAATTATATTTTTCTACCAGCATTCAGTAATTAAGTTTCTTGAACAACCAATTAGAAATTTGTCAGTGACATCAATACAATACCATTCCAAAAGAAAAAAAAAACATATTTACCAAAATGCTTTAATTAACTTTCTTTGAATATATTACTTCAGAATTCTTTAGATTTAAGCAAAAAAGTACATGCTTTACAATCTTACTTTTTCCTTTGAAATGCTAATGGTGAAATTAGACGTTTCCATAGAGGAAACATTTGACTTTTACTGACCAAACAGTCAATGTTACTATCAATTGAAATTTATAAAATCTTTTTCTTAAAAGAGTTTTTCAAGAAAATGGCCTTCTTATGCCCATTAAATGTTATATCGCTTTCTAATACTGATGGGAATTTTCTTTCCAACTTTTTGTTTTTGGTAGTGTGGAATTGAGATGACTATTTTCCTGAAAGTCTGCTTTTAAAAAAAAGGATTTTATAAATTTCAACCTTTTTTTTTAAACAGTATGGTTTACCCTGTACAAACCCTAGGGGCCACTTTTAGGTTTAGGGTTACTGTTGTAATTTTGGCTAATCCTCATTGTCAAAATGTTGTAACATAGGGAAGGTTATAGAACAGAATAATCACACAAAGGTTCGTAATGAATGATAATACTTAAGACATGAACAAGACATATAAGATTCACCAGTGGCATGTAGAAGAAATAGTCAGCTGCTAGAAGTAAGTCAAGTGAATTCCACAATGAATCTCCAACTGCAGACCAACATACAGTATTTACTACTGTATTTATGGAAATGGGAACATACCCATTATCGTCCATAGGTATGCTACACTAGTTACATTAAGTGGTAGTTTATATGGATAGAAGGGGAAAATAATGGTTAACTTTAAACATGAACAGAGTAAAATTGTAGGGATTGGGGAAACATCCTCTTGGGAGTCCATTCCACAGGACAGTGGTTTACAGCAAGAAGCTGTTTGAGTGGAATTTACTTGCCAATAGAATACAGTGGGGATGTGGGTGGTTTGATACTATGTAAGTGGCATGATGGGTTCTAACTGTGAAGGTTAGACCTGGCGGAATCAAGGAATGTAGTTCGTCTGAGCACTTTCCAGTTAAGTGGCAATAGTGCAGTGAGAGACTCATCACATCCCACCTGTGAGAGAGAGGCTGGAGAGTGGAAAATAGTTTTTCTCCCACAAGAACTCAGAGATGCTTTTGAACTCTATCAAGACTGGAAAGTGAGGACTGGACATCCCACCCAAATATGGCAACAGTATTCCATTTTTGGCATGATCTGGCTCTTATAAAGGTAGAGGATAGGAGTCAGGTACTTACTAGAGTAGTACAGGAAGCCGATCATTTTAATTGCATCTTTAGCCATGGATCACATATAAGAATTCCACTTAGGTGTGATTTTGAGGACCATTAATTTCAATATTACCATTGCCCCAAAATATATGCATCTTTTATTATGTATAACTTTTATATGGTTATGGTAATAGGTAAACAAAGCAAAGAATACTGAACAGTTATGTAATATCGGTCCTCCTATATGGCCATAAATTTTGGGCACAAATGAAGAAGAGACTTGAAGCAGCAGAAATGTCATCCTGCAGAAAGATGCTTAGAACACCATGGACTGAACATGTGATCGATCAGGAAGTTTTATAGAAAATAAAAACAATAAGGACACTTATACCCAATATTAGAAAGAGAGAATTAAAAATTTTCAAGCACATAATGTGGAAAGACAGCTTGGAAAATTTAACACTCACAGGACATATTGAAGTAAGAGGGACAGAGAAAAACTGCACATAACATAACTAGCTTGTGTAAATGGATGGCAGAACAGAGTTTAGAAGAGATAATAAAATGAAAAAAATTACTAAGCACTACAATAGACAGGAAATTGTGGAGAGCAATGATCACCAGCATCCTGATGTGATATACAATAAGAAGAATGTTATAATTTCCAAACAGTCGCTTTCTAGTATATTTTATTAATTCACTGACAAGAAGATGATAGGTTAAGGATATTAATTCAGGATATAATGAATGTTTACCAGGTGCATGTGTGTATGTCTGTGTGTGTGTGCGCGCTCAGCAGTGAGAGTTGAATCAACAAAACCCAAGGTTTAAAATAACAGTTTAACAGCTTTTATTTGTGGTTGAAAGAGAAAGTGCAAAATAGTGGCATTTTGCAGAGGTAAAATGCTGGGTTTTCCAGTTAAGAAAGTTTTTCCCTCGAGTCAATGTTTCGTAGAGAGGGTTTTCTCTGCTTCTTCCCACCATGAATGAGAAATCTGAGTGTCAACCTGCTAGGGCTAATATGTGTCTTCTTCAGCAAGGGTTGTATATAGATTTTCCTTTGTGTAGGTGTCCCGAAGGGAGATTTCTCCACTTGTTCCCATGAGGAACAAGAAACCTGAATGTAAAACTGCCAGGACAGGCCATGTATCTTTTTGTGAGTAGCCTTTCAAGCTGAACCTTGAGGATAGCAGCCACTGAAAAGGAAGAGTAGAAAAGAGGCTCAGTAGAGCTCCGTCAGAATTTTAATCAATTCAAGGACTTCCAGTTGTTCCTTGCCGATTACCACCATTGCTGCTACTGCTGAATCAGGCAATGTAAGGAAGCCCCTACATGCTACAATAGCCAACAAGTGAGATAGTTATTATAAGGAAATTGTGGAGAATCATTATCTTGATGGGATACAACCCATAGAAGAAGAAGAGATAATTTATTTTTTAACTTCACTGAAAAAAAAATCAAAATTTCAGATAAGAAAGGATCAGTGTATTTTTTTTTAAAAGGCTAAGTTCTGTGGAACTAAGATCACACCGTTGTCCATGAATTTACATCTATAGATAAGTCATGAATCAAATTCTTTTATTATTTCATCTGAAGTAAAACAATGAGACCTAGGTGCCAATCTAGTAGCATGCTTAAATTTATACAGCTGAGGCACAAAGGAGGAAAGCTCGTCACAAAAATAACTTTGAAAAGATTTAAAAAAAAAAAACAGATGAAAGGCGTCTTACATTGGTGAGAAAGTGACTGAAGTTGAGGTCAGAATAAATTACATAACATGCCTGTTATATACCATACCTATGAACACTAATGGTAATGTCCTAATCCTCATAAATACATTGGATACTATTGTAAGTGGGGGTAATAAGCTGTCTAAGTAGTCCACCACTAGCAGTGGTTTACCTATTTCATGCTGCTGGCGAGTATGGCATTTTGTTGATGTTATAAAGATTACCATTTAATTTCCGACCTCCATTTTGGTTATTCCTCATTCAGTAACCTCTTCTAGGTTGCAACAGATAGATAAATAGATATGAATGTGCTGAGATAGATAGATAGATATGAATGTGCTGTAATAGATAGATAGATATAATGTCCTGTAATAGATAGATAGTGTTATATACTGTACCTATGAACACTAATGGGTATATCCCAATCCTCATAAATATGTTGGACACTATTGTAAGTGGGGGTAGTATGCTGTCTAAGTAGTCCTCCACTAGCAGTGGCTTACCTACTTCATGCCGCTGACAAGTATTGTATTTTGTTGATGTTATAAAAATTACCATTTCATTTCCAACCACTGTTTTGGTTATTCCTAGGATACAATAATACTCTTCTTTGAATTTTATCAAGAATCTCAATATATACAAAAGGAGCACCAGACCAAATAGGCAGCAATATTCAGTGCATGGATGAATGGTCAATTTATAAATATAAGATGGATTCTGACAAGAAAAATTGTCTGGCACAACACAGTGAACCAACTTTCCTCACAGTAGACCTATCAATTGATTCAATGTAATCACTCCACTTCATGTCAGTTGAGAATGTGAGCCCAAGAAGGCACAAAGTGTTGCTCTCCTGGAGGTTAGCATCAGCCATGTTGATGGCAGACAGAAAAGGTTCTCTATTGTGATTAAACAAAATCAGTTTTGTTTTGGACCTTAATGATAGTAAATATTATAACAAATTTCTATCTATGTTTCAGAATTTCTATCTATGTTTCAGAAATTAAACATTCGTCTGTTAGAGTTGGGGGCATCATATCTTTCTTAATGATGGTAAAAGCATTCAGAAATTAGCTTCTATGTTTCAGAAATTAAACTTTGGTCTATTAGAGTTGGGGACCATCATATGTGTCTTAATTATTAATAAACACATTCAAAAATTAGCATCTGCAATAAAGGTGATAAAAGCTGCATCCCATTGCACCAAAATCTGTCATCCAGAAATTAGTTCAAAATGGATGTGTAAACAGGTGAGTCTAACGGCTGAAATGTGATTATAACAACCAAAATGAGCATGCTGGTTGAATAGCAAAGCAGATATTAAGACAGACACCTGAAGAAGGCTGTAGGCTATAGATGCTGAAATGTTCTGAGTATCACAACCAAGATGATCATGCTGGTCAGAATAACAAACAAGGAAGAACCATTTTCTTTCAAACTGTTAAATGCAACAGGTTGAGTGAGAGTAGGGAAAGACATTTCTAAGTTTCTGATGAAAGTAACCAAGATATATCGATTCAGTTCAGTAGTGCTAACAATTACAGATCTGAACAGAGAGTTTGTTAGCTTTGGTATCTTGTAATTTTGCCAAAATATCTACATACATATGTTTATTAAATATGTTTGCCAAGAGCAGTGTACTTATCAGAATTCAGATGTATCTTCATAGATATGAACATATAAAAAGAAGAATAACAAGGAGGAAAGCCAAAAATAGATGATTCTGTAGAAATATATAAGAATGGCAATAATAAAAAGTTTGACATATTTTGATATCCGAGTATTGATCTCTGAATAAGCTTTACACATTTTCACCTTGAAATAATATAAAAATAAAATAGTAATACTAATGATATATAGGATACATTCTTCAGGGCTTCCAGTGAAACATCTGAACAGGTATTTAATATTGACATTATAAGCAATGTACATAAACATATAGTAATATTTTTTGATATCTCATAGATTGTAAATTTTTGTTATTTACAACACCTTTTAATATCAAATTTTCCAATTCTGACTTTAAAAAAACTTCATTTAAATTTAATTTTTTTTAGCCTTAAGATCAAGGAATGCAAGAAAATCTTTCAAATATTGAAGGGAAGCAAACCTTGAGAATGGTTAAGAAATATGGGCCTACATTTTTGTCTATGTCTCTGAGATCAGGTATTATGATTACTTGCATTATTTGCATTACTGGGACTGTTATCCTCATCTTCACTGCCATATTCACAAGAAAACATGGCCCAGTGTATAAAGACGTTGGTTAGATCCAATGACTAGCTTCTAGTGATATAATGGATTTCTATATCTCTGAGATGAGGTACTATGATTATTTACATTATTTAGACTGTTATCCTCATCTTTATTGCTATATTTACAAGGACACATGGCCCAGTGTATAAAAACGTTGGTTAGATCCAGTGACTAGATTCTAGTGATGTCTATATCTCTGAGATGAAGTATTATAATTACTTGCATTATTTACATTACTTAGACTGTTATCCTCATCTTCACTGCCATATTTCATCCATTGTACACTCTGGCCTTCTTGAGGTGATTGGAATTTCAAACTAAACACTTGATTTCATCTTCTAGTTCCACATGCCATGCCTCTTCCAGATGTTATTTCCCTCTAACTCAACTCTCCAAGTTTTGGTTCGCCACTGCTGTGGCCTGGTATTGAACTCACAACTCTTTGGTTCTAGTCACTGGATCTAACCAACATCCCACTGGGTCATGTATCCTTGAGGACATCTGCATATGAATTTTTTGGACTTATAAACCTAATGTCTCAACAACCATTTAATAATAAAGTGTTTGGTTTGAAATTTCAATCACCTGAAGAAGACTGTAGTGTACAATGGCCGAAACGTTGTGAATATGGCAATGAAGATGAGGATAACAGTTCAAGTAATGTACATAATGCAAGTAATGGGCCTACATGTTTCAGAAGAACAGACATGGCCCCAGAAAAATCAGAATTTATTTTTTCCATGACTTTAAGTATTTTCCACCACAGATAGACCTAGACCACACAAAATTGACTTAATACTTGTATGGTGTCATCTCTCTAACATTAGAGAATATATATACACACACATGCACACACACCAATAAAGACAAGGATTTGTCAATATCAATTATTCTCAGGCAATGAAAGAATATTTGGGAGACAGGCTGTGTAGTAAGCCAGCTTGCCATTCAAAGCAAGTTCACTGTGTACATTCTTTGTATGTATTTTACGCTTTGTAAAAAGTTGAGTTTTGGAGAGGGAAGAACTTTGGAAAAAAAAAAATTCAGACATTATTGATTTTATTTCTCAACTCAGACACAAGGCTCTACTTTAAAACAGTCAATAGATTTTAGCCTTATATGTGAAAATTCCTAAATATATTTCTCTTCTTTTATATAATGTTTCCCTTCAGGATGGGAGTGATCATGGCTCTTCACAACTTCCTATCTTTTGTAGCTCTAAGGAGTGGTTTATCCCCTGGCTATAACTTCATTCCTATTCTGCCATTCATTTACACAAACTCAAACTTTCTGTTTCCCTCTGCACCTTGTGAATGTTCTATTCTCCAAGCCCTCTTTCCTATTTTTTTCCATAATTTTCCCATAGAACAAAACTTTAGGGGATTAGAGGAGTTTTGTGGCATTGTAACTGTGAGTTCAATCCTTTGGTAGGCTAATATAGATGATCAGACTCAGGGGAAACAAGCCCAGCAAAACCCGAGAAATACTAAAAAAGAATAAGATGAGATATCCTTAGATATGGACAACAGAATGGGAGTAATAGATTAAGTAAAGTGTTCAGTTCCAAAAGTTACCAAAATTGCAAGATACCTGAAGAATGCTCGAGAGTATAATATGAGGCTGGATAAAAAAAAAAAGTACATTTCAATTACCCCCCCCACTGATACATTTATAATATCCTTGCTTTTCTTCTGTCCCCCTTCTTTTTCTTCTACTTCTTCTCCTTCCTTCTTCACGTTCTCCTCCATTTCTATCACACCCAATATCATGCATTTATTTATTTTTTTAAGAATAATATAGCATTCATTAGTTTTTTAAAATAAACATTGTGAGGTCAATTGATAAAAATACTAAAAATAAGGATACTGTGTGGTTGAAACCAAGGTAGCAGATTCAACTGATCTCCTAATTTTTAAGGTTAAAAGCTCTACATGTTTTTGTTTTTTTTTCAAACATGTATTGAGCGCTTTTTAATACCACTGTTTCCTGGTCTGATTCAATTCTGTTTACATTTTATGTATTTTATACATACATATATATATATATATATATATATATATATATATATATATATATATGAGAAAAAGAACAAATGGAGTAAAAATCCACAGTTCATAGCCTTTACTTTTAAAAAAGTGCTCAAGACAAAGTAGAGCAATATGTTGTTATATTTTTATTATAAGAGATTCTAACAATAGTCTCAACCTTAAAGTTAAGATCAACACTAATTTAAAAAATAGTAGATTTCCTTGATGTTACATTAGACCTATTTAATAATGCATACCAACCCTACATGAAAACAAGCAACAATCCAATATATATATCGACCTAAATTTTAATCACTCTCCATCTGTAATCAAACACATACCCTTCTCCATAGAATATAGAATTAGCAATAACTTTTTCAGTGAAGATGTCTCTTACAAACATAATAAATTTTATAACACTGTCTTAAAAAATAGTAGCCATAAGTGCCCTGACATCAAATATATTAAACATAACAGCAATAGTAAGAATAAAAATAGAAACAGAAAAATCATTTGGTACACACTTTCATTTAACCAAATGGTTAATACTAAGTTAGGGCAGAGGTTTCTCAGTTTAATTGATAAAGACTTCAGAAATAATCCACTTAGTAAGATTTTTAATAGAAATACACTAAAACTAAGCTATAGCTGTACAGATAATCTAGAAAATTTTATTAAAAAACATAATAATAAAATTTTAAATCAATACAAAAGCCTAAGTAATAATTGTTATTCCAAAGAAGCAAACGCTGATAATACCAACAAGAGTTATTGTAGAAATTCTGAGTGTTCATTACAAAATAGTTGTCAAATAGGTGTTTACCTATGCACTATTTCTACTATAGAAAATCCAACAGTTAAAAAATTTTATATCAAGAGTACAAAGAATTCTTTTAAAATTAGGTGATATCAACATATATTATCTTTCACCAACAATGCGTACAGAAATAGGATGTCCCTTTCTAAATATTTTTGGAACTTAAAAGAAGTTAATAAAACCCCTAGAGTAAAATAGAAACTATTAAAAAGAAAATTAGATCTTGTAAATCTTTAAATGAACCATGCTTCTTATGTTTATAAGAAAAATTAGAAATAATAAATTTTGCTTACAAAAAAGCTCTATTGAACCAGAGGAATGAATTAAAGGTAAATTGCTGACATAGTTTATCTTTTACTTTATAATATAGTTAAATTTTAAATATTACATATTACCATTTCTTATAGCTATAATTTATAAGTATATAATGGTCTACCTTCTACAGGTTTAGGAACTTATTTTGTCGATTAAGCTTTAATATTGCTATGTATTGCCATCCAGTTAGTATTATTAATATCTTATATAGATCTTCCACATTTTTAATTTTATTTACAGGCCCCTTTAAGAAGCTTCCGGAATATAAAAAAATTGTTTTTTTAATTTTTTCTGTTAACTTTACATCTGATCAATCAATCCCTCCCTTCAACATCCTTTCAAAAATGGGACATGTCATATTTGTCTACAATCTTGATACATTTGTCACTGACATATTTTCCGCAATTACCAACGATGGCCTGTCTATGTTCCAGTTTATCATGACATGAAAAAATAACTCGCCCACCTCCACCCTCTGAACATATATTATTTATTTAGCAGAGATCTGACATTTAATTGGTTAATCAAGACATACCCACAAGTCTAATTTTAATTCTGACCTTATGTTCCCCTACTCTTAACATTTGGAAAAGAGGTAACAATTGAAGAAGTACAATCAAAGTATTGAATAATGAAATCTTTTGTGTAGCGATTTAAAAATGTTTTTATTATAATCTTTTATAATATATATATATATATATATATATATATATATATATAGATAGATAGATAGATAGATAGATAGATTGCTACCTGAAATCTGACATAAAATTAATAAATATGACTGACATGATCTGAATATTGTTGCTATATAGTTAAAGATAAAATCCAAAGAAGAATCAGCAATATTATTGGTCCTGACCTGGCATCTTGACTTCAGTCACTTTCCCACCACTGTAAACCACTGTGATGATAATTGTAATGGTGAGATTAGCAATTACCTTATAAGGAAATAATTGGTATTTATTGACTGAACATGATTAATGTCAGTTAAAATTCATAAATTTTTTCTATTAAAATAAATTTTCAGGAATAGGCTTGTCAAGTCTTATGTGTTATTGCTCTTTCCAGGGTTGATTTCAGCTTCCTTCCTAACCTTTTGCTTGAAGTCATGTGGAATATCAGCATCATGATTATGTCATTATCCTTTTTTCAAGTTACATGTTATATCCATTTCAGTTGTTGCAACTGTTGAAAGTCCTCAATTGATGTGGTTTTGTCTTATCTGTTACAGTTCTTTGTTCATGATTCTATAGCACGAATCCATGAGATTGGAAAACAGATGGTCATCTCTAAAGATTCATTCACTCAAAGCCATTTTATTCATTGATATGAGAAAGAGGTTGTACACATCAGAGAGTTCAGACATTTCTGAATGGGTTGGTTGCCATTCATGACATATATATGAAAGTCTTGATTTGACAAGGATATTTAAGAACATCACTCAAGTTCTTAGGCTAATGCTTTGGTTTATAGCATCTTGCAATATTGGACAAAATTACCCAGAATGCATCTTATTCTGTGCCCAATTTCTTCATCTCTACTAAATTTATTGTAACTGATCCATATACCAAGGTATTTAAAGTTTTTAGTATTTACTAATTTCACACCCTGAATTTTTATGATGGATTTAGGTTAGGTGCCATATCTGCTTTCATTCCAATTCCAGATTATAGTTTCTGTTTTGGAAAGTTTTGCCTTATGTTCTACATTTTTGAACACTGAAATAAATAATGTAATAGTAATATACTATTATAAATTTTATATATATATTGATGCATGTTTCATTAAATAATATAGACAAGTGTTGTCTATTTATTTTATGTAAATTCTTTTTATATCGTCTGATAAGCTTAATAACATTATCATTAAACAAAGAAAGAAAATCACAATACTGATAGATATTTTTAATCCTATCTAAGCTTTCAGCTTACATAAGCCATTACCAAAGATGACAATTACATTACAATATATTAAGCAATACACGGACAAAACAGTGATGATAGTCTGTTTCTGTTTACAAATGACAAACTCGTGCATATAAGACGCTGGAAGCAAAAATCACACTGCAGCTCATGACGTCACACAAGACTACACAAGAGTGAAAATGAGAAGTATTAAGTATGGGAAGTCATTGGTATAAACCAATGGCTTCTGTTATTAATTATAGGCATTTAAGAATATTTGTGGAGATTTCATATTTTGTTCAGGTTAGGTTTCAACTGTTTAATGTATATAGCTTCAAGAATTTTTAGTTTTTGTTTATTGTTTTCCACAAGGATTTTCCGGAATTGTGTATGTGGCCAGGCATGTTGTTTTAAATGCCTAAAAATGTTGGAGTTATCATTCAAATGTAGTGTCAAGCATCGTGAAAGCAAGTTTGTGGTGTGACCAACATAAATATTATTTAATTCGTTGGAGATACAATCTCCCAAAGGGCACTTGAATTTGTAAACTATGTTGGTTTTTTGCAAATCGCTAACCTAAGAATCATTGCAAATAATTGAGTTGGATATATATATAGATTTCTACCTTAAATATGGCATAAAAAAATTGAAATTAATAAATGTGACTCACATATTTTGAATATAACTCCTGCTATATATTTACAGATTCTTGATAACCTACAAAGAACAATCAGCAATATTACTGGTGCTGATCTGCCATCTCAGCTTCAGTCACTTTCCCAACACTGTAAAGAGTTTCATCAATGTAACATTAACAGTTTCTTTCCTTTCATGTCTCAATTGTATAACACTCTTCAAACTCCATGTTTTCCAGGTAACTTTAATCTTCAATAATTTGGTTCAATCATTATCTATTGTCTTCGTGATGTTCCTTCTATTGTTCTCACACCTTAATAATGTTTCTGTTTTCTAATTCTTTCGCACCAAGTAATTCTTTGTGTCTTAGTGGCTTTACTGCCTTGCATGGGGTGAATTTGATTAAAAGAAAATTAACTATTTGTTACCTGTTAGCTTTATATATGACATTATATATGGTAATTCTTCCTTACGCTGGATACAAACTTAAAATGTCTGTTTATGCCTTTGTTGAGTAGGACATCAAAGGACTAAAAGTGTAATGTTAATGTTTGCATATGCAATATTGTCTTTTATGTTAAAATGACTTCGAAATATTTTGCTATGGAAAGTAAATAAATGTACTCTGCTATAAACATGTCTGAAGTTATTTGTACGGTAATGCTAAAGCATCAACCAAGATTATACAAAACAAGTCACAAAAGACAGAAGATTCTGTACATCCGACCTACTCAGCCATAACAATATCTTCGAATTAATCTTGAAAAATTTTAAAGAAATACTCATTTATCTTAAACTAGATTGCTACATAAATATGAAGTTTGAAGGAAACAACAAAGAATAACACGGTAACTAAAGCAAAAGCTAGTAGTAATACTGTAACTATAGCAACAATCAACAGTAATACTGTTACTACAGCAATAACTAGTGGTAATACTGTAACTCTAGCAGCAAAAATCAATAACACTGTAACTATAGCAACAGCTCGTGATAATACTGTAGCTGTAGCAACAAATGACAGTAATACTGTTACTATAGCAACAGCTATTGCTAACAATGAAACTATAGCAATATTTAGTGATAATATTATAACTATAGTAACAACTATTGGTAATACTGTAACTATAGTAACAACCAACAGTAATACTCTTACTATAGTAACAAAAAATGATAATACTATAACTATAGTAACAGCTAGTGGTAATATTGTAACTATAGCAAGACTCAACAGTAATTCTGTAACTATAGCATCAGCTCGTGTTAACACTGTTACTATAGCAAGTTGCAACAGTAATGCTGCAACTATAATGAGCAACAGTTTCACTGTAACTATAGCAATAACTAGTAATAATACTGCAGCTATAGTAACTACTAGTTGTAACACTGTAACTATAGAAACAAAGTAACAGCTAACTCTAATACTTTAACCATAGGAACTAGTAAATATTGTAACTATTTCCTATTTTTAAGCATCATGTTACTTCAGGACATAGGTAATATGGCTCTCCACACATTTTTTTCTTTAAAATCTGAGAACATGATTTCTAGGAAAAGATGTTAGAGAAGTTTCCTATCTTTTCCACAGTTTAGAATTTAGAGTTTTCCTTCTCTTCAGAATGGTTGCCACTCAAGTCTAGAGATCCCAGTCTACCTTGCTATAGTAACAAGTGATTTTGCTACTGTTAACTATGCTGACTCTTGTGGTCCTATCTAGAATTGAACTCACCATTCTTGGCTAACACATTTCTGAAGATATTAAACTACCACTCTTCAGCTTAAATGGATGTGTTCTGAGCAGTAACAGTAGCAGGCTTGTCTCCCTTCCTGCCAAAGTGGATTTAACTTTTAGGCATTATTTAAGTTTATATTGAAATTTCTCCTCACACCTAGCAATTGATCCAATATAATCTTTCCACTGGATATCAGTTGAAAACATTATTCCAAGAAGGCACAATGAGTCATTCTCCTGGGGGGTTAGCATCAGCCATGCTGATGGGAGGTAAAAAGTATTATCCCAGATGGTTAAAAGAAAGCAGTTTCAGTTTTGGTTGTGTTAAAATTAAGAATCCATTCCTTGCCCCAGTTAACAACAGTATGTAGATAATTTTTTGGAGCATCTGTTACACTTCTGTCATATCCACTATGTGGAGCATGTTGGGAAATTCATATACACTGACTCAATATGAATGATTAAGAAATGGTTTCCCAACAACAAAATAACACAATATTTATTTAATTATTTATTCTTCTTGATACCATGCAATACACAATGAAAATAGACATTTCCTAAGTGCACCCACACACAAAGGCCACACACAACACAGATGAAAACAAATACACATGCAACATTCTAATGAAGAAAAGTAATAATGTTGAAAATATATTATGTTCATTTTATGTAGGGCCAAAGGATAAAAGCTGTCTCTCAAGTACTTTGTTTAAGAACTAACGGACATAAAACCATGCCCTGACAGACAGTAACTCCTGGGTATAATGATAAGCTACATGCAGCAACAATGCTTCTGATCAGCAGATTGAAGGTTTTGAGGAACATGGAACCACTTCTCAATTGCTGTTTTTCCTCAGACTACTGTGACCCGGAGTGGTTGCACCTGTTAGAGTCCCACCTGTAGGCAAATAGTGAACTCCCTCCCCCAAACAAAAACAAAGCACTATGAAAGTATATAACTACATATATGAATTTAAGCATGCTGCTAGATTGGCATCTAGGACCCATCAGTTTATTGTTGAAATAGCTAGATGCAACCACCACTTCTGCTCCAACAGTTTCTTTTCTCACACTTCCTACCTGTGGAACACCCTTTCATTTACTTGCTTCCCTGATAAATACAATCATCAAAAAATTAAATGCAATATCAATCACTGTCTACTATATTCTCGAATCTGGTTCATCTTTTGTCCTTTCCTCAATCCTCCCGACAAACAGTTTTTTTCTCTCCCTTTCTCCCGTTCTCTGCTGTGCTGCAAAAAAAAAGAATTAGAAATGTCTTCCAAGGAAAGCAACAAGCAGCTGATTATTTTCTGGGCAACAATAATCTACTAATGAAAGATATTCCTCATCAACAAAAAACATTAACACCTTCAGATGGCCAGAAAGTATTCAACAAAAATCTTTTGTCTGTAACAAACAAAGACTAGAACAATAGCTTATTAAGATATTGACAATTCCTCATCACAAAAATAAATATATGAGACTAGATGAAAAAGTTTGTACAAACACTGAATTTCACCTCCTTCCAGCAGGCATCCTAGTTTGGTATGAAAGACAAACCCTATGTATAAGGAAAATATTGAACCCATTAACATCTGCTGGATTTTAAATTAGCCCACTCTGAGTAGATCTCTGATTTTTCTCTATTAGTTTGTATAGCCTTGTACTGGGAGAACTTAAGTAAAAACAAATTGCTTTTAACCATGTCTGTTTTCCTTTTTTCATTTGGTTCTTGAATCATCTTAAAGTTTCTCCTCTCTCTTATTCTCATACACTCCAGTAAACATGATATCCCTCAGGCTAAAAATCCTCTTCAAGGCCTAAAACCAAACCAGCCATGATATCCTTCAGGTTAAAGATCATCTTCAAGGCCTGAGACCAAACCAGCCATGATATCCTTCAGGTTAAAGATCTTCAAGGCCTGAAACCAAGCTAGCCATGATATTCCCCAGGTTAAAGATCATCTTCAAGGCCTGAGACCAAGCCAGCCATGATATACCTCAGGTTAAAGATCATCTTCAAGGCCTGAAACCAAACCAAGTCAGAGAATGCACAAATTCTAAGACAATATATACTGAAACCATCTCAATTCTATAGATTACTCTTATATGTTATATTTCATACCTTTTCAGAATCCTTTCTTGGAGAATAATATTTTCTTTGCCAATTGCTCCAAGCAGAGTCTTGCACTTTTTCAATCTGCAAAAAATTCTGTGAAAATATAAAACAATTTGCTGAAACATTTTCATTTATTGAGTAGTTCTTGACACGAGAGTAAGCAATTGGATATTAGGAAATACATCATGCTTATCGAGATTTTTCTGCAGAATAACCAGAGGGAAAACAAATTGAAAGCAAAAGACAATGACTTTATTGAAATGACTGTATAAAAAAAATGACTGTATAAAAAAAAAAAATAGGGTTAAGGACAAAAGCTTCAGCAACCTGATTTGTTGCTAAGAAATATCAGTTAATTAACTCTGTCAAGAAGACCAGCTTTTCAGTCAGTTTTTTTTTTTTTTTCTTCAATGGATGTAATTTTAGTTGAAGCAAAAGTTTCTGGTATTTTCTTTTGACATAGTCTTTTTTTTTAACTATTGTTCAACCAATGCAAAAGTCCTAAATGACATTCAAGGTAAAGAGTTACTGAATGGGAATGCTGTAAAGGCATACAGGGAGGGCACAAGCACTGGATATTATGAGGATATGTAGGATAGATAACAGTTGACCCTTGACTTGAAGATTTTAGTAATCAGGGAAGCATCCACCCAGGAGTCTGTTCCACATTTCAAAAGTTCAACTTCCTCCTTGCAAATGGAATATGAAGAAAATGTGAATGAGTCAACTCAGTGTACATGACATGGTGGGCCCCAGCTGCTAAGGTCTGAACCAGGTGAATGTAGTTCACTTGAACATCTCTCATGAAAACAGCAATAGAGTAAGGAGAGGCTAACAATATTTCAAACATATTAATTCATATCATCATTATTCAGCTATCAAACTATTTTTTGACAGCTTTCTCATTAGTTACATACGGATTATTGTCTTCATCTTTGTCCTTATTATCACAATGTTTCAGCCATTGTGCCCTCCAGTTTTTACCAGGTGTTTGCCAATCTGGGTAAACTTCAGAGAATTTTAAACTGAACACTTTATTTAATCTACAAGGGTAGAATGTCCTCATTCTGCCAAACATGGTTAGATTTATCTTATCTTATTAGATATTGTTCACCCCATTTCTGCAGTATCCAAGTATGTACTTCCCAGCCCAGTAATTGAATTCTCAATTACTGTGTTATGGGCACATGGCTGAGTGGTTAGAATGTTTTCATTCTGGACATGAGACCCATGTTCGAATCTCACCATGGTTGATTGTCAGGAAGGATACTTCCTGATATTATCAAACTGGAGGGGTCGATCCCGGTGTGTAGCACCTTTGGAAAGTGCCTGAAAACCATACCATGGCCTTGTGAGTGAAACTAGGTAGACAGAACCTTTTGGCCCATCGATAGATGTGCTTACACAAAGTCACAAGTCATTGTGGCCGAGGGCTTGAGCATGCTGGCCTTGTTCAAACTGTTGATCATGCTAGATAACATGCTCTTTCCTAGAAACTGTAACTAAAGTCTGCTCAGCATAGTTGCAGTATAAAACACAGGTGGGCTTTGTGGGTGTTGAATAAACACAATAAATAATTCTTCCTGTCTTTCATTTAATACCATTCTATGATTTTTTTTTTCTGCTCTGGGAGGCTTGTTTCTATTGTTGGACCATCAGTTGTATTTCTCTTCCATTAGGAAATCCAGAACGAAAAACATTGCCTCTTCTTTTTCCAGAGAGAAAAACATTGCCTTTTCTTTTTCCAGAGAGAAAAATATTGCCTTTTCTTTTTCCAGAAAAAGCAAGCATCTGCGACAGGGATTGGCTAGCCGCCCTTGTAGACAGGTATCCTCGAATATGAGTGGCCAGCTATACACTGTGTTACCAAAGGGTTAGTCACTGACATGACGTAACTTCCCTTTGTCTTTTCTGTAAACTATTAGGTTGGTGCAAAAATAATGTCGTTTTCTCACATATTAACATATGTGAGAAAACGACATTATTTTTGCACCAACCTAATACAAGCATTCTAATGAGCTTTCCTCTTTGGTGCCTCAATTGTGTGAATATAAGCATACTATTAGATTGACTACTTGGTCTCATTGTTTTGTTGTTGAAATAGCTAGATATCACCATAATTTTGACTCTAATATTTTCTTTTCTCACACTTCTCCCTTGTGTTTTTTTTTTACTTCCCTGACTCTTACAATCTTCAAATATTTAAATACATCTATCTTCTGTCTTCCTGACACCTGTTCTTTTATTGTCCTTTCGCCTCACTAAATGCTTCTCATTCTCTTTCACTCCCAGTAACCCCTTGTGTCCAGGTAGCAGTATCATTTTTAACATTTAGATAAAAATATAGATAGGCAACAATAATTGGAAAGTATAAGGGAGAAAATTAGAAGATACAGGTAAAAAGTGAGACAAGAGTAAAGGTATGAGATAATGAATAATCTTAGTTATGCTGGAAGGGATAAGGGAGAGAATGAGAAGATACAGGCAAAGGGTCTAGAAAAGAGAGGCATGAAATAATCTATAAACTTACCCATGGAACTTCCAGAAGTCAAAAACATTTATGTATCTAAGTACTTACTAAGTTTAACTTTGCATGGCAAAATAGGCAGAAATGAAGCAACAAAGATTTTTCATACCAATCCCTTAAGTTAAATTTTCAAGTCAAGGCTCTCAATTGTTATCTATCCTCCTTATCCTGGTAAAACATAACTTCCTACTAATGCTGTTTTTATTCTTATGAGACACTTTATTCATCATAACCACTTTAACAGTACTTCTCTACCTTAAGTGGCTCTCAAACTTTCTATGAGGCATACATTAATATATAAAAAAGTGGGGAAGTGGTTGCCTGACTAGAAAATCAGCATTCAAAATTCTGAAATGCCTATTATGGACAGGTGACAGGCCATAGATTCATTCTTTTCTCCTTGCAAATTCATTCATTCTTTTTCAATCAGATATATATTTACATTATCCAATTATGTATTTTCATCAGATGCTGTCAAATATCTATAAAAAGATCAAAGTCAAGTTGAGTAGTTTTTAAGCATCAAATTAATATTTGCAGTTTTGCTTACTTTCTTAAAACCTCCCATACAAACGAACTCCATATTGTGTCTGAATTAGTCCTGCTTTCATGTGTATTTTTCTCTATTTTTATTTTTTTTTTTGTCTGTTTTTCAGTGCACACCCGGCTTAGGCACTAAAGTACTGTATGAACTGCTCTACAATCCACCAACCAAAATCCTTGTCTTAACTGGTTGCAGCATTGTATCTACTTTTGTGGCAGAAGCTGCTAAAATGTGGAACCTGGTTGTTGTAAGTGCCTTTATATTATCTTTTTATTAACGTTCTTTTCTCTTTTCTTTCTCTCATTTTCTAAAATACATTTTGCATTCATTCATTCTTTTTCTTTATTATTCTAAATTTCTTCCTGACTTTCGCTTAATACCATTCTATGATTTTTTTTTTCTGCTCTGGGAGGCTTGTTTCTATTGTTGGACCATCAGTTGTATTTCCCTTCCATTAGGAAATCCAGAAAGAAAAACATTGCCTCTTCTTTTTCCAGAGAGAAAAACATTGCCTTTTCTTTTTCCAGAGAGAAAAACATTGCCTTTTCTTTTTCTAGAGAGAAAAACATTGCCTTTTCTTTTTCCAGAGAGAAAAACATTGCCTTTTCTTTTTTCCAGAAAGAAAAAAAAACATTGTCTTTCCTTTTTGTGTGCCATAGATCTTTTTGGGTTAAGCATAAGGCTGATCCATCATAAACTTGTTCAACTAGAAAAAAAATGACCTTTGAATTATCAGATGATCATTCATTTTTCATGAAAAAGTATGTAGAAAAATGTAGGAGCTTCCTAAAAAAAAAAATTTTGAACGCTAATTTGAATACAAGAAGACGACAATTACTTCAAAATCAGAAAAACGCTTTCATATTTGATTGAGATTTAATGAGAACAAAGTTCTGCTGTTTCTTTTCTGTGCTGTCTCCCTTCAGGATGAGTATTCTCATGGCTCTCCACAACTTCCCATGCCTAGTAGCACTCAGGTTATGTATTTAACTATTTTGTTTTAATTTTTTAACATTTTTATAGTCATATATGTTGTCTTGGGAAAGGATTATATCTTTTAGGAAAGGATATGTTTGAAAAAATCAAGTGTGCAGATTTATATTTTGGTAAGGTTCAATAGCAGCACTTTCAAGAATTTTTCATCTAAAGAAGTTATTTTCTCTCATATAAATTTTGGGGAATTAAAACATGTCAAATTTTATAGAATGATAAATTTAAAAAAATTACACCATTCTTTTGTGGGGGGATTATTATTCAATGCCACTTTTATTTTCTGTGGTTTCCATGGTTACAAATGGCTGCCTATACTTTCTGAAAGATTCTAAGCTATGTATGTTGGATAAAATATTAGTTTTCTATAAAAAAAAAAAAAAGAACATTTGATTTTAAAATGCTTCTCTTTCTTGTCTCCAATGTTTTTTTTCTTTAACACTTTTTATTCTATAAGCTGAATATACAATTTTAAGAATTGAGGGCATGGAAAATAATTGCTCCTTAATAAAATTGATGAATTTTCTGCTCTCAATATATAACTTTGTTATTTCTATGCAAATATCAAGTACATAATTTTATATACACATTTATATGTGCATGTGCTGTTGAATCTATTTTATCTCAACCTGTTTCAATTTTGTAAATCCTTTTTCATTGCTCTGAGGGGGCATTTATTGAATAAATGTCATCAGCTTATGTGTATATATTTAAACTGTTCTTCAAGCCATTTAGTAAATTTATATATCTGCTGCAACAAATATATATATATATATATATATATATATATATATATATATATATTAATTAATTTGAACCTTTTAAAACATATAGATATATATACATATATATATATATATATATATATATATATACCCAAGTATAAGATTGGTGTATATGACATAAATATGAGGGGTGGTTAATTAATTTGAACCTTTTAAAACATATATATATATATATATATAACATCATCATTTGATAAGACAACAGAGGTGTTGAAACAAAATGGCTATTTTTGTAGTGATTTCATAACATATTTATGTTATAATTTTTAAATAAATAATTATATACATATATATATATATATATATATATATATATATATATATATATATATATATATATATATATATAATATAAAATGCTCAAACACTAATATTCCATGGTTATAATTTATTACATTGGAATTATAATCATGATCCAATTCATCAGACCAACAAATTCAAAAAGATCATGATTACGACTCCAATGTAATAAATTATAACCATGGAATATTAGTGTTTGAGCCTTTTATATTATATTCTTACTCTGTCCTGGACATTGACTTCTACCTGGATTCTATCCTCTTGGAAATTTATTTATATAAATATATATATATATATATATATATATATATATATAAAGCAGAATGCTTGTGTTCATCGTAACACATACACACACATGTTGGGCAGGTAGTGTCACTGATTTTCTTCTAAATATAATGAGCACAACTGAAACTGGAACATGGCTCTCCAATTTCCACTTTCAAGACGTTATCCATAACACCCCACCCACACATCTAAGCTTACACTACCAAGTATTCCCAAGCGGTCACCCACCTAGGTACTAAGACAGTGAATTAATAAAATATACTAGAAAGTGACTGTTTGGAAATTATAACCATCTTCTTCTATGTGCCATGTCAGTTCAGAATGTTGGCGATCATGGCTCTTCACAATTTTCTGTCCATTGTAGATCTTAGTAAAGTTTGTCATTTTGTTATCTCTCCTAAGCCCTGTTCTGCCATCCATTTACACAAAACCATTCAGTAGATTATGTACTGTTTTCTTCTCCCTCTTTTGCCTTCAATATGCCCTCTGTGTGTTAATTTTTCCAAGTCCTCTTTCTTCATTATGTACCTTAGAAATTTAAACTCTCTCTCTCTTTCTGATGCTGAGTATGTGTTCTTTTTCTTGCCATTTTCTCAAAAACTTTACATGCTCAGTTCGTAGTATTCTCAGCATCCTTCTGTAGAACCACATTTCTGTTGTTTCAAGTCTTTTTTTCATCTGTGAAGAGATTGTCCAGCATTCACTGCCATATAGGACGACTGATATTATGTAACAGTTCTGTACTGTTTTCTTTGTTTCTAATTAAATTTGCAATCCCAATGTACCTTCAGATTTCAATGTTGCATTTTCAGTTCTGTGATAAAAAAAAACTTCCCAGATATTTAAATTGTCGTACTTACTTGATTTTGATATGTCCTATTTGCATGTTGGGTTGTTCCTTTTGCTGACAACTATTCAGTCTGCAAGGAAAGCAAGAAGAAAGGACTAGCGTAACTGATAGCAATATTGAAAGTGAAATTGGTGAGATCAAATTCAGGACTAATCTTTTGCATTCACTTTTGCACAGATGCCCTTGGAAAAGGCCATTTCTCTTACCCAAGCTATAGATTAAATAGCAGAGTAGACTGAGCT
>OZ010581.1:107201728-107279228 GCA_963932145.1 Acanthosepion lycidas
TTTCACAAAAAAGAAAATAAATAAATAAAATGATCCCTAGCTTCTCCAGAAAATGGAAGAGACATTTGTTGAGTGGTATGGGTTAGAACCAAAAAGCTTTTAAAGTTAAAGAATATATTCATATAAGCAGGGCAAGGGTCTCATGGTCCTCCCCCCCAAATCTATGCTACCCCCCCTAGTCTACTACATCTCAATTTTCATAAAGTAATATTCATATAAAATAAAAATTTTATTCTAACCTAATTATGTACAATAATGGATTATGTGCAATATAGGTGAACAATTCAACTAGAAAAATTGTATCTAAATACAAATTAGAGATCAGTCATAACAGATCATTCCATCTCAAATAAATTAACAATGTTTTGTGACAACTTTTAACAGCAAGTTTTTTCTTGTTAAAGAGTTGAATAATTTAACACATTCAACAATTATGGATAAAAAATAGTGAATTTTATATAATGTTTTTTTTTCAAGACTTAGCATGTGCAAAACAAAAAAGAAAGACCCCCCCCCCAGAATGACACCAAAATCTGTAAAAGATTTTCTTCTTTAATTGTCAGTTGTGTTTAGTTTAATTTCTAATGTATACGAATGTAAGTAAAAAAAAAAGAAAATGTTGATAAGATAGCAAGGTTTACAAAGCACTGCCTGGGACTCTCACTCAGGCTTGCACACCAACCCTGCTAATGATAATATGTGACTTTTGATAATTAACGCAAATAATAATCCCCCAAATTAAAGGGAATATTACATTAAATCATATCCCAATTTAATGCTGGTGCCAGTCAATCTGTCATTCAACACACTGTACATCATTCACCATATTTAATCGAGATTGTTGGCCTACATGGGTGCTATTAATGATACCATGACTTTAGTCCCTATACCTAATCTGGGCCAGAGAACATTTCAATTGTACAAAGAGATATTGGCACTATATCACCTGGTGAGATGAGTCTTCAGAAGCAATGGATTCATACCTTCCCCAAAGATATTAATGCAGAAAGTAATATAAGAAACTGGGCCATAATTTGAACACATCTTCCTTATTCAGATTTTCACACTGATATGGTAATGGTAATTCATTGATCAAGTAATCAGTGCCACTCAAATTATGCTTTTCTTCACTTCAAGTTTGTCATTAACTGGGGCAAAAGATGGCTTGTTAATTTTAACACCTCCAAAACTAAACTGCTCTCCATTAATCATCTGAGAGACAATTCTCTGCCTTCTATCAACATGGCTGTTGCTAACCTCCAGGAAAGGGACTCATTGTGCCTTCTTGGGTTAATATACTCAGCTGACATGAAGTGGAAAGACTGTATTGAATCCATTGCTAAGTCAACTGCTAAGAATGTTGGTTCACTGTATTGAGCAAGACAGTTTTTCTCTCCAGAATCTCTCTTACATATCTATAAGTCTATCAATCATAAATAGAATATTGCTGCCACATATGGTCTGGTGCTCTTGCTATTGAGCAGTGACCTTGAGCTCCTTGATAAAACCCAAAGATCCACAACAGAGAGTCCCAGTATCACTGAGGGACAAATTCAAAGCTGAATTGAACTCCCTTGAGAAGCAAGGCATCATATCACCAATCCCAAAGACACCTCATGGGTAAGTTCATTTGTATGTGTCTCCAAGATGAACAGATCAGTTAGGTTATGCCTAGATCCAAAAGACTTAAACAAAGCCATACAAAGACCACACATTTGAGGATGTAGTCTCCAGACTACATGGGGTAAAGTGGTTTACAACCATTGATGTGAAATCAGGATATTGATAGATGAATCTAGATCAACATTCAAAGGAACTGACAACCCTCATTACACCATTTGGACGATTTTTCTTCAACAGATTTCCAGTGAACATAAAATGTGCCGAAGACAAATTCCAAAGAGCAATGTTCGGAACCTTTGGTGACATCAAGAATGTTTTATCAATATTGGACGATACCATTGTGCATGGATTTGAGGAAAATGGTCATGACCATGATGCCGTGCTCAACGAACATCTCGAAAGAGCTAGGGAAAAAACTGCAAGTTCAACCCTGATAAACTGATGGTGTGAGCCTCTGAAATACCCATTCTTTGGGCATATAATATCATAAGATGGTATAAAACCAGATCCCAAGAAGGTCAAGGCAATTACATACAGGCATCCTCCAGAAGATAAGGAGCATCTAGTTTTCTGGGGTTAATAAACTACCTCAACAAGTTTTCCCCACACCTAGCAAGGTTCACTAAGCCACTACAGGACCTGATTCCCAAAGACAACGAGTTCACTTGAACTCCTCAACAGGAAGATCTTTTCAGTGGATCAAAAAGGAGATTAGTGGAACTACAGTGTTAAGCTACTTCTATCCAAAGACATCCATATTTGTAAATTTTGCATATTTGTAAATTTAGACATGAAAACAAACTCCTACTACATTATCTAACACCACATTATGGTTTAAAAAAAAACTAAACTAATAACAAAACAATATACTTTATTTCAAATACCAAACTTTAGTACCAAACAATGTATACAAGACATGGTTGCGTAAAGAATAAATAAATAATAAAATAAAAATTAACGAATGAAAACAACAAAGAACAACTCTGAATATCTTTTTCTGTGTGCTGTGTCCCTTCAGGATGTTGGCAATCATGGCTCTCCACAATTTCCTGTCCTTTGTAGTTCTTAATAAATCTCCTAAACCCTCTTCTGCCATCCATTTCTGCAAACTCACTAGGTAGGTTATGCATTGTTTTCCTCTGTCCCTCTTGCATTTTCCATAGTCCTCTTTCCTCATTATGTCTGAGAAGGTTGAACACTCTCTTTTTGATGTTAAGTATAAGCATCCATTTTGTTTATACTTAACATCAGAAAGAAACACTAGAAATTTTTCAAAAACATTAACTCAAAAACAAAAAATTGTGAAAAAGAAATCTACCTCCACTTCCCATAAACCATCAGTGTCCTATATATATATATATATATATATATATATATATATATATATATATATATAAGTCCATAGAAAGAGAAGTAATATATGGTCTGATGATCACTTAATTAGTGAAACTGCCTGTCACACCATTTAGGAAGTGTATAATATTTTATTCTTTATTGTGGATTTTAGTTTGCATTCTATTTTTTCTTTTTTAATCATTATGAAAATTTTTACTTTGCTCATAAAATAATTTATTAATTTTCACATTTTTTTCCATTTCCTTGCCAGGTTTCATGGCTTGATATTTATTAATGCTTTTGCTGACAAAGAAATAAATCTTTTTGTTCAGTTAATTTCTTAAAGCCGAAATATTTCCATTCAGAATGTCTGTGAAAGCAAAGAGTTGATGCCAACTTCTCCATGGGTGCAGGTGCATGGCCTGTATATTTCTAGTATCACTATCCCAGATATGTGGATAGTTTAATGGATTTTTTTTAATCAGTTCATCCCAACAAATCAATAATGCCACTAAGACACAAGAGGTTACTGGAAGTGAAAGAGAATGAGAAAACTTTAGAAGGGACCAGAAACCTAATCCTGAACAGGAAAAAAAGGGTTTAACCTCTACTCCTGTTCAAAAGACCAGGGAGAAGTGTGGTCTGGACAATAGGCAAACCTATCTACTCCTAGAATTGTAATTTTATATAATGACTATTATATACTGTTGTAACCAAGGGAAGGTTACTGAATAGAATAATCAAATGAAGGTTGGTAATGAACAATAATACTTAGGACAAGAACAACACATATAAGATTCGCCAGCAGCATGTAGAAGAAGTAGTCAACTACTAGAAGTGAATCAAGTAAATTCCACAATGAATCTCCAGCTGCAGACTGCAGACCAACACATACAGTATTCACTACTCTATTTATGGGAATGGGGGCATACACATTATCATCTATAGTTATGCTACAACATATACTATTAGGTTGGTGCAAAAATAATGACGTAATAATGTCGTTTTTTGACATTAAAAAATATGTCAAAAAAAGACATTATTACGTCATTATTTTTGCACCAACCTAATATTATATTTATATATAAAGCCCCATGCTTTCCAGCCAACTTTAATCTCCAAAAATTTCATGCACTGTCAATTGCTATCTACTGTCTTCTTGATTACTCTTTCTATTTCCTGCTCATTATTAATGTTTCTGTTCCTAATTCTTCCACATCCTGTAAAACTTTGTGTCCTAGTGGCTTTATTGCCTTGTATGGGGTGATACCATATAAATAAATATAAAATATTACCATTATAATGTTGAGCTAGATCAATATCTAGACAGGGGACAATTTGAGAATACCAGAAAATTTGGATGTTCATCTGGTATGATAGATAATGGCTCAGAATTGGAGATTAGAGAACTTAATTCTAATTCTAATCAGGTTCATTATATTAACTCAGTTATGTGCCATGTGTGATACATGCTTTGGCAATTATGTATCTTTTGATAGATGACTGATGAGGCAGATTTTTTTCCCACAGTGAGTTGTCCTTTCTTTCTGCAGGAGACCACTTGCCATCCAAGGCTATAAAACCCTATCTGTCCTGCTATTTACCCATAGCTGGTGGGGCGAAGAAGAGGATTCATACCTTTCCCAAATATATTAGCATGTAAGTGAATGTAATGGATTTGACTGGAATTTGAACTCGGCTGTCTGATTTCTCAATTTGAGCCACTATCTATTACTCCAGTGCACAAATCCCCTTGGGAAAAGGTATAGATCTACCTCTTCTCCCAAAGCTATTATTGTCTAAAAAAATTCTTACTGTGTAACTCTATTTTCTAGCTTGAAATAACCTGTGAAAAGTTGATAAGAGATTAAAAAAAAAAAGACTCAGTCAATGAAACAAATCGGATCTTAGACTTTTTGATTGCCTGTTTTACATGACCTTCTTTTGTAGAAAAAGATTTTTCTTTGGCTTTGATGCTGTTTATATGAACTGAGAATGACTTACCATGAAAATATATTGGAAGCTATTCACTGTAAAGCCACAGAGAAAATATTTTTCAATAGAAACAACATGCAAATAGAAAAGAAATCAATATAATTTGCTTAAAAAAAAGTCAGTAAACATTTTGCAAGTGAATATCAATGGCAGCCCCAGAGTCAGCACTGTAATGGATGTTTCTACATTAATGACTGACTTGTGACGAAAAAGAGAAAAAGAATGTTGAATACTGAAGATAATGGGGAGGTATGGTGATCAGACACACTTTTACCAAGAGCAAACCAGGTTACAAATAGCAATGAAGATGTCAAGAGGGCACAATATCTGAAACATTGTGATAGTAAACAGGAGCAATTACAAGGATGTTAGTCCAACTGAATATAAAAGCTAGCTCTTTGTTATACTCTACTTCAAATCAGATCTCTTTCTGATTCACTCAACATCAAAACCTGTTGGCCAGATGCTACAAAAGCAAAACTAAAAATAAAAAAGATACTCTTTGCACAGGGGTCCCAACCATCAGTTGTGACTCACAAAACAAATTCCTCCTCCCAAATATAAAATACAATTTAAAAGGAACCAATCATAAAACTTGTTGCTAAATCAAAAGCATGACAAAAATTGCTGAGTCATGTATCCAGTCTGACTGCTTTTAAAGATGCTGCTCATGACACTGAAGCCAATTGGCAGGCGAGCAGGCAGGCTGTCACCATCACCACCAGTGACAACCGAAACAAGCATCACTTCTTTGTCTTACTGACTCTTCCCTTCCTCCAGGTCACTTCCCTCCCTCACAAAGAGATATCCCACCTTGATCCTCTATATCAGCTATACAAAGAATTTTATCAATAATTGTTGTCTTCTTCTCTTTCTGCATCATTTGTTGTTTTGCTTGTATTCTCATACAACCATACATGTTTATAATATTCTCATCCCAGAAATCTAGATAGAAATAATGTGCTAAAGATAGAACCATAGAGTCAAATATCATAGACTTTGGTAAGATTGTAGGTAATGGTAATAATTTTGAATTAATATCTGCAACATTTTTCATATAATCAAACCTTTTCTTTGGAGTTCTGCTGTTGTTAATGTTTCTGATGCTGAATTATTCAGCCTTAAAGGGTGTAATTTGTGAGTAAAAACTTCTCTTAAGAAAGAACTAATTTTTTTAAACATTTCACCCCCAAACAAGGCAATAATTCCACTAAGACGCAAAGAGTTACTAAGAGTGAAAGAGGATAAGAAGGCTTTAGTGCAGTGGTTCCTAAATGGTGCAGTATGCCTCTTAGGTGCAGCAGAAGAGGATAGCAGGTGAGGCAAAATGATTGAAAGACAATTACAGATTTAGAAACAGTTTCAAAAAATTCATATGCCAAAAATAAATATGATTTCAAAATTTAAAATATTATTATAGATTACTTGTAATTGATTGCATGAGTCCCAGTGTAAATAATTATAAATAATTATCATTGTGATATTTTTGCATTATATCAAGTGTTGAGAATATAGAAACTGTGGTCTATAAATTGAAGGAGAGAGTTATCAATGATAATGTTCTGACTTCAAATTCATGGTTATCTCCCTTTAATCCTCTCTCTGCTTTTTTTTATTTTAAATGTACTTTTTATCACATAAAATTTGGTGAGGCATGAGAAAATTTTTGTTCCAAAAATGCAACCTGAAGAAAAAAAAATTGGGGAGCCACTGCTTTCATGAGAAGAAAAGACAATAAAAGAACAGATTTCAGGAAGACAGAAGATAGTGATTGATGCTACATTTATATTTTTGAAGAGCATAGTTGACAGGAACACAGGAAACTGGAAAAGAGTTCCACGGGCAAAAATAGAAACTCTTAGAATAGAACTTACAGTTATATCTAACTATTTCTATGAGTACTAGTTGCCAATCTAGTAGTATGCTTAACCTCATATGGTCAATATACCAAGAAAGAGAGCTCATAAGAACAATTGCCATGAAAATATTTATAGAAAAGACAGAGGGAAGCCACGTCATGGCAGTGGTAATGTGACTGAAGTCAAGATGCTATGTCTGGACTGATAACATTACAGACTCTTCCTTGAATTTTGTTAAGCCTCTTGAGATATATAGAGCCAGATATGGCTGCAATATTCAATGCACAGATAAAATGATAGATTTATAAATGTGCAAGATGGATTCTGATGAGAAAAATTCCCTGGCATGACACAGTGAACCAACCTTCTTATCAGCAGTCCTAGCAACTGATTCAATATAATCGTTTCACTTCATATCAGTAGGAAATGTGAGATCAAGAAAGTGGAATGTGTTGCTCTCCTGATGATGGAGGTTAAAAATGGTTTTCTATGATGTCACAAGTGATGTGCATATTGAACATTTGTGAAATCGATTATGACATCTACATCCCTTTGAATATCTTGTTCAAATTTTGATAAATCTTTTATTGTTAAACATGAAGCCTATTTTATTTTGTTTGCCTGGGAAATTTAATTACTCAGATATTCTCATTTTAAATTGTGACATTTTTTTGTTTTAATACCTGGACAACTTAATTAAATGCAGGAAAATATTAGTTTAAAAATATGCTTCCAGTTTTTGGAAATATCAAAATGTTACAAAAGAAATTCTGTAGAACTGGGTTTTCTGTTATAATAACAAAAAAAGTTTTTGCCCAAAACTAATAATTTCTGTGGGATTGTTATTCATTTTTTTAACTGGTATATCTTTTATCTTAATTTTAATTGTTTTTTATTGTAATTGGTTTATTTCAAAGACATCCATAAGCAATTCTGCTTATAAATAAAGAACAAACTTTCATCAAAACTTAATTGCACATACCTTTTTCCTTGAGGAGTGAATGTTTCCATGATCACTGATCAAAACTGCTTAGGTAATCAGAACATCATATCTAGCTATATAAATTTGCAAGATACATTTCCCCAATCGCCACAATATTTCATGTTGTTGATGGTTGTGGAATAACAGTCTGAGGAGTTTGCAGTGAAAAGCAAATTAATTAGATTTGATATTTCACAAAATATTAGCTCTCATAGCTCAAGTGGGTGCCCCTAACCATTCCATATCTTTTTTAATCAAAATCTGCAGAAAATATTCCAGTTATTACTGACTTTAACTTTTAGCACTCTGCATTATTCACTATTATTACTTTCCTTTGCATTCTTTTACAACTTCAGTAGCCTATTTCATCCAAGACCGTTTTCAAGGTTATCATAGTGGGACATGACAATACATCAGCTAAATTCAAATTATTATTCAATGATTAAAGTGAATGACCATGGCAGAAGAAACACTTCCCTCGGCAAACGAATTTCCCTTTAGAGTTCTAAAAGTTAAATAGCTCTCTTGTTACTAAGGTTCATGTAACATTGTTATAACCTCATAGATGGTCAGGTATGCAGGTTAAAAGAGTGTTTGACAAACACTATCATTGCTTTGTAGTGCACTGAGTTGGCTGCATCAATACAGTAATTTCCACAGCTTTCTTAAGACTAATATACCAAAGTTAGACCATCTCTGCCTTTTACTGAAAATCAAATGAGATGTCTTATCACCTGTAGTTTTTTTTTCTTTAAGTATTAATAGCACAGCACATATTCTCCGTATTAGCTTCTTTTGTTGTCCTTAGTAGGGAAATTTTACAAACTACTCCCCAGTGAAGCAGAGAGAGATAGTGAGTTAAAGAGTGATTTCCAGTTTCTTTTTTCAGTAATATACAGCTGTTTCAAGCCATGTATGTTTGTTAAGAGGTAAAAATTCTGACTGAAAATCACTGGAAGGAGAAACCCCCTTTTTTTTACAAATAATCTCTTGAATTCTCACCAATTGAGAAATTGTTAATTCACAGACAGATGAATAGACACTTAATCCATCACATCCACCTTCTTTTTCTTCTTTCATTTCGTCAACTCAGGTCTTGTGCCCATCAATGGACCTTATGAAATAATATATGAGAAATACAATGAATTTCCAACAACATGTGAGGCTGTTTATTAGTTAGGAGATCATTTTTTTTTTCACCTTTATTAAATAAACATGATGTTATTCACATTGTTCAAACTGTTGTCCTCATCTTTATTGTCATATTCACAATGTTTTGGCCATTGTACACTCTGGCGTTCTTCAGGATCTGTCTATATTTCTAAGATGAGGTATTGTAACTATTTACACTATTTACATTGTTTGGACTGTTGTCCTCATCTTTATTGTCATATTCACAATGTTTTGGCCATTGTACACTCTGGCGTTCTTCAGGATCTGTCTATATTTCTAAGATGAGGTATTGTAACTATTTACACTATTTACATTGTTTGGACTGTTGTCCTCATCTTTATTGTCATATTCACAATGTTTTGGCCATTGTACACTCTGGCGTTCTTCAGGATCTGTCTATATTTCTAAGATGAGGTATTGTAACTATTTACACTATTTACATTGTTTGGACTGTTGTCCTCATCTTTATTGTCATATTCACAATGTTTTGGCCATTGTACACTCTGGCGTTCTTCAGGATCTGTCTATATTTCTAAGATGAGGTATTGTAACTATTTACACTATTTACATTGTTTGGACTGTTGTCCTCATCTTTATTGTCATATTCACAATGTTTTGGCCATTGTACACTCTGGCGTTCTTCAGGATCTGTCTATATTTCTAAGATGAGGTATTGTAACTATTTACACTATTTACATTGTTCAAACTGTTGTCCTCATCTTTATTGTCATATTCACAATGTTTTGGCCATTGTACACTCTGGCGTTCTTCAGGATCTGTCTATATTTCTAAGATGAGGTATTGTAACTATTTACACTATTTACATTGTTTGGACTGTTGTCCTCATCTTTATTGTCATATTCACAATGTTTTGGCCATTGTACACTCTGGCGTTCTTCAGGATCTGTCTATATTTCTAAGATGAGGTATTGTAACTATTTACACTATTTACATTGTTCAAACTGTTGTCCTCATCTTTATTGTCATATTTACTATGTATTGGCCTGTTTTACTCTTTTGTCTTCTTCAGGTATTTGAAATTTTGAATTGATTGTTCTAGTTCCACATGCTTCAACCATAATGTTACATTCACTTCTTAAATTACAATTGGTAGGAAATAGGAGATTCAAAAATAATGTACACTATTTACATTATTTACACTATTTTCCTCATCTTTGTCACCATTTTTATCACAATGTTTCAGTTGCTGTATGCTCTGACCTTCCTCAGGTGGTTGGAAATAATGTTTTATAATAATTTGTTTCTAACAAACAACTTTTCTTTGTTTTTTATGACAGGGAATAAAGCAGTAAGAAAAATGCTATAAAAGTTAAAAAATATATACTCTTTCTTTTTGTGCCATGTCTTTTTTGGTTAATGGAGGCTTTATGCAAGAAAGGATATTCCCTATTTTCAGTTCCCCCTTATGGGCATTATTATATCCATGATATAGTAACATCTTAATACACAGACAGAACAGAATAGCTGAAGAAAGGAATGACAAACATGCTTTGCTCTCAAAGAAACTTTTATACTGCTAAGTCACACACAAAATCATATAGAAACATTTGCATTTGTTTCACACAGAGAAGATATAACACATGTATACAACAACAAGTAGTGTGAAAATCACAAGAGATAAAGAGATAAAGGGTCTTTCCAACAAGAATTTGATTTACTGTCAGATTCTTCTATGTTTCTGGAGAAGCCATATTTATATTTCTCAGTGGAAATTCAAGAGGGCTGTATTTATTTTCTATGCCTTTGCTGAGGAAATATTTTCCAATGGGAAAATAGCACTATGGATTTTTCTGCTGCCCACATGGCAGCAGGCCAGTGTTGCCATGCTAAAAAAGCAAACACTTGGTTTGATTCCAGGAGGTAAAGTAAAGACTGACCACTTTCTTCTCTCTATGAGCTGACATTACTAAGTAGCAATCACATGACCCTCATGACTTTATTTCAACTAAAATGGAGATAATCCTTACAAGGGCTGAAGTGCCTTTTCTTTAATAATTATAAACTTTGCATAGTTGTAACAGTTCCTGGAAAAAATAGTGGGGTGTTTTCTCATTACTTTTTCTACAATTTTAAATTCTGAGTTGTCCTTCTTCTAGACATATTACCTAACCAAGCTCTGTCTGTCCTACTTTTTTACCCATAGCTGGCATGAGAAAAGATGGATTTGTGCCTTTTCTCAGCACATTAGTGCAAAGTAAATACAAATAGTTTTGGGCAGAATTTGAACTCAATTCATCAACTCTTTTACCGGCTTTGTATATCTAGATGTAGGTAAATCTTTAGTCTACCCACATCTAGATATACCCTTCTAAAAACAAAAAAGAAGTGTAGGACAGAATAATAATTTCAATTTAAAAATTATTTCATTTTTAATATAAAATGGAAAAATCTACTGAATTTATGCAAACTAAAGTTAGTATCTGTCTATATTTCTGAGATGAGGTATTATGTACACTATTTACATTATTTGGACTATTGTCAGCATCTTTGTCACCATATTTATTACAACATTTCATCTGTTGTATGCTCCGGCCTTCTTCAGTATTTGTCTATATTTCTGAGATGAGGTATTACGTACACTATTTACATTATTCAGACTATTGTCCTCATCTTTGTCACCATATTCATTACAACATTTTGGCCATTGTATGTTCAAGCCTACTTCAGTATCTGTCTATATTTCTGAGATGAGGTGTTATGTACACTATTTACATTAACTGGACTATTGTCCTCATCTTTGTCGCCATGTTTATCATAACGTTTTGGCTGTTGAACACTCCAGCCTTCAACAGTATCTGTCTATATTTTTGAGATGAGGTATTATGTACACTATCTACATTATTCGGACTATTGTCCTCATCTTTGTCACCATGTTTATCACAATATTTCGGCTGTTGTACACCCCAGCCTTCTTCAGGTGGTTGGCATGTCAAACTGAACCCTTTATTTCGCTCACTGGGGCAGACTGTTCTAGTTCCACATGCCATGTCTAATGGATGTCAGTTATCTCCTGTTAATTCCCCTCTGAAAGTTCTCCACTGCCTTAAACAAGTATTGAATTCACACTCTTTGAGAGGAGAATTAACAGGAGATAACTGACATCCATTAGACGTGGCACATGAAACTAGAACAGTGAGTGAAATAAAGGGTTCAGTTCAAAATTCCAACCACCTGAAGAAGGCTGGAGCATACAATGTCTGAAACATTGTGATAAACATGGCAACAAAGATGAGGACAATAGTCCAAATAATGCAAATAGTAAACAAAAGTTAGTGTTAACTATGCTGACTCTTGTGGTCCTACCAAGGATTGAACTCACTATCTTTGGCTAATGAATATCTGAAAAAGACTCCCACTACTCAGCTTGATGAGTGTGTTCTAAGAAATGGCAGTAACAGGCTTGTCTCCCTTCCTGCTATAGTTAATTTAAACTTTAGGCTTTATTTTCTTTTAAGGATTTCACCCCAAGCAAGGCAGAAGTGCCACTAGTATTCAAGGGACTATAGAGAGTGAAAGTAATGGAAAAGATTGGGTACAGGGGGGGCGGGTGTGAGGAAAGTATAAAAAGAAGAATGGAGAGGATTAGTTTATGGAAATTTCTCCTCAGAGTGAATTTTTCTATTGTCTGCTGAAGTACTGTCTTTCAGTTTATAAGAAAGCATTTGGCATTCATTGACTGTTGAAATTTATAAAATATTTCTCTTAAAACAATTCTTCTCAAGTTCAGTAACTTTTTGATCTTTCCAGTATTGATGAGTATTTCCTTCGTTACCTTTTCTTTGAAGCAGTGTGGAATCATTTTAGCTGTTACTGCTCTTTCTATTATTTGGTAAAAATTATTTCTTTATGATTTTGTAATACTGGTAAATGATATCCAAAGAAGTTATCATCCTCGCTGAGACGTCACCTAAACTGATAGAAATCTTTATAAACAGAGCTTTTTTCTGTATACCTAATATTTATTGGTGTGCCCAATTCACAACAGAATGTGACGCAAGGTCAAAGTTTATTAGCTCAAGCCCTCCTTGACACTTACCCTTTTTGGGAATACCTCAGGTACAGGCTAATGATCCCAGCTCCCACTCAAAGAGGAGGCACTGTCTGGAGGGATGGCCCACTGGGTTTCAAGCTAATATTTTTTTTAACTTCCAGTGCCAGTTGGTATATTACTGCCAACTCAATAATCTAGTATTATCTTATGTAACTACCTAATCAAAAACTAAGTCGTCACATTTTGCGTCTAGCCCAGGTGCTGAAAACCCTGGCACTGGCTGTGTCCTCATTAGCATGATATAGTGGTTCACTCCCAGAATTAAAGGAATATAGGAATTTTTTTGAAAAAATGGTAGGAACAACGCATCCTTTTTATGAATTTTCTTCATTATAGTGTGATACCTGAATTTTTTGGCATGAATTTTAATCACTCCACAAAACATTTACCCATGTTTACCAATCGGTTATCAAAAATGTAGGATTTTTAATCTCTTCAGAAAATTACCTGTGTACAGTGCAACCTGCATAGTCATGGATGTAATCTGGCAATCTGATCTACCAAACAACCTCAAATGGAGGTCCTTTCATGCCACTGTAGAGGCGGTGTTAATGTATTGTGCCACTGCCTGGACATTAACTAAAACCCTAGAGTCTAAACTTGATGAAGTCTAAACTTGGATTCTATGACCTATACTTAAAACCTTGGAGACAACACCCAACTAAATCACAGATGTATTGACCCTCCCTGATATTCCTACAATCTTATGTGAATGCAGTATGTGCTTTACAAGACACTGCTGGTGAGCAAAACAAGAACTTGTGAGTGATATACTGCTCTGGACATTGAGCCATGAAGAAAGACACACTGGTCACTCAGTAACCACCAACATTGACTAGTTGTTATGACACAGAATGCCACTCTAATGGCATTCTAACCTTCATGCAGGATTGTGATGTTTGATGTGATAAACACATGAATTTCCGAGATTAACTGAATAAAAAAATAAATAAATAATAGTGTGACCCTCTATTTTTTGCATAAAATCTGATCATAAAAACTATCACTACACATGAGTATATACAGTAATTATTCTTCCATTTGACTTAACAAGAAGCTGATTCAATTTCACCCATGTTCATCCCTATTTTGTATACCTCGGCAGAAGAAAGCAAAACGTTTTTTAGTTATGAAATTATAACAGACCTTTTAGATTACAGTGGATAGATCAAAAAAGCACAGTTGGAAGAGTTATCAGGAAAAATAATTGTCAAAGATTATAAGAGAATTCTCAGTATAAAAATCTTTCATAAAAAAAAAGATATTATAAAAAATCATAAAAATAAGATAGGTTTAATTCGTCTTTATTTGCTTTTCTTATTTTAGTGCCAACAATTCAAAGTGTTAAACATTTGATTTCTTTGAAAAAATAATATTTTCTTTTAAGTGTGAAAATTAATTTTCTCACAAAAATAATGATGATGCTAATTATTGATTAAAAAAGATTACAAAATAAATTACAAATGAAGATGAAATTCACTGTTCCCAAAATGTTTTAATTTAGTGTTCAGAAATTGTTATGGGCTTTTGCAGTAAACTTTTAATTAAATTTCTCAGAATTTTATTGACATAACATCACAAACATTTTTAATATTTATGTTATTTTTGTTTCTTTCAAAAATAAATGTCAAAGAATAAAGCCCATGTTTTGCTCTCGGTTAAAAGTTGAGTCCAAATTAGGATAAGCACTATAAAAAATAATTTAAGTAGCATAAAATTATATACATATAGAGATAGATAGATATTATAAGATGGTTAATAGATATACATGTCCTCAAATTAGATACATACATAGATAGGTATGAAATGGATAAGATAGGCATTTAGATAGATAGATAGATAGATAGATAAATTGAGAAAGAGGAAGAGATAGATAGATTGAGAAAGAGGAAGAGATAGATAGATAGATAGATAGATAAATTGAGAAAGAGGAAGAGATAGATTGAGAAAGAGGAAGAGATAGATAGATAGATAGATAGATAAATTGAGAAAGAGGAAGAGATAGATTGAGAAAGAGGAAGAGATAGATAGATAGATAGATAGATAGATAGATAGATAGATAGATTGAGAAAGAGGAAGAGATAGATAGATAGATAAATTGAGAAAGAGGAAGAGATAGATAGATAGATAAATTGAGAAAGAGGAACAGATAGATTGAGAAAGAGGAAGAGATAGATAGATTGAGGAAGAGATAGATAGATTGATTGAGGAAGAGGAAGAGATAGATTGATAGATAGATAGAGAGGAAGAGATAGATCAATAGATAGATATATCTCAATTAGCACAATTAGGATCCATTTAAGAACACCCAGAAATCTACTAAACTCATCTGCAACAAACTCATATGTGAACACCAAGAAAGCAAAACCAAAAATAAAAAAAGTTATCTGTTGTACAAGGGCTTTGTGCATCATATTCAGCCCACAAAACAAATCCCCTCAAAATAAAATAACAGCATATATTATTATTATTCCGTCAAGTGAACCCAGACAGTCATGAGTGTATCATGCCATCCATCACAGTCCAACATCAAGGTCAGAAGGTCATTAGAGTGACATTCTCTGTAAACTTTAATGCCTCCAAAACAAAACTGCTCTCCTTTACCCACCACAAAGAACCTTCCCTGCCTCCCATCAGAATGGCTGATTCCCAACTCCTCAAGAGCACCTTGTTACACCTGCTTTGTCATACTATCCACTGACATGAGGTGGAATAAATACATTAAATCAATTGCTTCATCTACCGCAAGGAAAGTTGGCTCTCTGTGTCATGCCAGAAAGTTTTTTACTTGTCTGAGCCCAGCCTTCAAATCTATAAATCAATCATCCGTCCTTTCATGGAATATTCCTGTTATATATGGACTGGTGCTCCCACTATACATCTCAAAAGTCCTTGACAAAATCCAGAGATGAATATATAATGTGATAGGTCAGGATCTGGCATCTAGTCTACACTCACTTTTCCACGAACATTCCGTGGCTTCCCTCTGTCTCTTCTACAAGTATTTTCACAGCAACTGTTCCGACGAGCTACTTTTGCTGGTTCTCAGACTGCATGAATTTAAGCAAGCTACCAGGTTGGCATCTCGATCCCACCTTTTCACTGTAAATGTAACCGTCTCTTCTGCTCAAACAGCTTCTTCTCCCGCACTTCCTGTCTGTGGAACTCTCTTCCCATTACTTGCTTCCCCGATGACTATAATCTTCAAATATTCAAGTGAAATGTCAATCGACATCTGACACCCTGAGATTGTTCCCTGTTCTTCTCTTTATCCTTTCCTCAAACAGGCCTCTTTACTCTTGTTCTCAATCCTCTGTAACCCCTTGCATGCTAGTGTCACTCCTGCCTTGCTTGGGGTGAATTGCTTTAAAAAAAAAATTAAAAATTAACATGGTTGGTCAATATAGGTGGTTGTTGGGCTCCCAACCCGTCTTGCTCCTTGGATAGGTGTCCAGAACAGTAGATCACTTGTAAGTCCTTGTTTTGCTCACCATCATTTACATAAGATTATAGAAGAGATGGTTCCATAGAGCTGATTTATTTGGATGTTGTCTCCAAAAGATATTAAGTCTAGCTCTTAGCATCTGTGTGTATGTCCCATCAAGCTTAGATTTTAGGGTTTTAATGAATGTCCAGGCAGTGACACCATACACTGCTTCTACAGTGACTTGAAAGACTCTCCACTTGAGGTTGTCTAGTAGATCAGATTTCCAGATTACATCTATTTTATTCAAGGCAACCCAGGCTTTAGATATGCAAATTTTCACATCTTTCTCAATAGAATCTATCTCACTTCCTAGGTATGTAAAAGATTTGACAGATTTTATTGATTAACCTGAAACAGTTTGTATTGAGCTGAGTCTCATATGATGTGCTCTCTCTCTCTCTCTCTCTCTATATATATATATATATATATATATATATATATTATGGAAATAAAAAAGGTAAAACCAATTATACCCTTCATGATTAAAAAAAGAACAGCCAACCAGTTTCACCCTCAGAGCTGAAATCAAGAGAAGACTAAATATTGCAATATAAAATATAAAAGAAATGTAATGTATTAAAGGTGGAACAATCAGATTGAAATAATATCCAGCCCTAATAGACATTCCCTCTGTTTACAGAGGGAGGGCTGTCTGGACTTGACATATATTGTTTCTAATGCCTTTAAATGTAAGAATGAGTGAGCACAACTCAGGATGGTGAAATTTCAATCTGATCGTTCTGTTTTTAATACATTACATTTCTTTTATATTTTATATTGTGACGTTTATTTCCTCGGTTTCAGCTCTGTTGAATGAAGGCGAAAATGGTCAACTGTTTTTTTTTCGTTTTTTTAATCATGAAGGCTAAAATTAGTCTTACCTTTTTTATTCCCATAATAAAGTTCTGTACCTCTAAGAAAATTATTATATATATATATATATATATAAAATTGGGACATATCTTAATACTATAACAACGTAAAATAAGCCAGTCATGAATGTTGCTGTCAAAGATAAAATATGAACAAAAGATGAGCTCAGAAACATTTGCTTTTACAAAAGACATCATAAATGACAGGGACAAAATTGAGGTAAATGGGCCAGTTGTCAACACTTGGCAGCTCTCAGCATCACCAGCCATGACCTCAGTCAATGACCCAACATATCAACTACAGGCCTTACTAACTCTACCCTTCTTTCAAAAACTGACTCCCTTGCCCACTTTAGAGACATTCTCACATCCTCTATACTGGCAATACAAATTATTAACAAAGAATTAACAATTTTTATCTTCTTTCCTTTCATCTCACTGAAAGTACTTGTTGTTTCATTTGTTCTTTCATGCTACCATATGACAGTTGTATCCCTAAATATTTCAATCTTAACCTCTTAATGTCTAAAGGCCACACTCATTATTTATCCTTCATCATCTTTGTTACTTATCACTTTTTCTTTCATTCATATCAAACACCTCATTCATCATTACAATTTTGACTGTAACCCTCTACCTTGAGTGGCTCTCCAGCCTTGTATTAGATTTTCATTTCTTACCCCCTTCTCTTTCATTCATATCCCACACTGCATCATTACCATTTTGAGTGTAATCCTCTACCCTAAGTGTCTCCCCAGTCTTGTATTAGATTTTCATTTTTTACCCACTTCTCTTTCATTCATATCTCACACCTCATTCACTATCAACATTTCCTTGTCTCTATCTTTAGTGGCTCTCGAGTCTTGTTTTGGGTCATCTTTAATAAAAACAAATCAAACAAAGGAAGTGCTCTTGGTAGTTATAGTCATAATTAATATAAAAATAAACTTCTAATAATTGTGGCAAAATTTAAACCATTTTTACAATAAAGTTTTTAAATATAAAAATTGTGTGTAGGTTGGTATTTTTAGCCTGCATCTTTTCATAGTAAACAGCTTTATTTGAAATGTTTGTAGAACTGAACTTGTAGTGAAAGTTCATATGTTTTAGTTAATGGCATTGCTTAATGTTTGCAGGAGAACAGGAAGTGCAACCATATTGATTTAGAGAAGCTGATATCTAGTTTCAATAGTCAGTGAGTCTTTTGGTCTCTACCTTCTCCGTTTATCATTTTGAGTAAAGGGAGTCACTTCACGTAGATTCTTGTGCAGACAAGCTGGCATCTTTGAATTGACTGACCATGACCTGTTGCAAATTTATCTATTTTCAGCACAAAAAAATCAAAAGTTTTTCAATTTACTAAAACCTACAACTACAGGGTGCGATGGATAAATTGTCAGCATTTTATATTTTTAATTTTGCACATGTACATTGTTTTTGATTTTGTTGGCTGCACTGTATAGTGGGGTGAGTTTGGGCACTATCTAATGTGACAAAGAGCACCATGACATAATACACTGTGCCAGAAATTTGGAAACAGCATACTGTTCTGCTTGGCATTCATGCTGGAAGCTTCAATACAAACATTTGAGAGTGGGTGTCAATCTGTGGACAGTGCAGAGGATTCAGAAAGAGTTAGATATCCAGTCAACATTATGGTGTGTGGAGTGATCACTAGTGATTGTGATGTTATGCCTCCATTCATCTTCCTACAGGTCCTCAGGCTCAACACAGAGGCCTACATCAAGTGTCATATCAGTGTTATTTTCATTCTTACATAATTTAGATGACAATCATCTATCATACCCTGTATTGATTAAAAATTATCTTTTTACATGCTGTGATCTAATCTATTTTCTTTTTTGCAAACTTTTAATTTTACTTTAGATTTTATTTTGTGTTTTTCTTTTCTGAAATCTGCTATATATATATATACATATATCAAAAAAAAACAGACCACTTCAAGGTTCCATTATAATAATTTATTTCACCAGAGCCCTTTTAAAGGACATGGGATCATCAGATAGCACTTCCAAAAGATGAAACGAAAATGAAATGAAAATTGATGGGTCGTGTAAGTTTTTGTAATTTATTAGAGAGTGTAATAAGGAGTGGTTAGAGAGACATGCTAGAGTTTAGGGAGTGATTCATTTCATATCTCTCTCAATCATACTTAGTATTGGAGGAGGAGGAGTGACCAGACCGTGACCTATTTAAACAGTTAACTTAATGGAAGTAATATATTGAAATGGGAGGGGAGAAGAGAGAAAAGAAAAAGGAAAAAGAAAGAAAGGGGAAGTAAAGAGAAAGAGGCTGTAAATGGATTTTACATATGAAGGAGATGGGTGGTAAGTTTTAGAAATTTATGTAAAAAATAGATTTTAATGTTTGATAGTAATTTAGATGTCTAAAAAAATCCACGAAGAAATTAATTTGATGTTTGCTAGCAATTTAAATATTTAACTTTTTTACAAATAATTTAGGGACTTAATATAAGTTAAATACTGTATTTATTAACATATTCATAGAGAATACATTAAAAAAACTTTTAAACTATAACAGTTTGTTTACCTGACCAATAGTACTCTTTTAATATTGTAAAAGAGAGTTAAGGTAACATCTTTATCAGTTTGAATCTAATTCATGAATAAATATATATATATATATATATATATATATATATATATATATATATATATATATATATTACAAAGGTTGTACTTTGCCAGAAATATTGCCAGTCAATGTTTTTCTAGAAGATAACATTTTTAAATCAGGCAATGTTTACAATTAAAGTGCTCAATGTCAAGAAGCAGAGCATTAATGCCAATACATGAAATTAAATATTCACCTTGATTGGAGGCTTGACAGTAAAATTGAATTTCTTTACTGAAATCAATGAATTACAGACATTATTATTTCTTTAAACAAATTTATTTTTACTATGTAGCCCCATCCCCCAGTATTAACCCTATCCACAAAACTCTAAGTAGAGAAAAATAAGTGTGTGTCCGTGATAGACTCTCCTGTCAATTTTTTCCCATATGGATTGTACACCTGTCGGGAAAATTAAATAAAATAATAATAATAAATAAAATAAATTCATTTTCCCACGATGCAAGTTGTAAAGAAACTGCAAAGTGTTTCAGGTCACGTGTACAATTTTATGATCCCAATTCTGGAAAGGACAGGATCTTCCTCTTTCTCCTCTTGGTTTCAAGATGTGAACCACGTAATAATGTCATTCCCACTGCATATTGAACTCTTTCCCATTTTCCAATGACATCGTTCAGACATGTTTTAGCAGCCTTACTCATGTAGTATAAGTTCGATGTCCCCAACTCAGTGCAAGGCTGAGGGGATCATGACCAGCTTTATCCATTCATATCTTTACTTCCCATAGATTATTTCTAAACCAAAAAACAAAAGGGAAATATTCAAGAGACCTTTCAACATAGTTAACATAAAAGAAATAAACACCTGTAGCAGAAACAAGTTTTTGTATGCCTCTTCTAACACCTTTGTTTACATATTGAACATGCACGTTCAAATAAAAATACATACAAAACCCCCAACCTTGTTAACATCCACACACCTGAAGAAGGTTGTAGAACAGATCAGTCAAAACATTCTCTATAGAAAGAGAGGGGTTTCTTTCCTAAGAGATGGCGGCAAATTATTCCTTCCCAGCAATGTGAACCATACTTACAACATTCTCACCACATGATTCCATATTTTTTTGTAAATAAATGAGTCTTAAGTCAATCAATATATTTGCAAATATTCTGTTCTTTCCCAGCACAAAAATGTCACAGAAAATTTGATTTGCATAGAAACTTTTCTTTTTGAAAGAATAAAAAAATATAGTTACCTTTTGTACATTTTCAACAAATCGAGGAAGTAATTTTAAAATTCTTCTCAAAGAATTAACTTTAATCTTAGTATGTTACCATTAAGCTCTAAATATGATTTCTTGCATTTAAATGGGAAGAAATATGTTTTACAAAAGAAAAAATAAATCAATGTTAGCGTCAGAAAATTTCTTGTCATAAAACTGCTGACTGCTTTTATTGATTAAAGTGTTTTTTTTAATTATAACACTTGTCTTTTTCATGATATAGTATCAGTAAATATAAATCAAATACGTCTGTTCATAAACTACACAAAAATCATATGCCTTATAAAAATATCCATTTGTATACTACATAGAGATATTTATGCATAGACTTTATAGAAATGTATGTTTATATATGATGCCAAAATATTGACACATATACTTTATAGAATTTTTGTTTGTATACCATGCAGAAATATCTGTTCATTATACTTTTACGTGCCATGCCACTTCAAAAGTTAAGTAATCATAACTCTCCACAACTTCTCCACAATTAAAAAAAGATGCAATATATATATATATATGAAGAAATATAGTCTTAAGATGTGCTATATTTATGGGATAAAGTGCTCAATATCAGAGATAGTGTGTGTGTAAATATAAAAGTGAACATAGAAGTCAGCAGTTAGAGGTGACAGTCTGTTTCATGCTAGATGCAATCGTCAGGCCTGATGATTGCATCTAGCATGAAACAGACTGTCGCCTCTAAGTGCTGACTTCTATGTTCACTTATATGTATGTATGTATGCATGTATATATCTCTCTATATATATATCCAGGTAAAATGAGAACAAATGGATTATAATTCCACTGTCTGTAACATTTAATTCAAAAGAGGGCTCAATACAGAGTAGAGCTAAATATTATTTATTTTAGGACATTAAAATAAAAGCATGTTAAAAATCACTACACAATTACAATTATGTTTCAACACTACAAACCTGTCTTCTTGGGTGATGTTAAACTACTGGTAAGAGAACAATTATTTTAATTTCAAAAAGCAGAATACTTTCTCTTTTTTCTTGAAAAAAAAAAAAACAGAATTAAAAATAGGCTTGTGAGCTTTACTGTGATTAACCAATCGAATGTTACCTATGCTAAATTTAAACTCACTGAAAAAAAATTTTATTATATAGTTCATGACACATAGCTATAGACAATTTCATTATGGACAGATTCAAATGGTTACATTATTTCATAAGATGTATATAAGTCTGGCATTCAACTTTTCTAAGAAATGAAAGAGGTAAAGAGGTAATTTAACATAATGCTAACTAGTTATATGCTCAGTAAGATACCTACATAAAATTTTGTAGTTGATAAGTAAAAGGCCCCTTTAAGAAAGTGATAAATAACTTAACCATTTGAAAAAAAGAAAAAAAAAAAAATCACAAATACAAAACTACTTTGTCAAATTAATATGCAATCGTTAGGTAAAGAGCATCCATATAAGATATTAATAATACTAACTAATCAATTCAAGATGTTAATAATACTAAGTAACACCTGTACATCCATATAAAATGTTAATTATACTAACTAAACATAAATAAAGAGCTATATTAAATAAAAATAAATCTTACAAATAGAATAGTAAGCCATATAAGGTGCACCGCAGTTTATCTACTGATTATTAGTATAAGAAAAATATATATATGTTAATAATAAAACTATTGGTAAGCTGTATGTAATTTCCAAGAGGATATAGATCCATTGAGAGCTCTATGTCAAAAGAGAGAGCAAAAATTATTATATAATGACAAAGAAACACAAATAAAATATCACCTATGGTTTTTTAAAACCATAGGTGATATTTTATTTCATTGAAGCCGATAAAACATGTCTTCAAATCCTCAGACCTGTAAACCAAAGTAAGATGGGAAAATTAACTTTAGAATTAAGAATAGTGATTTCATATAGGGAGTAGGGGAAAGAAAGATAATAAGTTACCATTCTGTAGTCAAGGGGGAAAAGAAAATGGTTTCAGTTGTTTTAACACCTGTGGCGACCTAAAATGACACCCAGATTGTAAACAAAAATCATTACATTAAATTGGCAATTGAGAATACATTTGAAAAAAGATTTTAAGTGTAAATTCCAAAATCTGTCTGGATCCTTCCTTGGTTAAGATTTTGACATATATGTATTCAACTTAAAAAATACCTGTTTAATTTATATTAAAAATAGTGGTAGGTTGAGAACATTAAAAAAAAATTTTAAATATTCAGAGCCTAGCTAAAGATTTCAATTTAACTGTAAAAAGATCTATTCAAAACAAAATATAAAACTACATATATATATATATATATATATATATATATATATATATATGTATTTCTATAACACACACACACCTAACAAGTGCTACCACCCCAGGTCAGGGTGGACCTAGGAACACCAACAATTAAGAGGTGGTTCCACGCTCCTCAAAACCTCCTGATCAGAGGCCCTGCTGTTTAACGTAGTTTATCATCTTACCCAGGACATGGATGCAGTTTATCATCATACTCAGGAAGTATGTATGTGTGTGTGTATGTTTTTAAAATATAATTATCCATGAGATTCTCCATAAATAAATAATAAAAAATAATTAAAAATGAAAATATATATATATATATATATATATATATATATATATATAAAAGGTGTATCAAAAATACTTTTACAAACTTTGGAAGCACATTCCTGGCACCAAAACAAGATATAATATCCTATTTACATTATTCGGACTATTGTCCTCATCTTTGTCACCATATTTATTACATTTCAGACATATGGCACAGTGGATAAAGGCATTAATTAGATCCAGTGACAGGACCCAAAGAGTGCGAGTTCAATACCCGGTTAAGGCAGTGGAGAACTTTCAGAGGGGAATTAACAAGAGATAACTGATGACTGACATCCATTAAACATGGCACATGGAACTAGAATAGTCTACCCCAGTGAGTGAAATAAAGGGTTCAGTTCGACATTCCAACCACTTGAAGAAGGCCAGAGCGTACAACGGCTGAGACGTTGTAATAAATATGGTGACAAAGATGAGGACAATGGTTTGAATAATGTAAATAGTATACATAATACCTCATCTCAGAAATATAGACAGATACTGAAGGTATAATATCCATATAAACATATATCCAAAAGGTCATCGTTGTACATTAACACAGCAACAAATGTTCAAAATATCCTCGGCTTGTTCCTAGACATGCATGCACACATCAGATCATTAACTGGAAGACCCTTTCAAATACTGTCACATGATTTTGAATTATTTCACAGGCTTCCATGACACATTAATGAATCACTTCTGCATTATTAATATCTGCTGATTAAAACCAAGATTAAGTTTGGGGAAACATGCAGGCCATGGAACCAATCCTCCCCTATTATCCAACTCTCATGGTAGATATCAGCCAGTGCATCGTGAACAATGTGAATAAAATGTGCTGGAGATGCATCATGCATGAACCAAACACATCTTCATATTAGCAGGGGTACATCTTCTAGCAGATCTGGAAGTGTGTTCAAAATAAGTCCTTGTAGACAGCTCCTGTAAGACATGCTAGGAGATCATATAGACCTACCAGACAGTCACCTACAATTAAGGCCACACAAGAATCATAAACTGATGCTGGTGTCTAGCCTGTATTGTACCATGGGGATTCTGATCCACCCACAAATGTTGGTTGTGTAAATTTGTTATTCCATCTCTTCCAAATGTTGCCTCATCCATAAACAAGACTGAAGAGACAAACAATGGATCAGAAGTTTGTGCAATAAACCATCAGTAAAAGTTCTCATGTGGTGAGTGATCAGAGGGTGAAAGACCCTGCAGACATTGCAAATGATATGGATACAGGAGCTGCTCTTGAAGTACCTTGCATGCAGTACTATGAGATGTATGTCATGCTAGAGCCACTTGATGTGTGCTGATACCTGGATTGTCTCAGACAGCCTGTAGAATGTTCTTCATGGTCAGGCTTACAAATAGATCTTGGTCTTCCTCAATCCATTATATCTATATATATATATATATATATATATATATATATATACAAACACACACACATACACACATATATATTTTCAATTGGCAACTCTGAGTCATTATCCATTACACCACCTGCACATTCAAGCACTTGAAATTCCAAAGTGTTCACCCATTTTAGGTACTGACCAGACTTGACATTGCTTAACTTTGGTGATCAAAAGGGGAATCAGTGTTTCAACATGATGTGGCCATAAGCCTACAAAACTGAAGTATATATATATATATATATATATATATATATATATATATATATATATATATATATATATATATATATATATATATATATATATATATATATAAATTCATACTGAGATGAATAAAAAATCATTAAGAAGGTGAATGAAATCAGCATAACTGTACATCTAGACCCCATCAGATGCCAGAGATGTAAATTTGAATGTTTTGTGTCCCTAGAAACTCAGCATACCTCTCAGTGTATAATTATAATTAACATTTTTACTTATATTTGTGCTCCCTCCTCCTACAGATATATATTGTATTTTCCGGCTTACAAGACACTGTGGCTTGGAAGATGCACCCTAATATTGGAAAGAAATTTCTAAGAAAAAAAGTCATTTGCATACAACAGCACATTCGCCATGAGTCTCTCACATACTGGCACCATGTATTGTTTACATTAATCACTTGTCTGATTTGGTTTGTATGGCAATGATATACTAGTCAAGAGCAGAAAGTTCCTGCCGCTGCTAGTAAACAGAGCATGTTTAAGCTTGTGGCTCGGCTCCAGGAAGGTTTATAGTCTTGAAAATACTTGTAACAGCTAAGTACTGAGGTTAAATCATATAAAATGCTGAATTAGATAGATAGCTAACATTATAGTGTATTGACTCAACATACAAATCAACATACCTCTCAGTCAAGTCAATTAGGTGATTATCCAAGCTTACTTGAGCCTAGGTGTTGCACACATATTTTTCAAGGTATTTTTAGGAAAAAAATGCATCTTGTAAGTTGTAAAATACAGTAATTCCATCAAATTTAGTAGGACCAAATATGCTACATAAAAGTTTTTCTATTTTGTCATTCAATTACCCATATATAATATATAATATAATATATATCCAACAAGAGATATAGTTAGCATCAAATGAGATGACAACAACAACAGAACCAAGGCAGGAATATACAAAACGGGCACCCTTATACACATAGATGCACATACATACAGTTGTACGCATTTTACTTCACACAAAATTGAGCATCATCCCAAACAAACACAGAAGTAAATTCCCCCCGCCTGCACCAAACATAATCAAACGAGCATAAATAGATGCAATTTAGAAAAAAATAAGCCAGTTTGATGATCGCAAAATCGTGAACTCGAAGTCACAAACTCATATCCATACAACTGAATATATATTATGTGTGTGTGCACAAGTACATATGAGGGGGCACTTATACATGTATATATATGTACAGATATATATATATATATATATATATATATATATATATATATATATATCCATCCCATGATCTGCTCTCCGACATGCAAAATGGTTTCTGCTTTTCCCATTCTACAGCTACAGCTGATGTGCTTGCAACCATCACTGAAATTATTTACCAATCCCTTCATAATAATGGAGAAGCTCATGTCATGGCTGAAAAGCATTTGGCATGCCGGCCATCTTCGCAAACTTCAGGGTTATCGAATTTCTGGTTGATTGTTTGACTTAATACAATCATTCCTATCAAACCATGTATTGAAGGTCATTATCAACGGATTCTCCTCCAGCTCCTATCCCACAAATGCAGGTGTTCCCCAAGGCTCCATCCTAGGCCCTACTCTGTTCCTTATCTTCATCAACGATTTTTCTGACATCATAGATTCCCAAGTAGGCATCTATGTGGATGACACCCTTATTTACTCCTGCCTCAAAAAAAAATCTAGTGTCACTGACAAAACTAACCTGGCTGTTTGTCTCAAAAAAGACCTCCAATCAGTTGTGGACTGGGGCAGGAATTGGCTGGTTAACTTTAATGCTTCAAAAACAAAACTACTCTATCTTACTCACCAGAGAGAACCATCCCTGCCTCCCATTAGAATGTCTGATGCTCAACTTCACGAGAGTGCCTCTCTGCAGCTGCTCGGTTTCACATTGTCTACTGACCTGAGATGGAACAAATACATTGAGTCAATAGCTTCATCCACCGCAAGGAAAGTTGGCTCCCTGTACCGTGCCTGGAAATTTTTCTCACTAGAGTTGATCCTTCAAATCTACAAATCAGCCATTCACCCTTGCATGGAGTATTGCTGCCATATATGGTCTGGAGCCCCTTCTGTTTGTCTTCTGTTTAAGCATTCTACTAGGCTGGCATCTCGCTCACACCCTTTCACTGTCAAAACTGTTAAATTCTACTCAAATAGCTTCATGTCTTGCACCTCTCACCTGTGGATCTCCCTCCCTTTTTCCTGTTTCCCTAATAGCTATAATCTCCAACTATTCAAATGCGTCTCCAGATGCCTTGATCTATCCCCCATCCTTCTCTTCATCCTTTCCTCTATAACTCCTATTTGCTCTCACTCCAACTCTATGTAATCCCTTGCATGCTAGTGGCTTCCCATCTTGCTTGGGGTGAAATGCTTATATATATATATATATATGTGTGTGTGTGTGTGTGTGTTAAATAGTTGTATATATGTCTAGATCCATACACGAAAACATAAAAAGCCTCTATAATGTGTATATGCATGTGTGTGCATATATGTATGCACATATATATATATAAGTGGGTATCTATATATGTACATGTAGTACAAGTATACAAAAATATATATATATATATATACACACACACAATACAGTCCAAAAGTTTGAAGCCATCCCCAGAATTAGCTTAGCACAGGATGAACTTGACAGAAGAGTGAAAAAAAATGAAAGAGAGCTCTTAGAGTCAGTGAAAAAAGAGTGGAATAAATTATTAAACTTATACTTTGAGAAACTTTTGCAATGAATGCCAAAAATTTGTGCTGCAGTAATCAAGGCTAAAGGAGGACATTTTGATGAGAGCAAAATTTAATCATAAAATTCTTTTTTGTCTTTTTGTCATAATAAAATTTCTAATAAAAAATCATGTTCACTTTTTTTTTAACTATGTATAATAATTTTCTCTTATTTAAAGTACAAAACAACTAATTTGAGGGCCAATTTAAAAAATTACCAGAGATTACGCAAACTTTTAAACTGTAGTCTGTGTGTGTGCATATATATATATATATATATATATACACACACACACTGCAAATATGGTTTGTAGTGTATATATATACACACACACATCATAAATTGTCTGACAGAGAAAATAAAATGTATAAAAATACAAAGAGTTATGAAGATGGTTATTAAAATTAAATATAAATTTTTGGTTGATCCATTTTCTACAGCTTACCAACCTTTTTGCAGGTTACTATTAGATTTAAAAATTTGTTTTTTGAGATAATAATGATTTAGCAATACAATTAACCCATAGCTAGGGGAGAAGAGGTGGATTCATACCTTTCCTAAGGGCATTTGTGCATAAGTGAATATAACAAACCCAACTGGAATCGAAACTCAACTCTCCAATTAACAATTCTGAGCCATTATATGTTACACCACCTGCACACCCAAGCTTACAGCACCTGATATTCACAAGTAGTCACCCACCTAGATACTGACTATGCTCTGGGAATCAGTGTTTCAATATGATATAGCTATCTGCCCTAAAATGAAGGTCTTATTTTTAACGTCACCTAGAGGTATATGAACAGCATATGCTATATCTTAGGTTCCTATTTAGGATGCATGGCAATTACTACAATCTCCCCATGGTCTAAGCAGCAAATGACTATCCTCACCAATGGGCTTTCATGTGACTAAATGTTTCCTTAAGACATCTGTAAATTATTTCCCTCTAAAGGGAGATAATCACCTTCTACATTCCTACAGTTTTCTTGGATCTACAATTTAAAATGGCTTCAAGTAAATAAATCATTTCGGACATAAAAAAGACAAGCCTTCATCAGACCTGATAGATTGGCAGTATAAAATCATGCACAAAAACTTTACCCACTAACAAAAGTCATATAACTTGAAAATTTCCAAAAGCAACTATAAAAAGGTTGATAAATCATAAAAAAACACCCACTCACTGACTCCACAGTTTGAATTCAGAGTTGTCCTTCTCAAAGACTGGGTGCCAACCAAAGTTAGAGAGCCCACTGCCCTATTATTTAACTCATAATGGGGTGAGAAGAAATGGATTCCTATTTTTCTCAAGTTTATTTGTACAAAAGTGAATGCTATGGACTCTGTTGGAATATGAACTGAACTCACCTGTTTTCTCTTTCCAAGTCACTTCCTAAAAACTTGTTTCAAAAGTAAGATTTTTAAATTTCTACTGCAAATAGTACTGGCTGCTTGGTCAATACCAACTCAAATACAAAGATTCAATAGTATTAAAGTTCACTTGGTTCACTCTCCTCCCCAGTCTTTTGAATAAAAGTAGAGGTCTATCCCTTGTTTCTCGCTTAGAATTGGATTTCCAGTTTCAACTTCAACTCTATAATTCTAGCATCTCCAACTCAACTCTGAAATGTTATTTACTATTTATTTTTTTATTTATTTTTTTCCTCTGTGGGATTAGATAGGTTCATCTGTTGACCAGTTCACACTTCTCCCCAGTCTTTTGAACAGGAATAGTGGTGTATCTCTTGTTTCCTGTTCAGGATTAAGTTTCTGGTTCCTTTTAAATTCTACTTAAACTCTAACATCTCCACTTAAACTCTGAAATGTTATTTACTATTTATTTATTTTTTTTCCTTGATAGTATTAAATAGGTTCAACTATCATTCAGTTCACAATTCACCCCGCCAATCTTTTGAACAGAAGTAGAGGTTTATCTCTTGTTTAGGATTGGGTTTCTGGTTCCTTCTAAAGTCTTTTCATTCTCTTCCACTCCTAGTAGCCTCTTGCATCTTAGTGGCATTATTGCCTTGCTTGAGGTGAACTGATTAGAAAAAAAAAAAAGGAAAGAAAATAATGAATCTCTAAAAACAAGCAAATGACAGTTGCCATTAATTAGACCCTTTTAGGATGTGGTGGAATCTGCAAATCAAAGACAGACGACTGGAAGGAAGATTTCATTATGCAGATTTTAAAACCAGGTTTTGACTCCTTTTAAGTAAGCATGTACTATTTGTACATATAAAATTAGATAAAATCTATTTGCTTAAAGCAATTTTCATCGTGATAAAATAATGGAATTAATGTCTGATTACTTTACAAACAGGCTGCATGTAATTGTGTAAAACATAATCAAATATAAAATTTCAATAATTCATCATACACATGTGTGTGTGTGTGTGTGTGTGCATGTGTCTTCCAGTCTGTCTTTCTCCAGGCAAAGCATGAAAGTAATTAGGAAAAATACCAATATATATATAATCCATAAACTTGATTCCATTAATGTTTTGGTGCTTATATAACCACCATAATTACAAAATCCACCATATTTTCTTGGTTGCTAATCAAGTATTAATTATCTAAAATTATATCTTTCAGGTCCATTTTTGTCTATGTTTTATTCTTGTCTAGCATACAAATTTATATGTGTGTGAAGTGGTATATGTATATCTACCAAGGAGGTATCTATACCACTTGATGTGTTTTCAATAAAACGACACAGATTGAAAATAAAAATACAAGACAGGCTTAAATTTTATGAAATATTTATTCCATAATATATGATTCAAATAAAAAACTTTAGCTGTGGGAAAGGTATGCTTTTTATTAACAGCAGTGTCTGGGTGTCCATGTTTCTGAAACAAGTACAACTTACATGACCTGTTGTAGAAGAGCACTTTTCATTCGACACAATAGCTCTATGCATTAGATAAGAGATGTGTTATTTTTGAAAGCTTGGGGTTTTAAATGTGACAGGTGCTGCTGCTGCTGCTATGTTAATAAGTATCTCCTCTACAGACAAACATCTGTGTTGGAACCTTAACTCATTACATGTGCACATGAGTATAGATAGATAGATGGATAGATAGATAGATAGATAGAAGGGAGAGATTATAGTTGTTCCAATGAGAAAAAAGGTGTATATTTTAAAGACAAAAGAGAGGCCATAAGTGTTCTTGGTTATAATGTGGATTTGTTTTAACTATATATGATACTTTATTTTCCATATTTTTTGCTACACGAGTTTCAGTTTTTGTGACCTTCATCAGGCAAAGAATGGTTATTTCCACATATTATCTAGAGGAATTAATTTTTTCCTTATGTTTTCTTAGGTTTAACCAATTGTCCTTTGTGTGTGATAGTAATCCAAGTTCTTCTTGGACTGGTGGGGAAAATGTTCCTCTGCTTAAGGCATAATAAAACAATTAGGATTGGTTAGAAAAACAGGGACCTTTTTATGACCTCTGTATCTTTTTAAACCTATTTCTATTTTTCTGTAGTGTATGTGTGTGTTTTTGTTAGTATGTGTATGTGATTTTGCTAGCATGTGTATACATATTCCTTCTCCATACATATATATTGTTTTATTACAAAGAAATAATATATATATATATATATATATATATATATATATATATATATATATTTAAACAAGTTTTTTTATTCAACCAACATAGACTAATTTTTTATTCTAGTTTCAAATTTTTTTAATATGTTGTACAGCAAAATCAAAATTGTGTCTAAAATGTTCTATTTTCATTTTTTATTCACTTATTTTAGCTTTTATTTATTTTATCTTTAAAATAATTTCAACTGTGGTCAGTAAAGTACAATATTCTTAGCTTCATCCTGTGATTTTTGCCACATACAACAGTTCAAATATACGTTTTTTTTAATAACCATTTCACCCCAATGCCACTAAAGAAAGGACAATAAAAGAACAGATTTCAGGAAGATAGAAGATGGTGATCTATGCTATATTTAAATTTTTGAAGATTGTTGGTGGCAGGGACACAAGAAACCAGAAGAAAGTCCCACAGGTAAGAAGTGCAAGAAAAGAAACTCTTATTAGAATAGAAGTTAGTCACAACTAGCTATTTCAAAAGTAAAACAATGAGACTTATTTGCCAATCTAGTAGTACACTTAAATTCATGTTGTCAAGATATCAAAGAGGAGAGCTCATTAGATCAACTACCATGAAGATATTTATAGAAAAGGAGGAAACCACATCATAGCGATGAGAAAGTGGCTGAAGTTGAGGTGCCAGGTCAGCAATGATAGCATTACAGACCCTTCTTTGAGTTATGTGAAGAATCTCAATATATATATGGCTGTAGAACCAAGTCAGATATGGCAGCAATATTTAATGCAAGGATGAATGGTAGATTTATAAATGTGTAAGATGGATTCTGATGAGAAAAATTATCTGGTTTTACACAGTAAACCAACTTTCCTACTAGGAGACTTAGCAATTGCTTCAATATAATCCCTCCACTTCACATCAGTGGAAAATATAAGATGCAGTGAGTCATGCTCCTGGAGGTTAGCATCTGCCATGCTAATAGAATGCAAAAATGGTTTACTGTGATGATTAAAAGATAGCAGTTTTGTTCTGGGGGCATTAAAATTTACAAAACATTTCTTGCCCCAGTTCACAACTGATTAGAGGTCATTTTTGACAGCAGCTGCCAGTTTTACTTTGTCAGACCTATATGACTTTCTATTAAGACAAGATTAAATAGTTATGCTATCAACATAAATACCAACTTGGAAAATATTGACATTGGAAGGGTCATTGATGAAGATAAGAAACAATGGAGGCCCAAGGATAGGGACCTGGGATTCCGCCACATTAATGCAAAAGGATCTAGAAGAGTGGCCATTCAAGACAACTTTCATTACACGATTTGTTAAGAATGATTCGATTAAGTCAAATATCTTTCTAAATACACCATAGCTTGTGAAAAAGGCTAGCATATTCCAAAATTTTTCATACAATCTGTAAAAATGTTTCATAAAGTTTCTTTAGCCTCTGTTTATCTTGTGAGATAAAGGTTTGGTCAAAATTCAGTCCTTTAGTGGTGAGACTGGAATGACCTCTCCTGGGTGCAGGCCTGGGCAATGGTATATGGAGGCTGTGTGCTGCCCAGACTGCATTTCCTACCCTCTTGGCTGTACTGACAAGATCCAAAAGAATACAAGGTATTAGATTTGGGGACAGCTTGGCTGCAGGAGTTGCAGGAAGTTTGTCAGTGTTGACAGGGGCTCCACTTGGTTTTCTGTCTGGATTCAATTCCATGGCATTTTCCATGTTTTGATATGGCCACAGGACAGCAGAGGTTTAAAGTCAGAGTTTTTTCCTTCCCCTAGATGGAATGCCTTCGTGGACTGTCGAACTCCATCTACCCGAAGAAGCTGCTTATGAGGTACTAGTTTTTGCCTTTGAACATTCTCCAGCTTCAAGCTGCTTTTTAGTTGTCAGAGACTATTTCAGATGCATGCAATGGAAGCATTTGACTATGCACATATCGATCATCATATCACAATCACCCAAAATACCACTGTTAAGAAAATATCAGTAGATAATAACAAAAAACACTGTAGCATTAATTGCAAGGAAATACTCAAAGTACTTCAAATTATTGTTATACAAAAAGCCTCCTGCATTAAATAAGACAGTATTTTAAAGTGTGTATAAAGTAGTGAATATGTATATATAAAATAATAATATGTATATAATATTTCATGTATTCTTTTCCAGTGCAGTTAAAAGCTTTAGAATCTCTGTTAAAATGCTGACAAGTATATTAATCTATATTTGTCTGCTTTCTATTCCCTTGATTGATATTAAGCACCTTCTCATGTACAATGACATTAGTTTTTCCTTATATTGTTTAAGACAAGGATACAAATCAAGTGACATTTACAATGCAATTCAATTTGATATCCCTACATATGACTCTTAGTGATTTTTCATGATATTAGAGAATAAAAATGAGCCAGAAGTATGTTTCCATTTCAAAATGTATTTTTGAATATTCAGGGAAAGGTGTTATATCCTGTAGTAGATGTTAAAGATTCAAAACATGTTGGTTGCGTTTCTTACATTACAAACATCACTGCTACACTAATTTTACGTTCCTCTGCACATGTACACATGCATGCAACACACACAGTATATACGTATATACATAAGCCCCCTTCTGCATCATGAACTATCAATGACCTCTACAGAGGCCAAACAAGATGCGCAGATAAAGAACTCAAGGTGTGGAGACAGAATGACAATGTCAATCATGGAGTAAGATTAATGTTGGGCGGGGGGGGGATAGGGAAAAACTAGGTCAAGTCGACTGGTGTGGCTGACAGTTGGATTTTAATGCTCCCCTCCACAAGCTATGCCTCAGCATATTTTCTTTATCATTCCATCTGTGTAGAAGATCCTAAATATGACTGTGTGTGAAAACACTATCGCGTATGTGCTCGCAGGCATGCGAATACAATGCATTTTCTTGTATATAATACGACTTGAGTGTAAGTAATGCAACCTGTTTCTGAAGATAAAAATAGCAATTAGATGCTTGAATATGACCCTGAAGTACAACCATAGCACAGCCATCTATATGTAATTTTCATTTTTAACATTTTTAGATTAAATTTTTTTTTTAATTTTTAAAAAAAAATTTTTTTAATTTTTAAATTGTACCATATTAATATCAGTTATTTAAAATAAATATGTTGTACATAGATTTCACAATATTAAAGAATAAATGTGAGCTGGATGCATGTTTCTGTTTCAAAACGTATTTTTGAATATTCAGGTAAATATCCTGTAGTAATATATTTTAATTTGTTAATTAATCTATCATACTTTTCTGTTTGATATGACTATTATATTTCTATATCTTAATAATAAATGATGAAAATAAACAAATACTGTCTTCCATTAATGAAGAGAGAAAAAGACACACACACAAAAAAAATCAAACGATAAATAAACTTTATCTTGTAAGCAAAATTGTTTTAATTTTAAACATTTTTAATTCAAAATCACCCAACATCATAAAAAAAAATAAAAAAAAAAAAATATATATATATATATATATATATATATATAAGAAGCACGGGTGTATAAAATGCACCACAATTTCAGCTGGGAAAATCAAGAAAAAATTAGCAATTAGTAAAATTAGTAAAATTATTAGTAAATGTTACAGCCTAGGTTATATTTATGAGATATTATTTTGGTTAAACAAACCATGATTACAATTAAACCAAAAATAATAAGAAAAAAAGGACACAAGCCTATAAAAACTTTAATATATTCAAAGGTAAGAAAGCAAAATAAAAATCAAGCAATTATTACAATTGAGCAAAACAGTACAGTTACCATTAAAATTTTATTCATCTTCAAATCCATAAAATTCATAGTCTTCGTTATCAAGATTCCAATATTCATTTTCAATACTACTATCATCGTTAAATGTGTCATCTTCCATTCCATTAAGAGCATTGCTAATATCACACTTTTTAAAAGATTTCACAATTTCTGGTCTAATATTATCCCAAGCTTGCTTCACCTATTCGCAGACTTGTGCAATGCTAGGTCTTTTTATTCTTCCTGTAAGTGTAAGGTCGTGATCAGACATTGCCATCCACATGTTCCATTGCTCCTTCATGTTTAAGTCTAAGCTAATAGGAGTTGCCAGGTAGCTAATTTCAGCTATCACAAATTTTAAACCTACATATGGCATATAAGATGCAGGGGAATTTTTAAAGATATTTTTAGTAAAAAAAAAGTGTGCCTGATATGCCATCAAATACGATACCTTCTTATGTACAATGAAAGTAGTCTTTCCTTACATGATGCCAATTTAGTAGCATCCTTAGATTCATGTACTTGGGGCATCAAGGAAGTTGCTATGAAAATATTTGTAGAAAAGGTAGAGGAAAGCCATACCATGTCAGTGAGAATACGACTGAAGTCAGTATGCCAAGTCAGGATCGATTACATTACAGATCCTTCTTTGGATTTTGTCAAGAATATCAAGATGAATAGCAGGAGCACTAGACCAGATATGGAAGCAGTATTCAATGCACAGATAAATGGCAGACATGTAAATGTGTAAGATGGCACATGGATGATGCTAGACTCCTAGAGAAAGTTTTCTGCTGATGGAGGCAAAAAATTTTCTCTATGGTGGTTAAAAGAGAGCATTTTTTTGGAAGCATTAAAATTTACAAGCCATTTCCAGCCCCAGTTACCTACCAACTGGAGGTCATTTTCAGTAGGGGCAGCCAGGTTTACTTTGTCAGCTCTGATGGATTTGGTATTTAGACAGGAGTAAATGGTTGTGTCATCTGCATAAATGCCTAATTAGGAACTGATGACATCAGGAAGATCATTCATGAAGATCAGAAAGAGTATAGGACCCAAGAAAGAGCCTTGGGGGACATCCATGTTCATGTGAAGAGGTCTGGAAGCAAGCCCATTCAAAAGAAAATTTTATTAAAGAAAAAGAGAGAGCACAATTTATTGACCAAATAGCCAGTACTTCTGCCGGTTTAAATTAATAAAGTCTATATCTTTTCAGGAAAATAGATTTTTCAAGTCCATTAGCTGCTCTTTCCAGTAGTGATGAGGGTTTCCTTCCTAACCTTTTGTTTGGAGTAGTGTAGAATGTCAACATCTTGATTATGTCTTTATTTTCTCTTTGAGTTACAAAGGTATTTCCCAAATCCTTCGATGACAACTGTGACTGTGCTTTTCAGCTATGCAACCCTTTCTATTTCATTTCTCCTTTTACTATGGGCATCAATCAATGAACAGTTCCTTCATCTGTTATCCTTTCTTCTTACTCTTTGTTTTTGTTTTTTAAACACTTCTCTATATATTATCTTGATCTAGTATCTGGTCACCATTGTCTTTGCTATTAAGAGATGCTTTTCATGTGTTGAATCTTTAAATGCACAAATTAATCGCTATTGCAAGGGAGTAAACAAAGTAAAAAGATTTTGAATACTAAAGTTCACTCATTACACAGCTCAAGATAGAGGGTAACTGTTAAAATGGTAATGATGAATGAGGTGTGTGATATAAATGAAAGAGGAGGTGGTAAGCAGTGAAGCTTATGAAGAAAAGAAGGACATATAGCAATTAACCCTTGACCTGAAGGGGAGATTGTAGTACTTGGCAAAGCATCCATGTAGGTGTCAGTTCCACAAAATAGTAATTCTTGGTGTACAGACAATAATAGCTATGTCCCCATTCACATAAATACAGTAGTAAATACTGTATATTGGTCTGCAGTTGGAGATTCAATGTGGAATTCATTTGACTCACTTCTAACAGTTGACTACTACTTCTACATGCTGCTGGAAAATCTTATATGTGTTGTTCTTGTTGTAAGTATTATCGTTCATTACCAACCTTCATTTGATTATTCTATTCAGTAACCTTTCCTAGGTTATAACACTTGGGAAAAGCTATTTGAGTGAAATTGTTTTCTTACATTTGGAGGAACTTTCTCCTTACAGACATTACAGACAAAAAAATCCACTTGATATATTGTACAGCAAGATTCTACAAATATGACAAATTTCCTTTCTGTCTTTGATTACCATTTTTTTAATCAAATATAAAATTTTACAGAAATTTTTTTTTAGATAAGGAATTATCACTATTATACAATGATTTGTATACATATATGAATGATAAAAAAAATCATTTACTTTACGCATATGATGATAAATCCTCATCCCAGAAAAAACTCAGACATTGAGACTGGAAAAAAATGTGAGGATATTCATCTGAACAAATCATTGTATAATAATGATAATTCCTTATCTAAAAAATTTCTCTAAAAATTTATATTTGATTAAAAAGTATTAAAAGAGAAAAAAGGAAATTTGCCATATTTGTAGAATTTAAAAGCATTCACATAACTGAATGCCTTTGAATTCAAATCTCAAACTTCTTTCACCCAGACATTAAACACAAGTTAGCTTTCTAACTGATAATCATAAGATTTTATTGGCAAAAACATCAGAGTAAAAAATTACATTTTTATGAAAATGTTTTACATTTATGTTTTATTTTATCTCAATCTTTTACTTATTTTTCTGTTTTTTGTTTTTTTTTATTATTTTCTTTTTTGTCTTTTCACATAATTTACTCTGATAAATATATTATTTTCTCTCTTTCTTTAATTTTTGTTTCTCTCTCTTAATAATTCGATTTTGCAACTCTACTCTTTCTCATTATCTGCATTCTATACTCTCTCACTTTCTCTCTGTTGTTCTCTCTCTCTCTCTCTCCTTTGTCTCTCACCTTCTTTCTGTTCTTCATTTTCCCTCTTTTCTCTCTCCTATTCCCCCTCTCTGATTCTCTCACTCCACTTCACTAACTCATTCTCTCTCCTTCTATTTCTCTCATTCGTTCACTCACTTGTTCTCTCACTCGCATTCTCCTTCCCTCTCTCCCCTTCTCTTTCCCTCTCTCCCCTTCTCTAACTCATTCACTCTCCTTCTCTCTCTCTCTCTCTCTCTCTCAACAACATAGAAATACTTTTACTCTTAGCTGCCAGGGGTGGACATTTATTTTTTATGGAAATTTTCTGACCCCAAACAACAAGCTTATCAAGATCATCCCTTTTATTAATTTTGCACTTTTTGTCACTTTTCCAATCCCCTTAATTATTAAGGCAACCCCTTGTATTAAGGACTTGAAAGGATGTTATTGTGTCTTCCATCTTATATAACTCTCTCTCTCTGTTCACCACTCTCATTTGCTCTTCTATTCTATCCTTTATTTAATTACTTTCTTTTTCTCAATTCTCCTTCACTACTCTGCATAATTTTTGTTTATTTTCTTCAACATCTCCTTCCCCTTTTTTCTGTCTCTTCTGATCACTCTTTCTTGATATAGTGCCAGCTCTTCACAAATTCCATCACGTGACTCATCCAAGTCTTATATCAACAGACTGTTCCCCCCATGAGTCATGTCTTCTATACCCAAGCCACTCCATCTGGAGCATTAGAAGCCGGTTCAAGCAGTTATATATATATATATATATATATATATATATATAAAAGGAGGCATGGTGGAGTAATGGATAGCAGCTTGCATTGAGGAATCGCAGAGCCGAGCTCCAGTCAAATCCATTATATTCAATTTATGTACTAATTCCCCTGGGAAAGGTATGAATCCTCTTCTTCTCCCTCCAGCTATGGGTAAATAGCAGGACAGACTGGGTTCTAGAGCCTTGGATGGCAACTGGTCTAGGAGAAGGACAACTCTGAATTCAAAACCTGCGGAGGGTTGTTTGGGGACCTTGTGGCACGTAGTGCACCAGGTATCTGAATTCGGCCCTTCACCACTATAATCAAATCTCTTGTGCTGTTGTCAGGCTGTCGGTTTCCTGGAAACTGATCTGCTTGACCCTCATACGTTGTTCAACGGGAGAGTCGACTATATATATAAATGGTGGTAGTCACTTGGAAAAACCTTGTATAGTTCAACTTGTAGTAGAACAAATCGGTACCCAAGGAAAAATGAGGAATAACAAAAGAAAGAACCAAGAACATTAAACTAAGGTGAGAACATATGTCCAGAGTTCAAGCTCAAAGTCCAAAGAAAAAACCTCCAAAATGAGTAAAAGGCAACTACGTAAAGTGCTCAATACGCGAAGTAGAGCAAAACCTAAGATAATCCTAAGGAACCAGACATAAAATATATATATATATATATATATATATATATATATATATATACATACACCTTATTTATATATATATATATATATACATACACACACACCTTATTTATATATATATATATACACACACATATATATATATATATATATATATATATATGTCTTATATATATATGTATATATATATATATAATTATATATTTAAAAATATGATTCCAACATGCTACATAAGAGGTCTCATGTTTCAAAAACAAGAGCCGAAAACTTCAATATAATTATTAGAATTAAATTGAGTTAAATTGAGCTCTGTTTCATCTTCAAGCGAAATTTTTTTTTGAATGACTTATTTCTGAAATTTACGTGTTTTAATAGTATATTTACAATTGAAATCCAAAATTCCCATGGTGACAGCCATGGTGGATTTTTGAAATAGGTAGGGGTGTTGTCTGCTAATGATATGTATCAACATAGAGTTACTTTCTGAAGGAAATAAATAGGACACATAAGGTAAAATGGAAAATTATAAACAGGACTAGAACTTGTAAAACTTGGGATGACCCATGCTCTTTGTGCCTCCATGAGAAACTGCACATTATCAAGTTATTTAAACAATAGACATGAGTTAACGGTTTTTTGCCGACATCATCAAATTCACACATTGAATAATTTAGCTTAAAAACTAACATACAATTTTCTCAATTTTGTCCCTTAATTTTGGACATTCCAAATTTGAAAATAAATAATTGTTATAATTCTTTTTCTATGCTTTGCAAATGATTCAAATTTTAGTATGTTATTATGTATGATAACGACTACCAGTTGTCAAAATTTCAGCTTTTCACAGTTGTTATTTCTAACAAATATTAGGTTTTAAAATTTTGTCCCTTAGTTTTGGACGCTACTGTATATATATATATATATATATGTCTTATTTATATATATATATATATATATATTTATATATATATATATATATATATATGTCTTATTTAAATATATATATATGTCTTATATATATATATATATATATATATATATATATATATATGTCTTATTTATATATATATATGTCTTATTTATATATATATATATATATATATGTCTTATTTATATATATATATGTCTTATTTATATATATATATATATATATGTCTTATTTATATATATATATATATATATATATATATATGTGTCATATATATATATGTGTCATATATATATATATCTTATTTATATATACATATATATATATATATATATATATATCTTATTTATATATACATATATATATATCTTATTTATATATACATATATATATATATACATATATATATATATATATATCTTATTTATATATATATTTATATATATATATATATATGTTTTATTTTTTTATATATATATATATATATATATATATATATGTCTTATTTATATATATATATATATATATATATGTCTTATTTATATATATATATTTATATATGTATGTCTTATTTATATATATATATTTATATATGTATGTCTTATTTATATATATATATTTATATATGTATGTCTTATTTATATATATATATTTATATATGTATGTCTTATTTATATATATATATCTTACATATATATATATATATATATATATATATATATATATATACATATATAAATATATATATATTAAATATATATATATATATATATATATATTTAAATTAAAGGGGATTTGAATAATCATAATTAATTCATCAATTCTAGTAGAATCCTCAACAGAATGTTAAAAGCAATGGATGGCCATTACTAATGCAAAACCTCTATTCTTTGTAAATAAGAATCTCAGGTAGGCTTAATAATCTTTTGCAATTTCTTTGTTTTTGAAGTTACCTTTCATGATTGGCTTGAGGGTGGTCTTTGTTGTTCTTTTTTTTAGCATAGTTTTTTAAATGCAAAAAGCACTAGATGGCCGTAACTATTTTTGGGACTCATCTGCTGTGCACATCCACTACCGAGAATCAAACATGGATTGTGACAACATGATGCAAGTGTCATACCCACTGAACTAACATGTCTGTGATGGAGAGGTAACAAACCAGGCTCTCTCTTGCTCTCCTTCTCATTCTCTCAAATTTATCCCTTGCCATGTTATGATCCCTGTGAATAGCAGGACTGATAAGCCAGCCAAAGGAATCTCTCTCAATGAACATATCACCTTTACAAACTTGAAGGTCACAATTAACTCTTACATCCTCAACCAATGGCAAAAATCATACAAACAACAAACTATATCAAATAAAACCCATTCTGTCTGTACAACATCACATGACCAGGCACTCAAAAAAAGATGATGTCACACTGACAAGAAGCAAAATTAGACACACCCATATAATCCACTCCTTATTCCTAAAAAATGAAAACCCTCCAAAATGCCCAAACTGCCAAGAAGTACTCACTGTTAAACATTATTTAATTAACTGCTAAATACTGTCACCTATACAAAAATATTTTTACAGTGTACCTAACCTTAGGGTCCTCTTTGTAAGTATCAAGGCCAAAGCCATTCTAGAATTCTTAAAAGCAACAAAACTCTACCCCAAAATATAAAAAGGAAACCAAACAAACACCTAGCTACAAAATGCAACTAAAACTGAATTACATCCCCAGCCTTATATAATAACAACTTATAAAAGAATTTGTCTGCAAATTATGCTCAAAATAAAAACAAATCTTAAAACTACCTGATTCAGTGTGAAATGACCCATCAGGTTGGTGTGTTGGTAAAATAACCTATTTAAATCTCTAAATCTCTCAGATCTTGTGCTTGTATTCTTAGGTGTCTTTTATTAAGCACCCAAAAATATTTTATTGCATCTTCCTTCTTTTCTTTCCCCAACTTTCATTCACTCTCATATTCTACCACTTTTTCATTCTCCTTTCTCTTTCACTCCCTTGCAGTCCATCAAGAAAATGTCCTTCATTCACAGCCACAGAGGAGGACTGTATGGAATTTAAAAGGTTGTATGTTTGTGTGTTCACATATGATACACAAAGAAGTATTAAAAAACTTGAGTTTCTGCCACAGACCACTTATTCTCTTTTTTTATAGAAACTGATGAAACAAAGTTTTTGTTTTGCTGCAGAAATTGGAATAAGTAATTATAAGCATCATATTAATCGTCAGCTTTGTGTGGAGTTGGAACAACCAAAGATAAGTTTGTACTTACCTTTATAATTGGAAGGTTTAAATATGGTTATGGTATTCCATTTTCTTTTTGGTTCAGAAGTTAGGACAAGTAAGTATAGGCATCTTATTAATGGTCAATCTTAAGTCAGCCTTGCACAAAGCTGGAACAACCAAAGAAAAGTTTATACTTACTTTATCATTGAAAGCTGGGAAGAGAGTTCAGTCATCAGCAGACCAGTGAAACTAACGTTCTGAGTGGGAATGTAATTACCACATGATACTACATATTGAAGCAAGGAAGCAAAAAAGAATCAGGAAAGAAATGCTGGCTTTTATAGACTTCAACAACGTTACTTAATGGTATTTGACAAAGCCAAGTGGGGTAATCATATTTCCGGTTCCTTTACTCTTAGCATCATGGGAAATTGTGTTTCTTTTTCTTTTTTATTATACATTATTATTATTATTTTATTTATTGATGTTATTTCATTTTCTCACAAAGGTATGTATATTCGTTATCTGATACAGTGCTTCAGCCCCACTTGTAGAATAACTAAAACTTTGAGACCCACTTTAAATTTACATCTGAAAATATTTACATCTGTAAATTAAATATGAATGATTCATTTTTTACAGATTATTAACCTTTTGTGGGTTATATAAGAAGAAGCATATAAAACCTTTAGTTTCTAATATGAACGTTTATTCTCTTTATGGTGACTGTAGTGAAACAAAGTTCTCCGTGTCTCCTGGGTTGTCCATTCCGTTTCTGAATCAGACTTTAGGTATTGTATGCATGGTTGATCTCAAGTCAGCCTTGTGCAGAGTTGGAACAATCAAAGGAAAGTTTCTACTTTATCACTGCAAGATTTAAACATGGTTATGGGATGTCCGTTTTCTTTTCCTTGGTCTAAAAGTTATGGTATGTCATTATAAGCATCGTTAATGTAATTGTGCTCAAGTCAGCCTCGTGCTGAGTTGGAACAACCAAAGAGAAAGCTTGACTTACTTAATAAGTAGAGGTTTTGGAAGAAATGTGTGAGCAACATGGGTTGGAAATTTGCAAGAGAGTTAAATCATCAGTGGACCATGGAAACTAACGTTCCTCGGCGTGAACATAATTACTACATTTTGCTACAGCTTGGAGAAAAGAGGAGAAAGAGAGTGAGTCAAAAATGCTTTCTTTTTATACGCTTCAACAATGCCACCTAACAACGTTTGACAAAACCAAGTGGGGTAATTATATTCTGGTTCCTTTACCCTTAGCATCATGGGAAAATATTTTTCTTTTTCTTTTTTATTATTCATTATTATTATTTCATTTATTGGTTTTATTTTATTTTCCCACAACTCACAGTTTCTTTGTCTTTAATTTCTATCTTCTCTTCCTCTCTCCTTCTCTCCCTTGCAGTCTCTTTTTCATCTCTGAGGAGAATGTCCACCATTTACAGCCATAGAATAGGGCTAATACTATTTTATAGTTTCTTCCTACCTATAATTCTCTTTTGATTATTTTATTTTATTCACACTTCTTAACTCCCTTTGTATTTTGTTAATCTAGGTACCATAGTAAAGAGCTCATCCAAAAAATTACTATAAAAGGTACAGAGAAGCAACTTTAGGGCAGTGGTAGGAGACTTATACTTAACATCAGGAAGAGGTAGCTGAAGTACTTGGGACACATAATGAGGAAGAAGGGCCTGGAGAATCTGATACTCACAGGTTGATTAGAGGCAAGGGAAAACAATGCATTACACACCTAATGGCCTTAAGCAAGTGGATGACAGAACGTGGTCTGGCCAAGGTGGCAGAGAGAAGGAATTTGTTGAGAGTTGCAAAGGATAGAGGGAGGTGGAGAGCCATGATTGCCTCCATCCTGAAAGGACATTGCACATAAAAGTGACTGAAGCCAAGACACCAGATCAAGACCAATAATATTTCTGATTCTCCTTTGGATTTTATCAAGTATCTCTAAATAAATAGTAGGAGCACTGGAGTAAATGTGGCTGCAACATTCCAAGCATGGGCGAATGGTAGACTTATAGATATGAAAGATAGATTCTGGAGAGAAAAATCATCTAGTGCAACACAGTGAACCAACTTTCTTAGCAGCTGACCTAGCAATAGATTCAATATAGTCTTTCCACTTCCTGTCAGCTGAGAATTTTACCCAAGAAATCACACCAAGTCATTCACCTGGAGGTTAGCATAGCCATGATGATAGAAGGCAAAAAGAAGTCTTTCAGATGACTAACAGAGAGCAGTTTAGTTTTAGAGGCATTAAAATTAACAAGAGATTCTTTGCTCCAGTTAACAACATACTGTATGTCATTTTTGAGATCAGCCACCAATTTGACCTTATCAAACAGATCAGGCTTAGTATCAAGATAGGAGTAAATTGTTGTGTCATCCACATAGATACGAAGTTGAGAGCTGATGTCATCAAGAATTGCATTAATGAAAATTAAAAACAAAGTGGTACCAAGGATAGAGCCCTGGGAAACACCTATATTAGTACAGAAGGATCTAGAAGAGTGGGCATTCAGGAGGATTCTCATTTCAGGATTTGATAAGAAAGATTGAATCAGTTCAAAAATTCGTCCAGAAACACCATAACTTTCAATTTGTGGAGAAGACCAGCATGACAAACCCTGTCAAACACTTTAGAGATGTCCAAAGCAATAGCCTAAGATTCATCATTCTTATCTAAAGCATGATAGAGTCTTCCTGAAATAATCATTACCACATCAGAAGTCTTTGCAATGTGAGATGCTCAACTAATTCAACATTAATTAGTGCCTCTAGTAGTTTGCCAAAAAGAGGTGGTAGGCTAATATAAAAAAAAATTAATTATTAGTAAGAAATAATTAAACGTAATAATTAGTTAAAAAATTCAAATAAATAAATGTTAAATAGTCTGAGTTTGTCTTATAGACTAACTTTTGAGAGAAGTTTATTAAAAGAAAGCCAGATAGTTTAGTAAAAAAAATGTTCATTTTTTATTTATAATTGGCTCTACAAAGAACTGCTGGAAATATCTGTCATGGTGGACTGTTGGGGATTCATTTATCAAATTCAGAGAAAATATATCACTCTCATATTTATTGTCCAATGAAAAGGGTAGCTTTTGCCATCATAAATTTAAAATTGAGCTCCACTGAGCGACTCCTGAAACTAATGAAGGACATGGGTCAAAAGATAGTGTCAAAAGTTGGTTAGACATGACAGAAAGTGGAAAGAAGGGGATTCGATGGCTGACAGGGAAAAGCCTGCTGGCACCAGCATAAGGAAATGATACATCACACAGAAGGGATTAGATTTCTCATGCAACCAAGTTGGCTGCTAGGAGGGAGGCAGAGAGTGACTTGAACATCAGATACAATCTGGCTGTGAATGAGAAAGTTGCCAGCAGAGCAAAGGGCAGAAAGGTCTCAGCATCCTTAAAACTATGCCAACAAAAAAAGAACAACAAAGAGCACTCTCAAGCCAACCATGAAAGGCAACTTCAAAAACAAAGAAATTGCAAAAGATTGTTAAACCTACCTGAGATTCTTACTGAAAAAGCACATAGGGTTTTTTTACTTATCTGTTAGGTGGAAGCACCCTATTTTACTAAGAGTAATATTTTTTAACAGTTTTTGTTTCTCTTTCTCAAAGTTTTTTTCTGTCTTGATTTGAAAAAAAATGTATTGCGAATCTTTTTTAAAGCCAATCATTTCTATAATTTTGTTATATTATCTTGCCTTGTTCTTAATAAGGTGCATGAAATGAAATTTTTATGTAAGCCTTTTTTGTAAAATTTGTACTCTGTTATATTGTTTTGCATCAATTTAATAAATGTTTTTGACTTTCACAATTCACAAGGTAGTTTTGATTTTTGTTACTGTTTGTGTCTTTTTTTTAATATTCAGGATATGAAAGTGGACATTCATTAACTCCCATTCCCTCCCAGAAAAAAAAATTGAATTCTTTTATTTTGCACATAAAATTTAGTTATTGTAAAATTCATTTTTTATTATATATATATATATATATATATATATATATATATATATATATATATATATATATATATATATATCACTATAGCCACAGACTCAGAGCCTACATCAAACAGGTTTCCTTGTGGTAGGGACACAAAAAATGAGGACTCTGATCTCCTGTATATGTGCTTCTATGTGGCTATGTGCTTCTTTGCTCTCTATCAGCCCCAGGATGATGGGTCAGTAATCTTTGTTTGAATATCTGAGTCGAGTGATAATATCCTCACTGAATATCCCTCAGCTAGTGTTCATATCTGCAGTTACTTCAATATTCACAACAAAGAGTGGTTATTCTATGCAATCAAAACTGTTAAGGAAGGCAGATATTGCAGAAACTTCTCCGCTGACTATGACCTAAACCAGATGATTGAAGAACCCACCTGTGTCCTGGACCCAACAGAACAGCAGGTGAACCTCCTCAACCTTTTTTCTAACATCCTGCCCTGATAAATGTTTAGTAAAGTTCCACCCCCCATAGGCACGTCAGACAGTTGCCTAGTCAGTGTCTAGAATGATTCCAAACCAATGACAACCCCTGATTTAGCATGCCATGCAATAGTTTTTCGCTACATCAAGTCAGACTGTGACAGTTTTCAGTACTATATGATGGAAATTCCTCTCTCAAACTTTTTCAAACCAAAACTGCTGCCCTCAACTCCAAATGGTTCCTTTTTGGAGTGGAGAATATATACCCCACAAAAAATCCAGCAAAATGGAAACAGCCATCCTTGGTTCACTCTGAATGTGTCATATGTTATGTGAATCACTACTTCAATATCTATCACAAGAAGCAGTGTAATCTGATCATTACTGCTTTCAGAACTTTCTGCAATTGTTGTAAGATAGTTCTGGAAAATGCAAGCTGTCCAGGCCAAGGTCGAAAAGAAAAAATTGGATCTCACAAATTCTGGAAGATCACCAACTAAATTATGAAAAGAGGCAAAGCAGCTCTGCCCACTATTATAAATTACCCCCAAAACATATCTTCCACCACAGACAAAGTGAAGCTCTTTGCTTGAATTTTTGTCTCAAACTCAGTGTTAGATGATAAAGGCATCCCCTCCTCAACTTACACATCTCACTGAGCACAATCTCAGTAATATCATCATTTCAGGCTTATCAAAAACCTTGATCCCAAAACATCTGGCCCAGACAAAAATTCCAGTGGTTGTTCTTAAGAATATCAACCCAAAATTATCCCCATTCCTAGGGAAGTTATTTAACTGCTTCTTGAAGGAGAAATCTTTCCCAAGCCTGTATCTTTCCCATATGCTTGATCTTCAAGTACATGAGCAAGTGATCTTCCCCTCTCAGCACAGACCCATCAGTCTCTTCATTAAGCTTTTGTAGACTATAATCAACAAGAAGGTCATCAATCACCTAGATAGGGACAATCTCCTGTGTGACAAGCATTATAGGTTTCAATTGGTCCACTCCACTGCTGATGTCCTAATTACCATTACACACAGACTTAATGAGGCTCTTAATGACAAACACACCTCAAGGACCATACCATTAGATATTTTGAAAGACTTTGACATAGTGAGGCACAAAGGTTTGCTACACAAGCTCTCCAGCTATGGAATCACTGAAATGGTCTTCTCAGTTATAAAATCTGTCCTAAAAGGTAGACCCTGAAGGTAGTTATTAAAGGCCAGTACTCCAAGACCCTGGCAGTCAATACAGGCATCCCCCAGGTTTACTTCTTAGATCAACCCTCTTTCTGATTTACCTAAGTGATCTGCCTATGAATATAATCAGATTATTTGCAAACATCTATGCCCATGATATTACAATATCTGAGCAAAGGTGTAAAACTCTTGAGGACAAGAGATTGGCAGCTAACCTCTTTTCTGATCTAGAACTAACTATCCAGTTGGAAAAACCGGTTGGTCATATTCAATGCATTAAAAATCAAACTAGTTATATTACATCACTGCATATCAGACCCCAAGCTACCACCAGTCACAATGAATAGATGTCCCCTTGAAGAGGCACCATGCCTTTATGAGAATATTAGACTGTAAACTCACACTTACATATGTAAGTATTAGGTTGGTGCAAAAATAATGTCGGTTTTTGACGTATTTTTTAACATCAAAAACCGACATTATTTTTGCACCAACCTAATACCTGACTCCTATATATATTCTACCTTTACATGAGTCAGATCAGGCTGAAAATGGAGTACTGTTGCCATATTCAGGTGGGAGCTGCCCAGTCATAACTTTCCGCTTATATTTTATAGAGTTGTGGGAGAATTATTTTCCTCACTTCAACCACTCTCTCTCTTAGGTGTGATATGGCAAGTCTCTCACAACTACTTATTTACTATCACTACTTCTATGGAAAGTGCTCAGAAAATACCATTTACATTGTAGCAAACCACCCGCATTCCCTCTGTATTCCATTGGGGAGAAGTAAGTTCCACTTGATCAGCTTCTTCTAGCAAACCACTGCTCTGTGGAATAGACTCCCAGGAGGATGTTTCCCCAATCACTACAATCTTAACCTACTCAAGTCTACAGTTAACTGTTATCTTCTCCTCTCTACCTCAAGTGGCACCCAAGCCTTGTACATAGTGAACGCTACTGTAAAAAAAATCTCACTTTAACTTTTAAAAATCATATAGCTGTGAAATTACTAAATAAATATCCTTAAAGGCTCCAGTTGCATTTTTAACTTCTTTTTCCTATATATATATATATATATATAATATATATATATATATATATGTATATATAAAATAAAAAAAACTGGTAAATTAATTATTTGTCAAAAAATGTTTATATGAATAAAAAGTGCTCAATGCAAATTCACATAAGAAAAATACTGAGCAATTTAATCAGGAAAACCAACCTCTTTGCTACAACATTTTCATCACAAAATAATGTTTGGAGTCGTAAGAAATAATATTGTACAAAAAAATACATTGATTCCTTGATTTAACCACATTTTCCCCTAGGGTATGCAGGTTCAAATCCTGTCAGTGGGCTGGGTGCTGTGTCACATATTTTTCTAGCAAATTTTCTCAAATATTCAGGCTGATCTATGTAATTAAATAAATATACTGTTTAATAAATAAATAAAAACAGACCATCTACACAAATGAGTAGCCATTTAAAATAATGTCTAAACAAATAAATTATATATATATATATATATATATATATATATATATATATATATATATATATATATAAAAGTGAACATAGGAGGCAACAGTCTGTTTCATGCTATATGCAATTGTCAGGCCTGACGATTACATATAGCATGAAACAGACTGTCGCCTCTAAGTGTTGACTTCTATGTTCACTTTTATATTCACACACACTCTATCTCTGATATTAAGCACTTTATTCCATAAATATAGCACACCTTAAGACTATATTTCTTTATATATATATATATATATATATATATATATATATATAGATAGTATTCATCTTCTTGCAAACTTGTTTCCCAAGGCCATCATTATTTTCGGTATTCATTTCAATGCATTCTGAAGCTAATGCATAGAAGTGAAGATTTTGCCCTCATTAAATAAATGCATTGGACAATCGACACAGCTTGTGGTATTCTGAACACTCACCCCTCTTTTCCTAGAAATCTTCATTATATACATACTAATAATAATATCCCTTTGTTGTCACTCTCCTAAATAAAATGTAGCTATCTTTTTACTTCATTAAAACCTTGTAAAGCTCTTAAGTCTTCTTGTTATCACTTCACAGCTTATTTGTCATGAGATGTAAATTTAAAGATATAAAAAAAAGAATGCATCATGAAGGCATTCAACTAATGAAAAGAGTTCACATGGAACTGCCTATTAACAAACACACACACACACACACACAGAGAGAGAGAGAGAGAGGGGGGGCACCTCGAGGGGGTGTAATGGCTAGCAAGCTTGTCTTGCTAGAACAATTACAACTAAATAGTGAGTTCAATCCTCACTGGGTGCCCCATACTTTCGGACTTGTGCCACATCTGAGCTACACTTGGAAAATCACTATAGAGAGAGAGAGAGAGAGAGGCTGGTTAATAAAATATGAAGAATAAAAAAACCAACGGAATGATACCAATATTAGAATTGATATTTATTATATATTAACATTTTGACAAAATTGAAGAGAGTATAATTCCCACAGGGAGACGTCTAACCAACAACAACATTCCCCGAAAGAGTAAGTCCCACTTCTTTGTTTAGTTCATATATCATTGAAAAATAACACAGGTGTGTTTGAAAATTCTGACGTTAAAATCTTTCTCTTCATGCTTCAATTGAGTCAAAAGGTTAATCATACTTATTATAAAACCCAGGTTGTGTGTGTGTGTGTCTGTACGTTTATATATTGGATCGGATTTCCTACATTTTTCAACCGATTTCAACAAAACTTCACAGGATTACGTAAAATTACCTTGCGGTGGTTCTGACAGTACCAAAAATTGGAAAAACACAATTGTTTTTGCATGAAATAAATTTGAAAATACAATTAAGAGACATCACGAGAATGAAAGGGGGACAACTCATATCGAGTTATACTTATTATAAAACCCAGGTTGTTTGTGTGTGTGTGTGTGTGTGTGTGTTCATTTATATATGGGATCGGATTTCCAACATTTTTTAACCAAGTTCAACAAAACTTCACTTTTTTTTGGCAGGTAGTGTTTCTTATTGTCTTGCACACTTTTTTCTTTATTTTGACATTCAGAATGCTTTAAAAATTCCATTTACAAGACAATTGTTTATAATAAAATTCTATTCAATCAGTAGACTCATAACAATTGAAAACAATTTTTTTGTTTGACCAATTCGTAAAAAAAACAACTAATTAAGACATGTGTGTCCATCAACCTTAAAAAATAATCTGTGTCAATTTTATTTTTCAGTCTTTATGATGGTTGATACTTGATCTATGTCTTACTGTTACATCCCCAGGCAACGCCGGGCTCTACTGCTAGTATATAATAAATATCAATATGGATGTCCTAGATAGTGCCAGATCTGTTCAGAAATATCTAAACTGTCAGCTGCATAAAACTGCTTTCTCAGATCAATGGTTAAAAATGGTTTCATTTAAGTATTCTATACTATATTTAAAACAAATCAACTAATAGAAGACAGTAAATCTTAAAGCAAGTTAAAAATGGTTTCAAATGAATGATTCCTGTGGCTCTCAACAAAGACCATTCTTCAAACATTGTGAACTGGTGCTACAAAATCATAAAGAACTATGCCAAAAAAGCAGAAACTACATCACTTGAGGACTTTCAATAGTAGCAACAATTAAAATGGATAGCACTTGTAACTCAAAGAGAAAATTATGTCTAAATGAAGATGTTGATGTTTGTGCTTCTTATGATATGTAGATTTAATACGCTGATTAATAAAATATGAAGAATAATAAAACAAACAGAATGATACCAATATTGGCAATAAAATTGATATTTATTATATATTAACCTTTTGACTGAATTGGAGCACAAAGAGAAACATTTTGTCTGAATTTTTTACCACGCCTGTGTTCTTTCTCACTGATATCAGGAATAAACAAAGAAGTGGAAGTTACTCATCTGAGTAATGTTGTTGTTGGGTAAAGGTTTCCCTGTGGAAATTATACTCTCTGAGTAAACCTAAATTCCTGTTTTATCCCTCAATGCATAAATTTATTTTGAAAATAATTTTCAACTTCAATCTGCATCTTTTTTGTCAGCTATTGAATGAAGATGCTAAAATCATGCATCATCAATGCTATGAAATGGTTGATTGAAGTAACAGAAAAATTTGTAGTGTTGTCCCTGATGGGCTTTTTATGGTTACTGAACTGAAGATGTAATTCTGTTGCAATTTTTCCAAGAAAATTTCTTTTTTGCATTTATGGAAGAAGGAGCAAATATATAAGATTTGAACTGTCACAATTTGAATACTACTTGGGTGCCAGGGGGTGTGAAATTGTTTTTGTTTTAATTATATATATTATTAAGGCATATGTTGTTAAAGTCTATGGAACTTTTCCATTTAATAATCTTTTGTCTGTTTTTTTTTTTTTTTTACTTTATCATACTTATTATAAAACCCAGGTTGTGTGTGTGCGTGTATGTTTATATATTGGATCGGATTTCCTACATTTTTCAACCGATTTCAACAAAACTTCACAGGACTACATAAAATTACCTTGCGGTGATTCTGACAGCACAAAAAATTGGAAAAACACAATTGTTTTTGCACAAAATCAATTTGAAAACATGATTAAGAGGCATCACGAGAATGAAAGGGGGACAACTCATATCGAGTTATACTTATTATAAAACCCAGGTTGTTTGTGTGTGTTTGTGTGTTTGTGTTCATTTATATATGGGATCGGATTTCCAACATTTTTCAACCGATTTCAACAAAACTTCACTTTTTTTGGCAGGTAGTGTTTCTTATTGTCTTGCACACTTTTTTCTTTATTTTGACATTCAGAATGCTTTAAAAATTCCATTTACAAGACAATTGTTTATAATAAAATTCTATTCAATCGGAGACTCATAACAATTGAAAACAATTTTTTTGTTTGACCAATTCATAAAAAAAACAACTAATTAAGACATGTGTGTCCATCAACCTTAAAAAATAATCTGTGTCAATTTTATTTTTCAGTCTTTATGATGGTCGATACTTGATCTATGTCTTACTGTTACATCCCCAGGCAACGCCGGGCTCTACTGCTAGTTATCTATAAAACTAAAATAATAAGCAACCTGTTTCAAATCAAAATATACAGCCATGATGATGGTTAACTATAACTGAAAGCGCTTGACAAAATACCATGGATTAGGATCTTATTTTAATAACTTGTTAAAAAACCTGCAAGAACACATGGCACAGTTGATAAAGGTGTTAGTTAGATCCAGTGACAGGACCCAAAGAGTGTGAGTTCAATACCCGGTTAAGGCAGTGGAGAACTTGGAGAGAGGAATTAACAAGAGATAACTGCTAACTGACATCCATTTAAACATGGCATGTGGAACTAGAACAGTCTAACCCAGTGAGTGAATTAAAGGGTTCAGTTCGACATTCTAACCACCTAAAGAAGGCAGGAGCATACAATGGCTGAAATGTTGTAATAAATATGGCAACAAAGATGAGGACTATAATCCAAATAATGTAAATTATTGTAATAGTTTAAACTATTTATTTTTATTAAGGTTTTTATGAAAGATATATATCCAAGAACAGATAGTAAATAGTAGAACATTGTTGAGAGTTGTAATGGACAGGAAGTAGTGGAGTGCATTGTCGCCAACAAATTGGACTCAAAACCATCACTGAAGAATTATCTATCAAACAAAAATATTTCATCAAAATTGGATGAAAACTGTGGAAATGCATAAACTACATCTGATCACACATACACACACACACATTATAGAATTATAGATATAGATGTATACAGACATTGTGGATGTAGGAATCATATTTTTTTGTTTGTCTGAATTCACCAATTTCCAAGTCATAATCATTCAATGATAAAGAGAATGCTATTTGTTTAGTTTTATATTTAGGAATCATTGAAGAGCAGCAAGAAAATGAAAGCAGAACTTTTGATATTTTAGATTAGGTTAGTGCGTATAACAATATTTCAACACTTGTTAGATCATATAATGTCAAATATACACACCTTATGGGACAAAAATCATAATGTATTATGAAAAAGGTCTACCATTTTGATTGTTGTGCAATGTACATTTTGTATGAGAGCCCAAAACTTTGACATGTGTCCTGTTAATGTGAGAGTAAAAAAAGATAGATATATATTTAGTTTAAGATAAGTCAAAAAGGTTCACATACGTCCAGATGAAGACATTGTTGTTTTTTTTACACTAGAATCAAAAGGTAGATATAGGTCATGAAAGTCAAAAAGGTGGAAATAGGTCTTGATTATACTAGAGTCAAGAAAGTAGACATATGTCGGAATTACACTGGAGTCAGAAAAGTAAACATAGGTCTGGATTACATTAGAGTCAAAATGGTAAATATAGGTTTGGAATACACTAGAGTTAAAAAGGTAGACATAGGTCTGGTTTGCAATAGAATGAAAAAGTTTAATGAAATTTTACTTTGTATTAGATTCAAAAATGAATACATAGATCTGGTTTACATTAGAATCAAATGGTAGACATATATGCAGTTTGCAATAGAATCAAATTGGTTGATCTAGGTTCAGTTTATACTAGAATAAAAAAAGGTAAACATTGATCTGATTTACATTAGATTCAAAAGGTAGACGTAGGTTTGGTTTATACTTGAACTAGCAGCATGACCCGGCGTTGCCCGTGCTTGATTCAAAAATCGTACGACTCATACAGCAATCGCTATCACTTGACTATTTTTGTCCTTCCTTGCCTTTAAAGGAGTGCCCTTTGCCGTGCCGATGTTGCTACATGCCTTACTTCTTGCCTATCCCACACTGCAAATTTTTTCTAAGCTCTATACTAAACATTAAATCTGTTACGAAAAAAGAACTAAACAAAATGAACACAAAACGATCAGCTTTAAAAAAACTTGTAACTGGAAAAACCAAATGAAAAAAGAATGTTAACAAATACTTTTTCACACCCAACCCAGTTCTGTGGAATCAGAATCAACGATGAGTTTAAGCAAGCAAATGAGCCAATTGGAGTAAAGTGCCATGCAGATTTAAATTTTTCCCACTTGTGACAAATGCAGCTATCGATTTTTTTGCATGCTAGTTAACATTCGTGTCAGTCAGCTGTTGGCTCTCACACTGGCCAATAGAATCTTCCTGCCTATTTGTGGGAGCCAGCTATAGACTCTCACCCTGGCCAGCAGAAAATAGCTGCAAACTATATGAAAACTGCCGTAGAAGCATGAAAAAATCGATTATTTCCACTGTCGATGGGAGTTGGGAAATGCAAAGTCGGTCTTGGCCTTCCTGCAAAGTCGGTCGAAAATTGCGGCCGTGCATTCGTTACACACACATACACATCCTGCCTTTTATAGATAGAGATTAAAATAGTCAACATATATGCAGTTTGCATTAGAGTTAAAAAGATAGATCTTCCTAAGAGACTTGTGTAAATGAATGGTAGAAAAGGGAAGGTGAAGGATAGAAAAAAAGACAAATATTGCTTAGAGCTAAAAAAAATAGGAGTTTGTGGAGACCCATAATTGCCCATCTTCTGATGGAATAGAAGAAGAGTCTTGTCTTTAAAGCATTGACCACACTATTCTCCAATTCAGAACTGCAAGAGGATTTTATTTTGTCACAAAAATCAGTTAATAAATCATTTCACATTATAATGAGTTGAACTTTTAAAGCCAATCTTTATAAAATACTACAAGAAATGGTGATCCAATGATCTGTTCACAGTTAGTATTTAAATGAATGTTAACATGTGCACGTTTCTATGCAGAATTATATGCGGTTTATGCAATATGCATTGATTCTGTTTTCTCAACTTGTCCTCTTTCGTTCTTCATCTGCCATATTTGATGACTCATATTTCTTGTTCATTCACTTATTCAGTCCACTTCACTGAATCATTCACACAAATCAAAGATGGCTGCAAATCAGATCCCAAATCAACTGTCTTCAAGTTGAATGCTCTAACTTCATTTCCCCCGTCTCCTCACACACATCAAATCAATACATTTGAACATTTTCTATCATTTTAATAACACTATTGTTTAGTGTTCAGGTTACTTCTGATTTCATAGCCTTGACATTTTTTATACAATTTCTAATTGTTACACTCTAAAATGAAGAAAAAAAAAAGGCAACTTTTTTTGTCTGTTTTTTTCTGCATTTAAAATTTTATCAATTTTCTTTTTTACATTATATCATTTTTTATTTGTTTGTCTCTCTTATAATCCCCTTCTCTCTCCTACTCTCTTTCAATTCTTTTTATTTGTCTTTTTTTTTTTTTTCCATTCTTTGTTTTCTTTCCCTTCTCACTTCATCTATGTACCATGTCCCTTCAAGAGTTTGGCAACCATGGTTCTTCACAATTTCCTGTCTTTTGTAGCTCTTAATAAATTTCATCTTTCTATTTTCTCTCCAAAACTCTGTTCTTCCATCCATTTACTGAAGCTCAGTAGGTTATAAATTGTTTTCTTCTTTCCTTCCTTATTTATTCTAAATATTGCTTCATCTTATTTTTTTGTCATTTTACTTATTTTCCGAATCTCTTTTCATCACTTGGGTCTTTTGTTTTACATTTACATGATTTCCTTTTATATTTTTCTATTGTTTTTCCAGTCGTTCTTTTCTTTTTTTTCTTTTGTTAATTGGTCTCTCTCTCTCTCTCTCTCTCTCTCTCTCCCCCCAGTCTTTTTTAACTTTCTTTTTTCTTTCCCTCTTTCTTGACATTTTTATCTTTTTCCTCTCCTTTTCTCTTCCACACCTTTTCTATCTTTTGTCTTCTTTTTCAGTCGTTCATGCTATTTCTTTCTTTTTCCCTCTCTTTTAGTGTTTCACACTCTTTCTTTTTTTCTCTATTTCAATCTTTTCCCACTCTTTCTTACTTTTTACCTCTCTTTCAGATTTTCACTTTCTTTCTTTCTCTTTCCCTTCCTTTCAGTCTTTCACATTCTTTCTTTTTTCCTCACTTTTAGTCTTTCACTTTCTTTCTTCCTCTCTTTTAGACTTTCACAGTCTTTCTTTCTTTATTTCCTCTCTTTTAGACTTTCACACTCTTTCTTTCTTTATTTCCTCTCTTTCAGTCTTTCATGCTCTTCCCTCTTTTTTTCTCTTTCAATCTTTCGCATGCTTTCTTTCTTTTTTCCCCTCTTTTAGTCTTTCACTCTCTTTCTTTCATTTTTCCTCAATTTTAGTCTTTCACTCTTTCTTTTTTCCTCTCTTTTAATCTTTCACACTCTTTCTTTCCTTTTTCCTCTCTTTCAACAATTCACACTCTTTTTTAACTCATCTTTTAGTCTTTCTTTCCTATATTTCTTTTCTTTTCTTTTTTTTTTTCCTATTAAATGAATTGAGTAGGCACACAAAATTAGCAAGGAGCATTAGACATAGTTGTGTCTCCTTGCAAGATTTATTCATTCTCTACAGCAAAGTTATTGTAAGGGTGCTGGAAACCCAGCCACGATTTATTATCGGTTTTCACAATAAGATATGCAGATGTCACTGTGTTGATGGCAAACACAGAAGGAAAACTACAGGACCTCCTAGACAAGTTAGTAAAGAAAAGCAAAAAGAAAAAAGTCTGACAACATTCTCTATACATCATTCATTGCACAACTGTGATGACATCCAAAGTGGGGGTTGCATCTGCATATACCCCCTACTTGCTATGTTCACAGGTTTGTCCCTGATGAACTTTTTATGGTTACTGAACTGAAGATGTAATTCTGTTCCAATTTCTCCAAGAATATTTTATTTTTGCATTTATGGAAGAAGGAGCAAATATATAAGATTTGAACTGTCACAACTCAGAGTCCATTGTTTGAATACTACAGGAGTGCCAGGGAGTGTGAAATTGCTTTTGTTTTAATTATGTATATTATTAAGATGTGTTGTTAAAGACTATGGAACTTTTCCGTTTAATAATCTTTTGACTATTTTTTTTTTTTTTTGCTTTATTATCTATAAAACTAAAATAATAAGTGAAATAATATGAGAAAATAAAAAATGCTATTAAGGAGAGAGGACAATAAAAGAATAGCAATTAAGAAGACAGAAGATAACCATTGACATTGTATTTAAATTTTTGGATACAAAAGTTGATTTGAAAGCAAGAAGCTGGAAGAGAGTTCCATAAGCAAGAAGTGCAAGGGAAGAAACAGTTATCATAGAATTTAGTTATATCTAGCCAGCTCAACTCTAAAATGATGAGACCTAGCTGCCAATCTAGTACTGTACTTAAATTTGCAAAGACTAGTTACCAAAGAGGAAAGCTCATCACAAAAATTACCATGAAAATATTTATAGAAAAGGCACAGGGAAGCTGTTACAACAATTGGAAAATATCAGTACCAATGACATTATAGATTCTTTGGATTTTATCAAGAATCTCTAAATTCATGGCAGAAGAAACAATCAAGAACAAAAGAATATAAACTTCTAAGTGCCATAACTATTCAGGATGTTAGTGATCATGGCTCTCCATAATTTCCTGCCCTTTGTAGCTCATAATGAATTTTATCTTTTTTACTGTCTCTCCTAATCCCTGGTCAGCCATGTTCACAAAAGTTTGTTAGCTATGTTATATGCTGTTTTCCTTTGTCCCTCTTGCCTTCAACATGTCCTGTGAGTGTCAGATTTTCCAAGCCCTCTTTTCTCATTGCCCTAGAAATTTCAACTCTCTATTTCTGGTGTTTAAGTGTTCTTTTTGTTTCCATTTTCTGTAAAACTTTGTTGTTGCTCAAATGATCAATCCATGTTCTTCTCAGCATCCTTCTTTTGCTTCAAGTCTCTTCTTCATGTGTGAGGAGATTGTCCAGCATTGACTGACATATAGGAGGACTGATATTACATAAAGTTTCAGTTCTCTTTTCTTTGTTACTAATGGAATTTTCCTGTTGCTTAATTCTTTGCTTAGCTTTTGGAAGGCATCTTTCACTATTCCAATGCACCTTTGGATTTCAGTGTCATAAATCCCATCTTCTGTTAAAACACTTCACAGATATTTAAATAGTTGCACTTTTTTTATTTTATAGAATTTTTTGTAAGTTTCTTTTTATGTCTGCTGTCAGTACCGTGACATCTGTATATCTTATGTTCTTAAGATTGTGGCTACCAATAATGGTGGACTTTTAATTCACTCACAATTACCACACTACACTACAGGTTGAAATATTATGAAATATTTATTCCATGAAATAAAATTATACACATTTCGTTTGAGAAAAACACTACACCTTTTGTTAACAACACAGTCCAAATCCAAATTATCTACATTTTATAACAAGGAAAGTCCTGATCAGCTAGACATGGTCACTTCCCTGGCAAATTTACAGAGAAGAGGGTCTCTTTTAATAAACAATGGATTTTGAAGGTGCCTGCCAGCTGCTTCTGTTACTATGCATATCTACTACAGCCAATCATTGATTCTACAGTAGTGAGGTTATTCCACTCAGAATGTGGTGGAATAACCTCACTACTGTAGAATCAATGTGATACTCACTTTCACAGGAAGGTTATAAATTAGCACCCAGCTGGCAGACAGGGGTGAGCAAACTGTAATTCAAAAAAGTTCTGTACTCAAGCAAAGATAATGGTGAATGATGGATATTTATCTAACACAATATCCACTCTAGAACCAGCAGCCAACCAGAACTCAGAGAATGGGATTGCCTAAGTGGCAGAATAGAACATTCCAGCTTACTACATATACTAGCTGTTGTAACCTCTGGGAACCAGAAAACTTGCAATATAGTTTACAATACAGCAGAGTACTAATCTGTTTATTCAATAACTGCATCAATATATATAGGTGTATTTCAAATCATTTTTCGGCTATGGAAATGACCAATATACAAAACTGTGCTTCAGACTTTATCTCAAGAAACATGGTTAGCACTCAATACAAAAAAAAACATTTTTGCTAAAATTTTATTTTAAAAATTTATATACAACAGAAAAACAAACATAATGATTTATATAAAATTGGAAAAGGAACTTGAATTTATATAAATATATTCAAATTGCATTTGTTATCTGGCAGTAGCAATAAATTGGTTTTGACTAAAAACTAACATTTAAAATTAAAATTTCTCCTGAGAATGTCGTCAAATTTTTTTCATTTGTATAACAAATTCATGTGGAAAGAGACAGTTTGGAGATTGAGGAATAACGACTGAGTGAGAAAAAGATTTTTAAAAAATGATGAAAAATAGAGAGATTGAAAGAGGGACAATCAATTATAAAAGAAATAAAAAGAATAACTGTCATGTTTATAAAAGTCAGATGTATATATGTACATATATATGATAAAAATATAGTTTTAAGGTATGCTATCTTTATGTGTTAAAGTGATCAGCATCAATAATAGAATATATGTAAATATAAAAGTGGACATTGAGGTCAATACCCAGTGGTCACATTCTTAAATGGCCATGTATGTTGTCCTTTGTCTAGGCTGTTTATATATACTGGTCAATGATGCATTATAGGTAGAAAGTCACTTGTATTATCCTGACATTTATTGGGTGGGCAGAAACGTTTATGTTTCAAATTATTCTAGCATTTATTGAGTAGAAATTATTGTGGATCTAAATGCAGTTATTTGTAGCTATTTTTTAATGTTGTGTGTTAACTTTTTTTACTCATTATTTATTATTGATACCTTTATTATTTGTTGTTGTTGATTATTATTATTACATTTACTTGTGTTTATGCTTGCATTCATAGCTTGTTAATGTTGTGGCCTGATTAGGGCTAGAAATAAAGACACAAAGAGAGGAATTGAGTTAAACAAATATATTAACAGTAATACAAACATATAAAAACAAGAGTGTTACAGCAAGAATGTTCAGTCCGACTGTCAGAACTGACTGCTGGAAACTTCCTCTCCAAAAGGCAGTACCTGCTCCTATTTATAGCTGGGAGAGTCCTTGCATGTGTGGGTAAATTACCATAACAGTTAATTTCTTTATTGCTTACTTAGTTTGTTTACATATTTATTGATTTAGATTTTACTTATTTATATATTTTATTTTATTGAGTTTTTAGTGTTTTGATTTTTAAGAAATGTAATAAAAATTGGTTTTGCATTTGCATTTTAAGATGAGTTCTGATCATTTATTTACTAATTTTTGTTGGTCTGGGAAGGTAATTATAGCTATTTTCTCCTCCAGACAAAATTTACAGTTTTTTAATCTGTTGTTGTAAATTGTTACTATATTATATTATATTATGTGATTTGTTTTTTGTTTTTAATTTCTCATATATGTTCAGAAAGCATTGTGCTTTTCATGTATTTACTATTTGTAAAGGATGTTTTGTAACTGTAGTTTCTCTGTTTCGAGGTCCCTTCAGTTACTTCTATGTATATTTTTTTTTTTGTTATCTACTGATTTTACAGTGGCTTGGTATATTACATTGTTTTGCAAGCAATTGCTATTTAAGAGACATTCATTCTTTGTTTTCTGAGTTTGATTTTTGTGGATGGTTTGTTGATTGTTTGTCTGTTGTAATGGTAATCTTTATAACATCAACAAAATGTAATACTTGTCAGCAGCATGAAGTAGATAAACCACTGCTAGTGGTGGACTACTTAGACAGCATATTACCCCCACTTACAGTAGTGTTCAACATATTCATAAGGATTGGTACATACCCATTAGTGTTCATAGGTATGATATATAACAAGAAGAGAGAGGGGAGAGAATAGAGAGAGGAGAGAAGTGTTGTAACCTAGAAAAGGTCACTGAATGAGGAATAACCAAAATGGATGTTGGAAATGAAATGGTAATCTTTATAACATCAAATACAAATACTCACCAGCAAAGTGAAGTAGGTAAACCACTCCTAGTGGTGGACTACTTAGACAGCATATTACCTCCACTTGCAATAGTGTCCAACATATTTATGAGGAATGGGATATACCCATTAGTGTTCATAGGTACTGTATATAACAGATAGCAAGACAAATATCTGGACCCACTGAAAATGACTTTTATAGAAATAAGAAATAGGGTCAGATAAAAATTCCTCTCAAATAAATTAATGAACTATATATCCATTTATTCTTCTTTTAAGACAAATAGTTATTATACCCCAATGTTTGTGCATGTGCTTCTAAAACCCCACCTCAAAAAAAATCTTTAAAAAAGCGAAAAGAAGGTTTTAATAATTCAGAAAAAAAAATATGCAGACAACAATGATGCAATAACATTTTCAAATTTTTCTGAATAACAGCTAAGAAAAGGGGTTAAATTTACATTGTAGCAATATTATGAACAGGAACTACCTTCTAAATCGATAAAAAAATCAATATTTTTTTAATTCTGACAGACATTGCAACTTGAGGAAAGTCTAAAGAATGCTAATGCAAAAAAAAATATTACTCTAAAAATTTTACATATTTTTTTTTTTTTTTATATATATATAAATGGCCCACTCTATTTAAGTAGTGTCTTTTGACACTATGTAATACAGTGTAACCCGGATATAAGAGAGTTGTCGGGACTGGAGATTGAGTCTCTTATATCCGGGTTTCTCTTATATCCGGGTTTGGTCTATTTTGTTTAGGTAAGTATGGCTCTAATTCGAGACCAGAGAAAATCTCTTATATCCGAGTCACACTGTAATCAAACATCTTATTTATGTGCCAAGTTCCCAACCCTGGACATAGCCGATCATGGCTCTCCACTGCTTTCTGTTCTTTGTAGCTCTTAACACACTTTGTCTTTCTGTTATTTCTCCTAACCCCTGTTCCACCATCCACTTACTCAAGTTTACTAAGTATGTTATGTATTGTTTTCCTCTCTCTCTCTTTCCCCCAACCTGTTCTGTGAGTATCAGATTTTCCAAGCCCTCCTTCCTCATTATATGCCCCAGAAACCTCAACTGTCTCTTTTTGATGTTAAGTATTAGTTTCTTTTTCATTTCCATTTTCTCCAAGCCTTCACGTTTGGTCCACGATATCCTCAACATCCTTCTTTAGAAATAAATTATTCAAAATAGCCCAAAGATTGACTCACTCAGCTAGATAGCAATGAAAATCTTCTATGGTTACATTTCTGCTAAATGACACAATCATATCAGGTAGAATCCTGAAGCTTTCTGATACCACCTCCTCTGTTTATCTAAACTGCAAATGAAGGAGCCTTCAAAATGAAAATATAAAATAGTATATTTTAATTCTATTTCACATCAAGTGAACATATTAGAATTAGAAGTTGACATACCAAATATATTGTCAGCATATAATTCCAGAAATTTTTGTCATCTATTTTTTTTTCTTCTGATTAAATTGCTTCAGAAAAAAATTTAAAGCCATCTTGAATAAATATCTCTTAATATGAATTTCCTTCAAGTATGTTTTCTTCTTTCTCAAATTTTATTGCTGACTATTACTTTCTATTTTTGTTTCAATCATTTAAATATATTCCCAATTCATATATTGCTGTTTAGCTGCTTCATCAGAATCCAATCATATGACCTGAAATCAATGCAAAATAAAAAAAAGGAAAAACTGCCCACAGACAGAAACAAGATGGCTGACTTCACTTTCATTATCATTACTACTATAACTGCTTACATAATTGAGCCATTTGTTTTTTAAATAGAAAACAATTTTTCACACCTGAAGACCATTCCCTAATTAGTCCATTCAATTGACACTGCTGGTGAAATTAAAGATTCTCCATCCCAGAAAACATGTTTATTATAAATTTGGTGAAAAGTGATATGCAAGAAAGTCAAAGAAGTCAAATGTTAGCAGTTCATTTGGTAATGAACAAGGCTAAACATGCATTTATATAGATATAGACTTTTGTCTATAATTTTATATTTGTTATTATTTCTGTCTATTTTCTGTCTGGATTTCTAGAATGGAGAGAGATCATTATTTGCATTATTCACACTCATACTATTGTCCTCATTTTTGTTGTTATCATCACAATGTTTCAGCCAAATTTTAACCAACATTCAGCAAATTTTATTACAAATATAGCAACAACATATTAAACTGCATGTAACATTTAATACCATTTTACACTTCTACCAATCTTATATTGAAATACTTGTTTTGCAAAAAATTCCATAACTACAATGGATAAATTAAAAATGTTAAAATGACTATAATAGAGCACTTTAACATGTGTTTGTTAAAAATCACTACCACAACAAAATGCAGTTTTAACGCAGTTACAATAAGTTTCTCTTTGTAATTTAACCCTGAAGATGATCTTAGAAAAGTTTGAAAGTACTTGTGTTAAAAAAAATTATGGCAACTTTTGATGAATTTCATCTTAACATCAAGAAACTGATTAGACAAATGAAAAGGATCAGTATAAAAATAACTAGACAAAATATGTCTATATTATTCAATGAAACATGTTTAAATTATATATAACACATATATAATTATTAATCATATATAATATATATATAATTATAATATATGTGTATATGTGTGTGTATATATATATATATATATATATATATATATATATATATATATATATATATATTATGATACTTGTTTTTTAAAATTATAAACTGCATTAGCTGTTCCTTAAATATGCAAGTACTTTCGACTGTACATTTAGACATCTTCAGTCCTGGAAATTATTTTGTTTTTTGGTAAAATTCAGGTAGCATCCGATGATGAAAAAATATAATACGAATCAAAATATGTTTTCTTTTAAATGTGTTATTGTTAATGAATACAAACTTTTGGAGCATGTAGTCACAACGCTAAGGTTGAATTGTTTGAAAATTTAAGTGAGTGCATTTTTAACTAATATAGCAATTTGAGAATTTTTTTGTTGTAGGAGTTTATTAGTCAGTGTTGCATGAACTAAATAGTTTAATAAGTAGAGCAATGTCTCAATTGTTAGCCCCAAAAATTTGAATGTCAGATCAGTTCTTTTAAATCAAATATGTACTATACTTATTGAACCATTTAGTTCATGCCACATTGACCAATAAACTCCTACAACAACAAAAAATCTCAAATTGCCATATTAGTAAAAAACACACTCACTTAAATTTTCAAAAAATTCAATGTTAGCATTGCAACTGCATGCTTCAAAAGTTTGTATCTGTTATCAATAAGATATTTTTAAAAAAAAAATATTTCGATTCACATTATATTTTTTCCTCTCGGATGCTACCTGAATTTTACCAAAAACAAAATAATTTCCATGTCTGAAGATGACTGAATGTATAGTCAAAAGTACTTGCATATTTAAGGAACAGCTAATACAGTTTAAAATTTAAAAAAAACAAGGATATATGGTGTATCAAAGTATCAAAAATACTTTTACAAACTTTGGGGCAGACAACTATGCTGAACAGTTCAAAAGAATCACATTATTCTCCATGAAAAGTCCTTTCTCCTGTGGGTATTATAGATTGCATTGTTGTCTACACAAACAAGGGCCTTCAATCAATAAGGATGCTGTCTCCAATTTGCCACTGTGACCAGCAGTAGTTTTACATCCCTGTACAACCTGAAGCTCCATTATTCCTTGGAAGGAGATAGCACCCCAGATCATGATGGTACCTCCTCCACTGTGTTGTATAGAAAATATCTGGCAGGATATCTTTATTATGTCAGTAATGTTGGAAGCCATCTGGATAATCCAGATTAAGTTTTTTTCTTATCAGAGAATAAAATCTTCTCCCACTTTTCTGTCCCATGTTTGGCCCTTTTCAACAAAGTATAATCAAACCATTTTCTGGTGTGGAAGGAGGCATAGACTTTAAGACTTTTATGGTTTTTAAAGCCTTTTTCTTGGAAATGCTGTTATTCTTCTTGAGCTTTATTCTGCTTCCATAAGGGCCTTAATCTGGTTCGAAGATCAGCTGGTGCCTTGTTGGACAACCTGTCGAATACTCCTCCTTTCTTGGGCTGATCACTTAAAATTCTCATTCTGTATACCCCAGAGACTTTTAAGAAATTTGCAACAGTAGTTTTACTATGTCCAATCTCACCAGCAATGACATATTGAGAGAGGCCTTGTTTTTGCAGCTCAACAATTCTGCCATGTTCAAACGCTGTCAACACTTTAGCCGTTGCCATGTTTTTACCTAATCTAACATAGGAGATACCAGTTGAAGATGTTCAAAGCACCAATGCTTGAACATAAATAGCTAAATTTTGTTACATGTTTACCAAATAAAGTTTCATTTATATATGGTCTTGAACTTTTGACTAGCTAATATTTAACCTAATTTTCCAGTATTCAAATATTAAATGCTAAAAAGTGTTTAATTTTTCTTTTCTTACTTTCTTTATTCAAAGCTCTACTGAAATAAGTGCTTGAGTCTAACACAAAATGTTATATTTTTTCTTTATATATATATATATATATATATATATATATGGGGGGGATATATTTTTAAGCTATGATATGTTCATAGATAAACAGGCTCAGTATCAAAGATAGAGCATATGTATGTGTAAAAGTGGACACTGATGTCAACACCTAGCAGCAATAGTCTATTTCATGCTTAAACACAATCTTTATAGCTTGTAAATTGCATTCAAGTATGATACAGATTGTTGCCATTTGATATATAATCCATTTAAACAATAATTTGGAACCATGGTAAAAGGTATCATATTCAGGCTTAGTACCTTTTCAAACATCCCTTGTAAATATGTAAAAGAACAGATTTTTTCTTTTTCTTTTTGCTATAACTTTTTTATGTGTCATGTCTCTCCAGGTCACTGGCAGTCATCGATCTCCACAACTTCCTATTCTTTATAGCTCAAATTAATATTTGTCTCCTTACTGTCCCTCCCAGTTCCTGTTCTACCATCCATTTGCACAAGCTCATTAGGTAGTTAATCTGCCTCTCTTGCCTTCAATATGTCCTTTGAGTATCAAATTTTCCAAGCTCTCTTTCTCATTATGCCCCACAGAAATTTCAACTTTCTTTTTCTGATTTTATATTAATTTGCTTTTTGCTTCATTGTTTATATGCATTTGAACACTCTATGTATTTTTTTCTTTAAGATTACATTTTGTATTGAATGCTGGCTTATGGCCATATCATGATGAAACACTAATTGTTGTACAGTCACCAAAGTTAAGCAATTTCAAGTTTGGTCATTACTTAGATGGGTGACTGCTTGGGAAAGACAGGTGCTGTATGCTTGGATATGTGGATGATGTAAAAGATAACAGCTCAGAATTAGAAATCAGAGAGTCGAATTCCAATTCCATTAGGGTTTGATATATTCACTTACATGGAATACCTTAGGAAACCCACAATTACTTCCCCCTATTTATGGGTTAATTATCAGAACTTGTATCAGTAAAAATCATTAATCATTTAAATGAGTCTGATAATCTAAAAATATCTTCTAGCTTTAAATAAACTTCAAAAGGTTTATAATCCATAAATTTATTTACAAATTAATCAATATATTGAATGTTTCATTAACATTTATTATGTTAAAGTTTTAAATTTGATTTTGTTTTGATATCAGAAATTCAAATCTTCTTTATAATTGACTCAAATCAAATACAATTGATGACAAGTAATATCTCTACATTTTGAAATAAATATTGAATGGAAAAATACCAATTTCTCCTTGATTTGAGATCAGCCACAGAACAAGATAGAATTTTTCCTGTTACAGAAAGAATGTTTCTTACTTAAATATTATACCTTATATTATTATTATTATTATTATTATTATATTAAACATTATATTAAATTATTAAATATTAAATATTAAATCAAATATTATAAATTATATTATACCTTAAACAAGACTGACCTAAAACATGGAAAATGCTTGGCTTAAATAAAATTTTCATAATTTATGATTGTATTGACAATGGATTAGACTGGACATTTTAAAATCCATAATTCAATTCTTAAAGCTAAACAGTTAAGCCAGTTAATGTTATGTTCTAAATAAGAAGAAAATTTAGGATTTATAGTTTTGGCATATGAAGTTTTTATAGAAAGCTCTAATTGATAATTGGGAATGATAACAGATGACTTCCCCATAATGAGTTTATTAATTAGCTGGCAGTTGACTATTAAAGAGTTCTTCCTGCCTTCAAAGGCTAGAGGGAATTAGCAAATAGCATACCAAATGAACATCTGTAAATGGATGGCAGAACAGGAATGGAGAGGGATACTACAGATTAAAAAATTGCTTAGTACTACAAAGGATATGGCGATGTGGAGACCCATATTCTGAAGAAACACAGTACATAAAGGAAAATATGAAGTTTTTATCCTAAACTACAATTAACCCTGTAAAAATAGAAAATATCTGAGAATGGTATATTATTAAAAATCAAAAGGATATACTTCTTATTCTATGTGCTGTGTCCCTCCCAAACATGAAGGATCATGGCTCTCCACAACTTCCTGCCATTTGTAGCTCTTAGTGTTTGTCCTTTTACTATTCCACCCACTTTCTGTTTTCCCCATCCATTTACACAGAATCGTTGTGTAGGTTCCTCTTGTTCCTCAATATGTCCTGTGTATGTTTCTTTTGCCTCCACTTTTTCCTTTATCTTTAAGGAAATTGTCCAGCATTCACTGTCATATAAGAGGATTGATATTATACAGCAGTTCAGCACTCTTTTCTTTCTTTCTAACTAGATTTTCCTGTTTCTTAATGCTTTGCTTTGCTTTTGGAAGGGATCTTTTGCTATTCCAATGTGTTTTCAGATTCTCATATTACATTTTCCAGCTTCTATTAGAACACTTTTAAGAAAAAAGAATAGCAAAAATCTAGCACTGAAACAAAAAAGATCTTGTTCTGAAAGTAAGCTAGAAATAGTTAAAGATTTGATGTGTTTTGCCAAAGTGAAATGAAAAGGACTGAGCAACTCTGAAACTGTCACAAGATATTGGCTTTGTAAAGATTTAATGGGAAAAACTCATTGAGTAGCATTTGATTAAAATCTTATTGTGATCCACCATTAGGAGGTTTGTGCCTGTATCAGTGGTAAAAATGAAACACAGTCCTACTCTGTATCAGGTGTAGTGGTCACGGTTCTGTGATTCAGACCATTGCGTGCATCATGGCAAAGCCAGTGCATTCATGAAGAACTGAATAATGTAATTTTAGGAATGTTCTTTAATTTCAGCTTCTGTGTGTTGCAGATGTTATAGCTATTTCCGTCATGTGCTCTATCGGAATTGCAATGAGAAAGGAGAGGACAGAAATAAAATTTAAGAAAGAAAAAAATCAGAAAAAAAAAACTTTAAGTTATATTTTTATTTATTTGATTCTTTTTTATTTAGTTTCTTTTTAATTTAAAAAATATTTAATAGCTTTTTTTTTTAATGAAATACTATTTTTTAAGCCTCTTTAAAATGTTATTGACTCAGGTTTGATGCTTAGAGAATTGCTTTGCATAAAATCAATGCTTTTGAAAGATAAGGGATATTTTTTTTGTTTTTAACTGTTAGTTCACCCAATACAAGGCCCAAGAGCCGTTCAAGGTAGAGTATTACTATGTGAGATTGTAAGGAAGAAGAAAGCTAGAGAGTATTATGAGGATGTGTAAGATATAGATCAGCTGACCCTGGACTTAAATAAACTAATATTGTAGTATTCAGGAAAGTATTCTCTTGGGAGCTTGTTTCCCAAAGTAATGGGCAAGAAGCTGTCTGAGTAGAAATTCACTGTAGTGCAAAGGAATTGGGGATGATTTGCCATTGTAAATGCAGCACGGGGAGGTGGGGGAACCTAGCTGTAACAGTCCGAGCTAGTAGCACTAAGGAATGTAACTCATCCAAACATCTGACATTGCCTTCACTATGTCCTCTAAGTGTTAAATTCTTAGCAGGTTCCTTTATTAATGTTTACAAGAAATTACAGTTGTCACTGACTGCAATATGAGCTTGCTTGTAGTGTCCTTAAAACGTCATCATTGTTTGTTTGTTTGCTTGTTTTGGTTTTATGGCATATCAACCACTGTGATATGCCATAATCCAGTTTATATGAATTTTAAATGCCTATTTTGTATGGAATAAAAAACATATAGCTGGCAACATTATTGTTTCAAAAATGTAGAGCTGGCAACATTATTGTTTCAAAAACGTATAGCTGGCAACATTATTGTTTCAAAAACATAGAGCTGGCAACATTATTGTTTCAAAAACATAGAGCTGGCAACATTATTGTTTCAAAAACGTAGAGCTGGCAACATTATTTTTCTGTAAACATTATCTGAGACCTTGCTGTTGGATGCAGTTTATCGCCATACCCAGGACGCGGATGTAGTTTACCGTCATACCCAGGACACAGATGTAGTTTACCATCATACCCAGGACGCGGATGTAGTTTACCGTCATACCCAGGACGCACGTCATCATTGCTCAAATGTTCAGTCCATAATATTCTTAATAACCATACTGAATAACCAAAACTGCATGTCTCCTCTTCATAATTGAAGTGGTTGTCAAAAATGTCCTTTGGAACTTTATGTTCTTTTGATAAAAAGTAAGTTCCACTCAAACAGCTTCTTCCCCAGAACTGTTACTTTGTGGAACAAACTCCCGAGAGAATGCTTCTCTGACAATTACAGTTTTTGGTCTTTTTAAGTCCAGGGTCAACTGACATCTAAAAATTGTCAATGGAAACAAAATGACGAAGAATGACAAAGGACATTTGTGTATAATTTGCCACCAAGAACATGACATGGCAGGTCCTGGCTGTGAAGGTCTGAACTGGTGGAACTAAGGAATGTAATTTGTCTGCCATAGTAATAGCAATAGACCTTCATAGACCTTCCTGACAGGAAACACTTGATAATCAAGAGGACTCTCTCAGTTTGCATAGAAATCACATGTAATACACTTTATCAAAGGCTTTCAAGATATCTAAAGCATTGCAATTATATCAGAGTTCAGTATCTGTCTATATTTCTGAGATGAGGTATTATGTACATTATTTACATTATTTAGACTATTGTCCTCATCTTTGTCGCCATATTTATAACAACGTTTCAGCTGTTGTACACTCCGGCCTTCTTCAGGTGGTTGGAATGTTGAACTGAACCCTTTATTTTGCTCACTGGGGTAGACTGTTCTAGTTCCACGTGCCATGTTTAATGGATGTCAGTTATCAGTTATCTCCTGTTAATTTCCCTCTGAAAGTTCTCCACTGCCTTAGCCAAGCATTGAACTCACACTCTTTGGATCCTGTCACAGGATCTAACTAACACCTTTATCCACTGTGCCATGTGTCCTTGAGGACATCTGTGTATGAATTTCTGGGTATTATAAACATGGCACGTGGAACTAGAACAGTCTACCCCAGAGAGTGAAATAAAGGGTTCAACATTCGACATCCCAACCACCTGAAGACCAGAGCATACAACAGCCAAAACGTTGTAATAAATATGGTGACAAAGATGAGGACAATAGCCCAAATAATGTAAATAATGTCTAAGAGAGTTGTTGGTAAGACTGAGAGTTGATGGATTTGTTGGGTGGGTTGATCAAGGTCATGGTGGTAATGATGAGAGATGTCTGGAGTAGAGTTGGGAAGCCATGTGGTAGCACGAGAGGAATGTTATTGGCAGTGTTGATCAATTTACCTTCCGGGATGAAATCAACACTAGTGAGGAATGGATGGGACAACAGTCAACTGATAAGGCCAAGGTGCTGAGCTGAACTGCCTATTGTCAGCAAAGTGTACTGCACCATTTTTATATTTGTGGTTTAACAGGAACTAGCTACCAGGCTCGTCCTTTTTTGGGGTTTTTTTTCCCCCAGCGGCAACATTCATGATTGGCTATTGTATTTTAGATTTTTGCAGGGATTTGTTTTGTGGAACACATATAATGCTCAGAGCCCGTGTGGAGAATATGACTTTTTTTATTTTGGGTTTTGCTTTCTTAGCGCTCACATCCAGCAGACATGTCTAATGAAATGTATTTGTGAATCAGAAAAAGATCTTAATTAAAGTAATATAACAAAAGCTATACTAGCAAAAAAGTTAAGCAGTAAATAAAAATTTGCAAGCTAAGGTTTCATTTAATTAGATTCCACTTACTATTTAGACCATCGAGTTTTGCCCTTTTTAAATATGCAATTTATGAATTCAGATCAAATATGGATTAGAATCCAACAGAATGATACAATTAGGAACAAATACAAAACATTTATGAATGTAACATGTTTAACGTTTATTTAAGCTTCTTCAGAAAGTAAATATGGAGAAGAAAATAATATTTTTTAACTTTTGTGTTTTTTGTTAAGTATTTGTCAAGTAGGCTTCACATGTATTTTGTCTTGTCAGGTAGCATTCCTGTGTATAATTCCTGTTTGTCTATGTGGGATTTGGTTAATAATGTGTGTGCGCATATTTTATTTTTGTCTTGTATTGTCTTTATTATCATTTATCATTGATGAGGCACAGTGGAGTAATGGATAGCGGCTTGGATTGAAGAATCCAAGTTGAATTCATTTACATGCTAATACACTAGGGAAAGGTATGAATCCTCTTCTTCTCCCCTCCTCCGCAGTTATGGATATATAGCAGGACAGACCGGGTTCTATAGTCTTGGATGGCAACTGGTCTACCACAGAAAGAAATGGCAACCTATTATGGGGAAAAAAATTTTGTCTCATCAGTTACATATCGAAAGATACATGATTGCCTAAGCGTGTATCACGCATGGCACATAATAGACTGAGTGTCTTTATAATGATTGGAGGAAGTTTTATGTGGGACTGAAAGAATTTAGATTACACTGGCTGTGGTTGTAGATAAACTAATCTTAGATTCTTTAAATTGTTGGTGTCATAACTCATTGCCGAGTATTGAGGTGCTCATCAACATTACCTTTTGTGTGAAATGAGTCCTATGTCAGATCTGAAGAGATATCCACACGCACAGCATAGTAAGTTAGGAGGGTTCAGGGAACAGAGAGCTCTGGCCTTTCTTTGATCTCTTTTCCTCTCTTCTGTTTGTCTTCTGGTGTTTTTGAAGGATGTCGTTTTTTTGAGGACTATTTTTCTCTAACTGGTTCTTTCTGAAGCTTCTGTCTCCAAATTGACCAGATCATTTTCTGTCCTCGAGAAGTTGTTTTTGAGCTGATCCTTGAATTGACAATGTGGGGCCCCATATGGTCTCTTGCCAGATGTGAGCTCCAAGGAGAGGATTTGTTTAGGTAGGCGGATGACTTGGATTCAGCTAAGGTGTCTGACCCATCAAAGTCAGTAGCGAGAGATGATGGTTCCTAGGCTGTTCCAGACAATTCTTCTCATTGGAATCCATCTTACACATTTATAATCTACCATTCCTCTACACATTGAATATTGCTACCATATTTCGTCTAGTGTTCCTACTAAATATATTGAGATATTCGAAGAAGGGTCTGTAATATTATCAATCCTGACCTGATATCTCGACTTCAGTCACTTTCTCACTGATGTGACATGGCTTCTTTCTGTCTTTTCTATATTTTTATTGCAATTGTTCTGATGAGTTTTCCTCTTTAGTGCTTCAACTGCGTGAATGTAATTGTGTTACTAAATTAGCAACTAGGTCTCACTGTTTTAATGTTGAACTAGCTAGATGCAACTGTCAGTTCTATTCTGATATTTTCTTTTGTTGCACTTCTCGCCTGTGAAACTACCTTCTGATTTCTTGCTTCCCTACCAACTACAATCTTCAAAATTTTAAATTCAATATCAATCGCTATCTTCTGTTTTCCTGAATCCTGTTCTTTTATTGTCCTTTTCCTCACTTCTTCTCAAAAGTTAATTCTCTTAAATTCTTCTTTTTCTCTTTCACTCCTTGTAACCCTAATGGCTTTATTGCCTTGTTTGGAATGGAATGATTAAAAAAGATTTCTATAAAAAGGCCAAAGAAAGGGCCAATATTTTTAAAATCCAACAACCCAATCCACCTCAACAGAAATTGAACCTGCAACTTCTGCATGTAGCAAAAAAAGCACTTGTTACTGCACCATAGTGGTTTATCAACAGTTTAAATGCTTATGAAATAAGATAAGAAAATATGAATAAAATTTTAATGATCAGTAAAATTATATTTTAAAATTTATATTGTTTCCAATTGATTGATATCCTATAATTACACTCCATATCATTTATAGAAAAGTAAAAAAAAAAAAATTTTTAATGCTAAAATAGAAATCAACTGTTTGTATTATTCAGTACATTTTTATCGACATTAAATTCTCGATATAACTTCTTCCTTAAAAAAACCATTTGAATTTTTTTTTTTTATGATTTAATTAAACTGTAAAGTATCTAAAACTGTACTCAATATTCAATAAAAAAAAAAAAATTAAACAATTTCTTTCATACTCTAAATTTCACTTAAACTGCATTCACTTCGAGTTGGATATAATGAGAAATTTCTTACAATAAAACCAAAATGGTTTATCGTCATCTAGATATAAAATAGTAATAAGTGTCTATCTGTCTTGGGAGATGGTGTAGTCAACTAGAATGGCTAAAAAATCCCGATTGCAGATGCTTGCTTAGGCACATTTCTGTTTCTTCTACACCCACAGAACCAAACTAAACTATGATGTGAGCAATGGCAAAGTTTTATGCAAAAATGAAAACAAAAAGGACACTTATACAAAGAGAAATTTCTAGAGTATATAATGAGGAAAGAGGGTTTAGAAAGCTTAACACTAACAGGACATATTAAATGCAAGAGGGCAGCAAATAACCTACCTAACAAACTTGTGTAAATGGTTGGCAGAACAGGGATTAGGAGAGATAGGGAAAAACCAAGATTTATTAATAGCTACAAAGGACAGGAAATTGTGGAGAGCCATGATCACCCACATCCAGAATGAACATGTCACATAGAAGAAGATGCTGAGTGGACCTTAGTTACAGTTTCTGGGAAAGAGTATATAATCTAGTATAATAAGTAGTTGTACAATGCCAGTACATTAAGAACCTCAGTCACGATGACATAGGATTTTCTGCTTGTACAACCATAAATAGCTTCCAAACAATTTTGTTATCCAGTTTCAGTCATTGTGTGGTTTTCAGGTATTTCCTAAAATTACCACACACTGGAATATTATCAATGTGTGAGTGTTTGGCCAATGAATACTGAAAGTTTCCTTATAAGGAAATAGCTAATATTAGCATGTCCAAGAGAGATGAAGAGAATAGATACTATCTACCATGACAAATTGACCATAGTGAGATATAATTACGGCATAAATAACAGGATTAGCTCTGTGGATTTTGAAGAGACTTTTCAGCACCTCCACTATTTTTATTTTTTGATCTTTCAGTTTGTTTTTTTTTACTTTTTCAAAAATAATTTCTTCATTGCCTTTACAAGAGAGGATTAAAATACATAGATGTGCTTCGAAAAAAATTATAATAATTTTCAAACTTAATGATAATATTAAAAATATCATATAAATTAAATCAGTGTGATAAAGAGTAATTTATAAAAAGAAATTGAGAAAAAAATTATATCACATTCAATAAATGATAATGATCATACTAATGGTAATATTCACCATTTCCTTATATGGAAACATTCAGCATTCATTGACAGAAAAGCCTGTGTTACTCAAGTTACGCCTTTCCTTACTCCATGGCCATCATGTTGGGATCAAGATATAGTTCTCTTCATCTTTTATGGTTATGCTAATATTCACCCTTTCCTTATAAGGAAACATTCAGAATTCATTGACCGAAAAGCCAGTGCTACACAAGTTTTGGTTTTGGGGTTTGGATCAAAGTTTAATGTCCTAGTCTCAAATGGTAATATTATCCATTTCTATAAACATTTGGCATTCATTGACCGAGCAGCCAATATTGCTTTTGGTTAAAATTCATAAAATCTTTCTCATAAAAATTTTTTTCAGGAAAGCTGGTTTCTCAGGTCCAGTAGTTGTTATAGCCCTTTCCAGTATTGATGGGGGTTTCCTTTCTTGCCTTTTATTTGTATGGAATGTCATCTTAATTATGTCATTACTGTCTCTTTGAGCTATATATGCTATCCATTCAAATAAGGAGGGTCCTCATTGAGACCTACACACATCACTCATTCAATGCCATTTTTAACGATTCATCTGAGAAAGCTGACACTTTAGATATTTCTAATCAGATTTGGTTTCATCCATATGAAAGACACAATCTATCAAGACAAGTTTTTTAGGTTAATGTTTTAGTTTTGTAGCAGTTTGCAGGTTTGTGCAAAATTACTCCGAACACAGACTATACTATGTTCAATTTCCTTATCTCCTATACAAAATTTGTTATAAATGATCTCACTGATCCATACACCTAGGTATTTGAAGTGTTTAATAATGCTAAATTTGTTATGGGACCTAGAAAGCATCCAACTCGTGTGACTGAAGCACATAGGCTGAAGAAGACAGCTTGGGAAATAGTAACCAATCAATTGCATCTATTTTTATCATTATTCAGACAACGATGAGCAATCTTTATATAGAATGGAAGACTATTGGTTTTAAGAAGGAAATTATAACAGCTGAGAGCTTATTGTAATTCTGGACACATTTCAGTTGAAGTCATTGCTAGCATTCCTCTGTGAAATGTAAACTGGTTTTCTCCTATTCTACATGTCTGCCTCCTCATCCACCTCTC
>OZ010581.1:107284228-107344228 GCA_963932145.1 Acanthosepion lycidas
ATCAAACCCAGGCCATTTTGATACAATACAAACGTATACCAACTGTACCTCAGTGGCAACGAAGACACAAACTAGACTCGATATAGCACAGCTACTCATTCAGTTCTGCAGCAATACTCATTCAAGCATATGGATAACCTCGGAACAGTGCCCAAAGAGCCACTTCTGCTTACTGACCCTTTTGTAAGTTGTGGATACATACATATATATATATATATATATATATATATATATATATATATATATAATTTACAAAAAACTTTAAGGAAAATTCTGGATGAAAATGCTAAAAACACATTACCAAAAACATCTCACTGAGAGAGAGGCCCTGTATATAAAACATCTCACTCCCACTATCAACCTCAACTTATTCAACAGTGGCAATGGTATGTTGAAAGTTTTTAAAAAAAAATAAAAACCTTCACATAAATCCAGAATAAATGATCCTACTAACATTCAAAACAACACAAATCTAAAATATTATAAACTTTAGCCTTTTCTACCAATGAAGGCTTCCTCACTGCCTGAAACCATGTGACAACAATGTGACATGAATTGTGAAGAAAGGTTCATTGTGTTCAGTTTCCATACAACCCATTTCTATTTAAACAACATTGTATTGTGTGAATACTTACTGATACCCATCATATTTTTTGGCAATGTCTTTCAAAACAACTCTTGGATTTATATTAACCTTGCGACACAGTTTCCATGCAGTTTTCAATGATAATTTGGGTTTTCTTCCATGCCTAAGCAATTTCTCTGTCATGCCAAACTGTTTAAACTTCTTTATAACAGACTATACCATAGATCTAGGCATAACTAACTGGTTTGAAATAGTGCTGTAACTATTTTTTCCGTCTTGTGGAAGTTAATAATTCTCAAGTCAATGCTATGTTCCTTTGTCTTCCACACCATGTTGTTAATGTGAGAATAACAATGGGGACACTCTATGCACCACGTGATGTTCTTTGCTGGAATTGTCAAAATATTTTACTGAATAAATAGTCTAGAAGGCTTCACGGATAAAATACTTATATAAATTACTTACATGAATCAATCAATTTAAAACAATATTTTCTGCTGTTCAAATAATTTTTTCTTTTCCTATTTTACATAATTTGCTTGGTAAATTTGTTGTATTTAACCTATTGTTCTGAAAATTGAGTTTTTTATTCCCTTTTTTTTCTTTTTTTTTTTTTTTTGTGCTAATTAACATATAAAAAACCTGGCATCATATGGGCAATAGATTCTGAGATATGGATAAAGATATTCAAAATTGATGAGTGTATGAATAATTTTATTGCTGACTATATATATATATATAGCACATTTAGTACTGGTGTTAATAAAATAGTGCTCAGAGATTGTTTTTGTCTAACAAACATCATCAACCAAATGTACTACTGAAGGGCAATGCTTTTATGGTTAACAGTTTTTTATTAATAAAACATTCAATTTTAAGAAGTAGACCATTATTAGTAAATAAATTAAAATAAAAAAATTTCAAAGACAGTCTCTGATTTAAATTTTACAAAAATTTCTCCACTCAACAGGTCAAGATAAACTAATTCCCTGATGAGCGGAGTAATTTCTATGGAACTTGAATTTAGGAAATAAGTCTAATAATAAGAATTTAGGAAATAAGTCTAGTAATAATAAAATAGTGCTCAATGTAAAATAAGAGATCTGAAATTTATACTAAGAATAAATATACATTTGTTCCTCACCACTCTGAGTTTCAATCATATAGCAGTCATCTTAAAATTAAAAATTGGTCATTGTAATATGTCAATATTTATAATCTACTGGCAAGATAGTGTAGCAATGCATTTACTTAAATAAATAAATTGCTAAAAAATGAATTGATTACAAAAGAAAAATAAGGAATGGATTTAAAAAATGAATCTAGAAAAGAAATATATATATTCATATACGTGGTAAATATATTCATATATTGTAAATATATAATTTTAAAAGTTTGTTGCCTTAACATGTTTTGCCAATGATCTGGTATCATTAGAAAAATAATTTCATTACTCAAGAGCAAGATCTACATTAACAAGGCAAAATATGATCCCTGTTAAACATCTGAATGCTTGACTTTCACTTTCACATAAAGGTTCTTGAATCCAACCTCTCCTCAGCTATGGAATAAATAGTTAGATATACTGGGCTCACCAGCTTTGTGTGACAACTAGTCTAATAGAGAGAAAACTGAATTATACACTGTAGAGAAAGTAATGCCATTATCTTTCCCAAGGAGTTATGACAAATCATAAATAATAAAGAAAAAGAAACTGTGGAGAGTCATGATTGCTTTATCCTAAAGTAACATAGCATTTATTTCTTGTATCATTATAGAAATTAGGTTTTAACTAATTTCAACTTTCTTCTGCTCTCCTCTTCCTTTAAAAGAGCCAGAAATGGAATACTGCTGCCATATATGTGTAGCAGCTGCCCAGTCTTCACTTTCCAGTCACAATAGAGACCAAAAGCAACTACACGGCCTTGTGAGTGATTAATTATTTTCCACCCTACAACGTATTTCCCACAGATGAAATGTCACATGCCTGTTGCTGCTCTATTGCTATTTTTATGGAATATGTTCAGATGAACTACATTGCATAGTTCCACCACTTCTAACCTTCACAAGCATTGTATCAAACTACCCTTATTGCCATGCATGATCCATTGGTGAGATGTAAGTTCCACAAGCAGCTTCTTCCAACAAACTGCTGCTTTGTGAAATTGACTCCCAAAAGGACACTTCCCCGATTACTACAATCTTAACAAGGCCAAATCTAGGGTTACTCATTATCTTCCCCACATATCCCCATTAACATTGCCTCTTACACTGTAAACATCTACCTCGAGTGGCTCTTGGGTCTTGTAAAGAGTGAATATCATTGTAAGAAAGTAAACAATCTGAAAGAATAATCAGCAATATTATCAGTTCTGATCTGGCAGTTCAGCTTCAGTCACTTTCCTACTGCCATAAGGTGGCCTTTCCATGCCTTTTCTATAAACACTTTCATCGTAATTGTTCAGGTGGGCACTTTGTTATCGTACCTAGAATTTTTGAATTAAAACTCAGTCCTCGACTGGCATCAAGATCTCATCAATTTACAGTTGAGTTGGCTAGATGTAATGTAAATTCTGTGCCAAAAGTTTCTTTTCTCACACTTCTGCTTGTAGAACTCCCTTCCAGCTCCATGCTTTCCAGCCAGCTTTGATCTTCAAAAATGTAAATGCAATGACAATCACTATCTACTGTCCTCCTGATTGCTATGATTTCTCTTGCTGGTCATGATTAATGTTTCTGTTCATAATTCTTCCACTCCCAGTAACCTTTTATGCCTTAGTCGCTTTACTGCCTTGGATGGAGTGAAACCGATAAAAAAAATAAAGAAAAATGGGAAAGAAAAAATAGACAAGAAGAAACAGTGGACTGATATTAGATAACAATTTAGCACTCTTTTCTTTGTTTCTAATGAAATTTTCTGTTTCTTAAACATTTGCAAACTTTTGGAAAAATCAAGATAAATAGTGTGAAATAGTAGCACCAAAATAAGCCCTCCTAATGTATGAACTTTGTCAAATAACAAGTATTTCAGTGAGCATATATATATATATATATATATATATTCAGTTAACATATATTCCAAATAAGTAAAACAGCTTGTTCCAAAGAATTAAAAAATGACAAGAAAATAGAATTAAATAATTCAAGGTATTCTCTTTATTTCTTTGTAGAGAGATTGTCAGATACGTGAAATATCCAACAAGATACAAGAAAAACAGATTATTTAACCTGTCCCTATCCCTTGAACTTTTGGATAATACTTTTTAATCTGCTGGCATGTGCATTCCTTAGGAGGAAACATCCAGCATTCATTGATCAAACACTGTTATTGTTAGTTGAAATTTATAAAATCTTCCTCTTAAAACAGTTTTTTCAGGAAAATAGACTTCTCAAATCCACTGTTATAGCTCTTTCTAGTACAGTGTAACCCAGATATAAGAGCGTTGTCAGGACCGGAGAAGTCTCTTATATCCGGGTTTCTCTTATTATATCCGGGTTTGGTCTATTATATATACATTAACACAGGCTCTAATTTGGGACCAGATAAAATCTCTCTTATATCCGGGTCACGCTTTTTTTAATGCAATATAGAACATCCATCTTCATTAGGTTATTGTTTTTCCTTCTAGTTACATGTGCTATGCATTTTTTTCTTGTTTCTGCTGTTGAAAGATTTCAAGTGATATTGTTTCCATTATTTGGTAATATTCTTTGTGATTCAATAGCACCAGTCTATGAGATCTGAATAAGGATAGTCCTCTTCAAGACCAACTGGATTCATTCAATTTAATCTATTTTTGATCATTGATATGAGAAAATGGTTGTATATAGCAAACAGTTTTGACATTCCCAAACGACTTGGATGCTATATATAACATCCATATAAGAACCTAGATCTAACAAGACTAGTTAAGAATATGATGGGAGTTCTTAGAGTAATGTTTAAATTTTTCTAGCATTTTGCAGTATTGGACAAAGCAACCCCGAGTGCAGCCTATTCCATGTTCAATTTCTTTATCTTTACTAAATTTGTTATAAAGGATCAGAGTATTTGAAATGTTTAGTATAACTTAACCTCTTGAAACTCTAATTCTTTAAATCAAAAGTTAAACTATGGAAGATGCTAAATGATGTAATTTAATGCCTAACAAACAAAAGTGAGTAAATGTTGTTATTGTTTCCTTTTCATGGTTAATCTTAAGCATATTTTTGAGTCTTCTTAAATTGAAAAACTTTGAAAACCTGATGATATATTATTCTATTTATGAATATATATTGTTAAATAAAATCCTCATATTTTTTTATCATTTCACTCCAAGCAAGGCAACAAAGCTGCTAAGATGCAATGGGAGGGGTTACTGAGTATGAACAAATATAAGAAAAAGAAAAACATTATTTAGGAGCAAGAACAATAAAAGAAGAGGAATCAAGAAGATAAGATAACGATTGAGATTACATTTAAATCTTTGAAAATCAAAGTTGATTGGAAAGGAAGAAGCTGGAAGGAAGTTCCACAAGCAAGAAGTGCATGAAAAGAAACTATTAGCATAGAACTTATAGTTATATCTAGCTATTTCAACTGCAAAATGATAAGACCTTGCCACCAACCTAGTACTGCACTTAAATTCATAAAGTCTAGGTAGTACAGAGGAAAGTTTATCTGAACAATTATCATGAAAGTATTTATATAAGAAAGCAACATTATGGAAATGGGAAAGTGACTGAAGCTGAGATGCTAGGTCAAGACCAATAATATTGCAGATTCTTCTTTAAATTTTATCAATGATCTCTAAATGTATAGCAGGAATACCAGACAATATGCAACAGCAATATTCTAAGCATAAATCTATCAGTGAATGAAAGACATTGGTTAAGAAAATTCTTCCTTTTGTCTTTATTCACATTGTTTTTATACATAAATACATACATACATATATATATATATATATATATATATATATATATATATATATATATATATATACTAGCTTAAAAGCTTCCCTATCAGGCAGCATTTAAGCTAGCTCCTCTGGAGGGCTCTTGATTGGGTCTTTGTCTTTTTCAGGAATTTGAGAGTCCCTAAGTTTTTGCATATTTTCAGCTTTGGAAGATATCCAGGTTCCTGTTTGATCTGGGTTTTCATTTGCACAGGAATTTCTTTTCTTGACTTTTGATTGTAATCTGGTCTTCTGTTGGCAGAGATTTATTTTTGTGAGGCACACTGCTGCCGTATGCAATAGGCAACAATAAACTACAGGAGAACTAAAAAATTGATTGCTGCATTTAATTATTGCATTAATATTTAAGTTTACCTTTTAAAAGTTCAATGATAATTCTTTTGCCACCACTTAATTCTTAAGACAATTTGATGTAAGTAGGTCCTTACTTTCCATACAAACAATTACTTTTATTGCATGGGTGACTTTCACTGAATTTCGTAATTAATTTCGATTATTCTTAAATTTATTTCCAAGTTGTAAAACTTGTCATCATACAAAAAATTTGTTGCAAAAAATCATGTAAAAAAAATCACGAAAAACAATTGTTGTAATGAAAATTTGGAAATCCAAAATTTCTCTAACATGAGCTATTGAAAGTTAGAGAGTTATGTCCCTTTAATTGAAACAGTGTGATGGTGACACACTGACATTTGCATTTATTATATAGATATCTGAATTTTTACATATATATATATATATATATATATATATATATATATAAAAGGTTGGTTAAAAAATAATGGCGGTTTTTGACGTTAAAAAATACATCAAAAACCGACATTATTTTTGTACCAACCTTATATATATATATATATATATATATATATATATATATATATATATATATAATTTAATGGAAGAGAAAAAAAATAAAAATGAAATCCCATTCCCATCTCTTGGCACGTATCTCTTCAGCTGTCAGCTTGGACTTCTTGTCAGCTGCGGCCCTATTTTTTTTGTATGTGTGTATGTAATAGGAGTAGGTAGGCTTTCCTACAGTCCAATCAATACTCCTCCCCACTTCTCTTGGACAAGAGTAGAGGCTCGCACCCTGTTTCTTTAGTTTAGGAAGGGGTTCCCGGAATTCTTCCTCTCTTTCTCTCTGGCCTCTGTATTAGTGCTGCCATGTTTCTCCCATGATGTATGCAATCTGTGGCAATGCCTCTTCATTCTGAAGATACACAGTTGACAGTTTTCTGGTTGCTGTTTCTGACTGGTAGTTAGGAGCCCTGACTCTTGCGTAGCATCTTGAGCAGCCACTCTGATCAACAGTTGTATAATACCAGGGTGTCTATAGTGCCATGTCACACATGGAAAGGTCTCCCTGCATTCACCTCCAGTGGGCAACCCTAAGGCCACATTCTGTTGCAGGCTGCAATAACTTCTCTCTGCCCACATCATGGTTAATAACTGTCTGCTTCTTCTACTTTAGGCCTTCTCGTTTTTACTACCATAAACACACATTATGATAACAACGATCCAAAAATAAGCCTAAACCATTCCTTAAAAAATCACCTAAACCCTTTAACATTTCCTTTTCTAACATCTGTGGCATTAGAACCAATTTCTGCAGTGTGGAATCTTTCCTCATTGCAAACTGCCCGGATATACTGGCTCTCTGTGAGACCAACCTTGACTCATATATCCCCTCCTCTGACCTCTCAATCCCTGTCTACCTTCCTCTCCTTAGAAAAACTCTCAAACCCATATGTATGTCCTTGGAGTTTACGTCAAGGACCATCTCCCAGTGACTAGAGAGCTGTCTCTAGAATCTCTAGACCATTTGTAAATGTGTCTCCAGGAATCTCTTCTCAATGCTGTAAGCTCCCTCTTTCTCCATCCTCCCAAGACTGTTGTAATCGAATGCATTTCTGACAGCAATGACAAAGCTGTCTCTCTCCATCTGTTTGCTCACATATTTGTGTTTGGTGATTTTAACACCCATCATACTAAGCAGCTTAAAAATGCTACAACCTACCTTTCAGGCATACAAACCCTTAATTTTTCAATTTCTCAATCCCTCACACAAATAGTTGACTTCCCCACGCGTTTTCCCTACAACCTGGATGGTAAAGCTTCTCTTCTTGATCTGTTTTACCTCCATCCCCAAGTCCTGTATTGCCATGCAGCTCTGCCCTCTTGGCAACTCCGATCATCCTGTAGTGTCTGTCAACATGTCCTTCAACTTCACCCCCTGCAAAGAAACTCCTACCATTAGAACCTCATTCTGCTATGAACAAGCAGACTGGGACCCGTTCGGGGATTTCATTCATGATGTCCCCTGGGATGTTGTCTTTACACTCCCTGTTCAAGAATGTCCTTCGAGGTCTCCTCCTGGGTTAAAGCTGGAATTGAGGCTTTCATCCCCTCAAGGAAATATAAGGTCAAATTGCACTCCTCTCCTTGATTCTCTGCTATTTGCTCAGCTACCATTGCCCATAGGAATCACCTATATTGTAGTGACATGTCTGATTGCGATAGACATCAGTGTAAGCATGTCCTCAATGAAGCAAAGTCACTATTTGCTGCTCAAATGAAAGAACGTATTGCATCTCGCAAATTTGGCTCCATGGATTATTGGCATCTCTGCAAGAGCATAGTCAACAATAGTAAACCCTCTATACCTCCTTTGTTCAACCAGTTTAAGGTTCTGACCTTTTCTACCGACAAGGCTGAATGCTTTGCTCGGAAATTCTCATTCAATTCAACACTCGACTCCTCTGGTGTACCCACACCTGATTTCCCTCGTAGAACTGAGGTTCTATTGAGCCAGTTGCATATAACCCCATCATTGGTATTGGGCATTATCTCTAAATTAGATTCCCACAAGGCTAGTGGTGAAGACTGGCTACCAGCCATCGTCCTTGAGAAATGTGCGCCTGAACTGGCCCCAGCCATCTCCAAATTATATAATTATTGACTCAATGAATCTTGTTTTCCAGCCTGTTTGAAGTCCTCATCCATTGTTCCTGTCTTTAAGAACTCTGAAGACCATTCTAACCCTTCTAGCTACCGTCCTATCAGTCTCCTAACACTCTTCAGCAGAGTCTTTGAAGCTTTAATCAACAATGAAGCACCTTATATCCCATGATCTGCTCTCCGGCAAGCAATATGGTTTCTGCTTTGCCCATTCTACATCTGATGTGCTTACGGTCATAACTGAAATTGTTTACCAAGAACTTCATAATATTGGAGTTTGGTAGGGTTTGGCATGCTGGCCTTCTTTGCAAACTTCAGGGTTATGGAATTTCAGGTTGATTGTTTGACTTAATACAATCATTCCTGTCAAACCATGTATTGAAGGTCATTCTCAATGGATTCTCCTCCAGCTCCTATCCCACAAATGCAGGTGTTCCCCAAGGCTCTATCCTAGGCCCTACTCTGTTCCTTATCTTCATTAACGATCTTCCTGATGTCATAGGTTCCCAAATAGGCATCTATGCAGACGACACCCTTATTTACTCCTGCTTCAAAAACAAATCTAGTGTCACTGACAAAACTAACCTGGCTGTTTGTCTCAAAAAGGACCTCCAATCAGTTGTAGACTGGGGCAGAATTTGGCTGGTTAACTTTGATGCCTCAAAAACAAAACTGGTTATTATTACTCACAACAAAGAACCATCCCTGCCTCCCATTAGAATGTCTGATGCTCAACTCAACGAGAGCATCTCTTTGTGACTGCTCAGCTTCACGTTGTCTGCTGACCTGAGATGGAACAAATACATTGAGTCAATAGCTTCATCCACCATAAGGAAAGTGGCTCGCTGTACCATGCCAGGAAATTCTTCTTGCCAGAGTTGATCCTTCAAATTTACAAATTAACCATTTACCCTTGCCTGAAGTATTGCTGCCATATATGGTCTGGTGCCCCTTCTGTTTGTCTCAATGTCCTTGATAAAATCCAGAGATGGATATGCAATGTAATTGGCCCTGATCTGGCATCTCGTCTTCAGTCACTCTCTCACAGATGTGCAGTCACCTCCCTCTGTCTTTTTTACAAATACTTTCATGGTAACTTCTCCAATGAGCTGCTTTCGCAGGTTCCTAGACTTCATGAATTTAAGCATTCAACTAGGCTGACATCTTGCTCTCACCTTTTCACTGTCGAAACTGTTAAATGTAGCCATCTCTTCTACTCCAATAGCTTCATGTATCCCACCTCTCGCCTGTAGAACCCACTCCCCTTTTTCCTGTTTCCCTGATAGCTATAATCTCCAAATATTCAAATGTAATGTCAATCTACGTCTCCAGATGCCTTGATCTATCCCCTATCCTTCTCTTCATCCTTTCCTCTATCACTCCTCTTTGCTCTTGCTCCAACTCTCTGTAACCCCTTGTGTGCTAGTGGCTTCCTGCCTTGCTTGGGGTGAAACACTATGTGACACTTGAGTCCCACTAGTGACCTGATACAAGTCCACATATTGTGCAACAGCAAAAGTCTCAGGACATAGCAACTAGAACATTTACTGACACTTTTCATCGCTATCTTTCACCTCTTAGATAGTCAACATGCCTGATTTCAAAATTTCTTCTATCACTCTGGTCCAAATAGCTTCATTTATTTATATCCAGAGTAACTCACTTAAAGTTAATATGAGACCCATTGACAGCTGAGAGGTAATTCATTAGCTTGTCTTTATACATGAGCCACAGTCATCCAACATATACATTGTGCGATGGATAAATTGTTATCTAAATTATTGAAAGATGAAAATAACACTGACATCTTATTTTAACAGATATATTTACCAAACTTACACAAAAATATCTCAAAATACTGTAAGTGTAAATTTATTTAATAAGATCACTGTTGGCTTCAACCATGGCCTCCAGATGACTATGGAATCTCCTGCAACTCTTCTAGATGGTCTCCTTGTTTAACTTGGTGAATGCTGCCATAATCCTTGCCTTCATCTCATCTTCAATGTTACGAAGAGTTTTGTTGGTCCCTCACTCAACTGCACTCCATATATAATAATCAAGGAGGTTGCTGTCTGGGGAGTTAGGTGGCCAGGTGTAAGTGATGAAGTTGTCACAGAACTTGTCTGACAGCCATGACTGGGTTTTCCTGCTTGGGTGACATTGTGCAGTGTCCTGTTGCCAGACGTAGGGTCTTCCTACCACCACCCTTTTGACCTAGGGAAGGACTACCTCCTCAAGGCACTTGATGTAGAACTCCATGTTGAATCTGAGGCCCTGTGAGAAGATGAATAGAGCCATAATGCCACCATCACTAGTGATCACTCCAAACATCTTTGTAATCACCATTAGACTCATCCAACTCTTTCCAAATCCTCTGTCCTGTCCTCAGATTGATACCCCAAATATTCTGAAAGGTTCATATTGGAACTGCTGGTGTTAGTGCCAAACAATACAGAATGCCATTTCCGAATTTAGCATGGAGGGAATTGTGTCTTACAGACTGTTCCCAACTGACCCTACTATACTGTGCAGTCGACAAAATCAAAAACAAACAATAGGCATGCACAAAATTAAAAATAGAAAATGGCAACAATTTATTCATCCCACCCTGTATATGTCTACACATCTGTAATGTAAACACAACCTATGTCTCACCATTAAAAGTTTTTGTCCTATAAGAATTTTATTGAACATTAAATAACTTTGTTCATATGTCAGTAAATTATCTAACCCAACTGAACCAGATTAGAGGACTATTTTTTGCACTGAACTTGTCACCACCATGAGCTTAGTCAACAATTTTATCCACTGAACTGTAGAGGAAATTTGGATCTTTAAACCTAATGTCACTTGTCTGCCTCTTCGACTAGAGTTTATGACTTCACCTGTACTGTAATTAGGTGAAGAAGTTTTGAATTTTCAGCCTGATGTTCTTTCTTTCTTAACAAATCACGACTCACTGAAGCAAATCCATTCGAAGACAACTGTCTAGTTAAATAAAAGCCAGACTTATGAACCATATAAAAAATAATAAAAAAAAACATAGAATCTCCCATTTTTCTAATTTATACATGACTTTATTCTCCCACCATCATCCAAAAACAAGACAAAAGAAAAAACGATATGAATGAAGAGGATGCTGATATGAAGATTGTGGCTGTCAGTCGAACCATTCTGTCTAATGCAAATGGAGATTTTTGGCTAAGAATAAATATTTCCTGCTTGAACATGGCTGGCATTTGATACTGAAGACTCTTCAGTGAAGTGGAAGCAGGATTGACATTTTATTATTTCTGTTCTTGTTAAAATACGATTCCATGTCTCTTCCTGGTCAGGACATCAGTCTATTTGTGTTAGGAGAAGGAGTTTATTGATGGTGTGGGACATGCAGAAATAAGGTCTGTTGCTCACTTAGACTTCAGCAAATCTGTTTTGCTTTCAACAAAGCACTCGTCCTCTTTAATAATATTTTTACTTTTTAGTCCCCCCCATCACGAAAAACTTATATTTATCCTATCAGTTTCTTTTTATTACATTTACTTTTGAAAGTTTTTACAGACTAAGATTATATAATGTGGTTTGTATGAGGTTTAAATGCACTAAATATGAGAGTTGTTTAACCCTTTTGGATATGGGTTATTTCTGTCTGTTAATACCAGATTCTAATTTCTGTAAATAATCCCAGAAAAAACTTGTATTTAAAAACAAATTACAAGTAAAGATTAATGCTTACTGAAGGTCTCGTTAACTTATTGTTGGGGTGTGAATGATATGAAGCTGTAGGAAAATAAGGAGGCATTGTGGAGTAATGGATAGTGGCTCAGATTGAGGAATCAGAGAGCTGAGTTTGAATTCCAATCAGATCCATTACATTCACTTATGTGCTAATACCCTTGGGAAAAGTATGAATACTCTTCTTCTCCCCCTCCAGCTATGAGTAAATAACAGGACAGACTAGGTTCTATAGTCTTGGATGGCAATGGGTCTACTGCTGAAAGAAATATGTATCACGTATCGCACATAACTGACTGAGGAAAATAAAATAAAACCAATAAATATAATAATAATAAACAAAAAAAATTAATTTTCCCATGATGCAAGTTATAAAGAAACCAAAAAGGGTTTCTGGTTACATGTGTGCAATTTTATGACCCCAACTTCCAAAAAAGAACAGAATCTTTCTCTTCCCACTTTCAGATGAGATTATTTGGACATATTTTCAGCAGTCCTACTCATGAAGTAGAGATTCAGCTGAGTGTGAGGCTGACTTGAGCTCGACCATCTTTACCCATTCTTATTCTTACTTCCCATAAATAATTTCTAAACCAAAAAGGAAAACAGACATATTCAAGAGACATTTAACTTCATTTCAATACAGTCAACATAAAAAAAATAAACGTCTGTAGCAGAAACTAAAGTTTTGTTGTATGCTTCTTCTATATTCTTTGTTTATATGTTGAATGTGCACGTTCACCCAAAAATACACACAAAACATACAATGTTTGTTAACATCCACAATGCTTTGTTCTAGGTTTTGTCATTATTATCTGGGATTATATCATCCAGCCACATGGTAAATTAATATTCATGTGCAACTTTACATGCAACAAAATATAACATATTTATTAAATGATTGATTTTTGATTAAAAATACAATTGGTTACTGTTGTAACCTACAAAAGGTTACGGAATGAGGAATAACCAAAATGGAGGTTGGAAATGAAATGGTAATCTTTATAACATCAAGAAAATACAATACGCACCAGTGACGTGAAGTAGGTAAACCACTGCTAGTGGTGGACTACTTAGACACCATATTACCCCCACTTACAATAATGTCCAACATATTTATGAGGATTGGGACATACACATTAGTGTTCATAGATATGGCATATAACAGTTACATATTAGGTTGGTGCAAAAATAATGACGTAATAATGTTGTTTTTTGACGTATTTTTTAACGTCAAAAAACGACATTATTACGTCATTATTTTTGCACCAACCTAATAATTGATTCATATTATTCACAGAACATATATTTTATATTGGTTTGTATGTATTAAAGAAATGGTTTTATGCTTATCTGTATGAAGAGATATATTTCTTATAAACTCATTTAAGAAATCATGTCTTTCTAGTCCAGAGTTGGTGGCCAGAGAAAGAAAAAACTTTGTATTTTCATACAAAAAAAATTTTTTAGAGCATTATGGGAATTCTATTTCCCTTCCTTTATTATAACCTAACAAGGCAGGGGACGCAACTCCTGCTTCTTATTTATGAATCACTACAAACTCATTATGAAGACATATTTGATTTAAAGAATACTCTCATGAATTCATTGTTATGAAAACACATTGGATATAAAAAATGGTGCTTACTGAAGGCTTTTCAAACAGACTGCATCTGTAAATTTTTGCTTTTCTGCTTTTTGTCTTGATTTTTTTTTATTTTATGTGTATAAGAAAATTATACAAGACTTCTGAAAATATTTTGTTTTGAAAATATGATTGTCGCCATTCATTGTTGAACTCCACACTCGCCACACTGCTTATATTTATATATAATCGTTCGGTTCACACTTGTTTCTGGTCTTTTGAACAAGTGTAGAGGTTTACCCCTTTTTCCCTGTTGAAGTTTGGGTTTGCTATTCTTTCTAAAGTCTGCTCATTCTCTTGTTTTTCCATTCATGACAATCTTGACCTCTTCAAGTCCAGAGTTAGCCATTATCTTTCCTACATAGAACCATGATGCTCTTTCTTATGTTCATACAATACCACAGTAACACTCTACATTAAGTGGCTATTGGGGTTTGCATATATATATATATATATATATATATATATATATATAAATTTAAGTTATAAGGAACTTGGTAAATCGAATTGGTAAATCTAAAGAGGATGAAATCCTGAGAGCTCAATGTGAGGACAGAGCTAAAATGTAATGAAAAACAAACCACTTTAAGGTACCATTACGATAATTTATTTCACTTAAATCCTTTTTTAAGGATTCAGGATCATCAGGTAAAACTTCCAACAACGAATTACGAGGAAAAATGGTTGTTGGAAGTTTTACCTGATGATCCTGAATCCTTAAAAAAGGATTTAGGTGAAATAAATTATCGTAATGGTACCTTAAAGTGGTTTGTTTTTCATTAGATATATATATATATATATATATATATATATATATATACACACACACTACAGTTCAAAAGTTTTAAGTCAACTCCTGAATTAGCATGGGATGAACTTGACAGAAGAATGAAAAAAAAATGAAAAGATTTCTGAGAGTCATTGAAAAAAGAATGGAATAAATTATCAAACTTGTACTTTGAAAAACTTTTGCAATAAATTCCAAAAATTTGTGCTGCAGTAATCAAAGCTAAAAGAGGCTATTTTAACAAGAGCAAAATTTAATCATAAAATGCTTTTTGTCATAATAAAAATTCTAATAAAAAAAATCATATATTGCTTTTTTTTTTAACCATGTATAATAATCTTCTCTCATTCAAAGTACAAAAGAACTACTTTTTGGGCCAATTTTAAAAATTACCGGGAGTGGTCCCAAACATTTGAACTGCAGCGTATGTGTGTATATATATATATATATATATATATGTATGTATGTATGTATGTATGTATGTATGTGTGTGTGTGTGTGTGTGTGTGTGTATGTATGTATTGCAAAACTGCCCCCAAATTCTAGAACATTTCTATTTGTGATCAACGTGTTATTATCATCGCCTATATTTATTGATTTCTTAAATGTTTTCTGACTGTGGAAACATAATGACACCTTGTAAATACCTTTTTGTCTTGTTTTTTTTTTTTTTTAAGCATACAAAATATTATGCAAGAGTTTTGAAAATATTTTGTTCCGTTCTAAACATGTCAAAATAGAGATGAAACAGATGCAAATGTCATGGAATTGATCATCAAACCCAAAGAAAATGTCATGAAATGAGAACACATTTCAAAGAGATTTTTGAACAATTGAAAACTTTTTTTTTTTTCTTTTTTCTGTGATTTATTTTGTTTCTACGTTCCATTCAATTTATTCTATTGGCCAACCTCAAGTCTACCCCACCCAAATGAGCAACAGTCTCTTTTAGTATTTCTTTTTTTCGGAAGTACAAACCAAAAAATAGTATCAAACAGAAAATGTATCTATGAACAACAGCATCTATAAAATAAGTTGTTCTATTTTCAGCAAAGTTGTGCATGTGGCTTGTTCAATAATCTTTTCTTTTTTTTTTTAAAGGAGAGATGTTCTGCTGGAATCAAATATTCATACAACAAAATCTCCTTTACTTCTTTATCACATTAAATTTTTCTCAGATTTTCACTGTTATATAAGAGCAAGCATGATTTTAAGTGTGCATTTCACAAAATAAAGTCCCCCCCCACACTAAAAAATAAAACAAACAACTAACAGTGCCTTTGTTAGGAGAAACAGCGAACAGTTCTAAGAGGTTTACAAAGCTAGGAGTTGAAAGACGAAGTCCATGAATTGGAAAAATGTATCTAAAGACTTGCATAAGAAAACCTTCTAATAATATTAGGTTGGTGCAAAAATAATTTCGTTTTCTCACATAGTAACATATGTTAGAAAACGAAATTATTTTTGCACCAACCTAATAGTAAGGGATTAATATACCATAATCTTTGATAGCATCAGTAAACTAGTATCAATATAAGATTTGCTTGGACATAAAGTGAGGGATCGGCTTTCTGTTGTTAATAATAATCGGATCCCACATATAATTACTACATATATAATAATTTGAAAAAATTTAAATACTCACAAATGAAAATCTAATAATTGTATGAACTTAAGAAAATATGCCATCATTTTTGTCAGCATGTGAATACAAATATTAATATATGATTTTCTTGGGTGTAAAGTGAGAGATCAGTTTTCTGTTGTTAATAAGTAATGAACTGATCCCATCTATAATTACTCCATATATAACAATTTGAAAAACTTTAAATACTCACTAATGAAATCTAATAATTGTGCAAACTTAACAGAATGTACCATTATTTTAGACAGCATATGTAAACCATAAATAAGAGGGCATAGAAGAGCATCTATAAGGGGGGTGCTGAAAAATTCTTGGTTCAAACTTTTTCCCAAAATAAGAATTCTGACGTTGGACCATTGAAATAATGATTTTTCGAAAGTGGATTGAGCCAAGAAAATTTCAGGACCCTTTCATAATCATAATAGAAATTTCTGTCTGTATTTCATGGATGAGGAGTTATCATTATTTACATGCAGACTATTATCCTAATCTTTGAAGTTGTGATCACAACATTTCAGCTATTGCACCCTCAGGTCTTCTTCAGATTAAGGTAGATTAAATAAAGGCTTCAGTTCAGAATCCACTGTAGGTTATCCAGAGCAACATGTACCTGATGAAGGCCAGAGTGCACAACAACTGAAACATTATGATAACAACAACAAAGATGAGGAAAATAATCAGCATGTAAATAGTGTAAATTATAACAGACATGTTCGAAGGATGATTGTCAGGAAAAAATGTCTAATATTATTTAAGCTGTTATATAAGAATGCATAATTGCATACATCATGAATAGGTTAACCCTTTGAGCTCAAGTGGGCATTATACTGGTTGCTCTGCGAAGGTGCATATACCAGGCAGCCAGTATATGACCCAGTCATGAATAGCAGAGATGGACAGCAGGTGCCCAAGATATGAAATCCATACACATCAGGGGGTCATGGTTCAAAGGGTTAAGAGAACATCTTTTATTATATCTTCTGCCAGTTGAATTTCATTGTCTGGTAAAAAAAAAAATAATCTTGTTATAATTGTGCTTCCCCTTCCCTGGGTGCAGGACAAATCAACACCATTGACTGAGCACCAGGACAACTCAGCACCATTGACTGAGCACTAGGAAAACTCGGCACCATTGGCTGAGCACCAGGACAACTCAGCACCATTGGCTGAGCACCAGGACAACTCAGGACTGAGACAACTCAGCATCATTGACTGAGTACCAGGACAACTCAGGACTGAGACAACTCAGCACCATTGGCTGAGCACCAGGACAACTCAGGACTGAGACAACTCAGCACCATTTGATATTGAAGACTCTTCAGTGAAGTGGAAGCAGGATTGACATTTTATTATTTCTGTTCTTGTTAAAATACGATTCCATGTCTCTTCCTGGTCAGGACATCAGTCTATTTGTGTTAGGAGAAGGAGTTTATTGGTGGTGTGGGACATGCAGAAATAAGGTCTGTTGCTCACTTAGACTTCAGCAAATCTGTTTTGGTGTTTTATAACCAAATAAAAGTAATTTATTAAAGATTAAAGCCTTAATTAGTGAATATTTTACTTCAAATGAGGCTTTTGTCTTTCATTATTTTTAAGAAACTAAATCATAAATTATTAAATTATTTTTACAAAAATATTTGAGAATGTTGACTTACCTTATTAAGAAATAAATTAAATTATAATTTACTTTATTAAAAATAATTAAAAACAAAAAAACTGCTTCATTTTTTTTTACTTTACTAAAAAATAATTTCCGATGCTGAGTTGTCTCAGCCCTGAGTTGTCTCTCCTTTTATTAGCTCACGCAAAAGTTATACTCGGCTAATACCACATAAATAACAGACTATTCCATTTTGAATGTGTGGAAAGAGGAGAAAAGACACTACTTGGTTCCAGTGAGAAAATGAAAGAGAGAAAGAAGGAAATATTTAACAATGTGGAAAGGAAATTTCTACAGATATGAATATATTTGATCGAAGTAGTTAAGGGGTTTTGGCTACTGTAACCAAGTAGTAAACGGTAGCAGTAATCGACTGGTACTCATCGTAGTCGCAGGTAATATGCTTAGGCAATTGGTGTAGACCAATAGGATAGCCAATGGTGTAGTCCAATGGGCATCGTCATTGACTTAAACTCTGTCGTACCTACATATCTGTCTGTATATATGACGGACACCAGCCAATCATATTCCAGTGAGGGGGAACTCAGGTGTATGTGTATTCCATTATATCAGACCCATAACCCATCTTAATATTTGGCATGAGCCAAGTAAATTTTTCTATGAGAGATTGGACTACATGTTTTAAGTGAACTCTACAAAATATATATTCTTGAATGGATTCATGCCTTTCATATATTCTTCAGAGTTTCTCTCTAAAATTTATATTTTGTTCTGTTCACTCATTGAATACAGACTTGTAAAGTTTTGCTTAACTGTCTTAATCAAGAAAGACTATGAAGGATGTTAGTGATCATGACTCTCCACAATTTCCTGCCCTTTGTAGCTCTTAATCAATTTTGTCTTTCTGTTATCTTTCTTAAACCTTATTCAACCATCCATTTACTCAAGGTCATTAAGTAGTTTATGCATTGTTTTTGTCTTTCATATGTCTGTTATATTCCATGCTAATAAGAATATATACTTGAAGAACATGGTGGATAAAATAAGTAAAGGTTTATTGTAAAAAAAACAGTACAATAAGAATAAAGGTAACAGTTATGTACAAGGTCATTGCAAATCAGTCCAGTAATGAGTGCTACTATTGGAAGGTCGGTAGTTCTCGCATAAGTCTGAGTTGTACTCAACAGATCCTAGCTAGTCTCTGTAGTCTGTTGACTTACAGATACTTATAGTTAGTTACTACCTATAGTGTAGTTACTCATGGGGGTGACAGGTTATTCCATTACATCAATGTCCTATGAGTATTAAATTTTCCAAGCCCTCTTTACTTATTACATGCCCTAGAAACTTCAACTCTCTCTTTTTGCTGTTAATTATAAGTGATCTTTTCTGTTTCCATTTTCTCTAAAATTTTATTGTTGCCCACATGTTCAGTCCATGGTATTTTCAGCATTATTCTACACGACCAGATTTCTTTTACTTCAACTCTTTTCTTCATCTGTGAGGAGATTGTCCAGCATTCACTGCTTTATACAAGGACTGATATTATGTAACAGTTCAGTACTCCTTTCTTTGTTTAAGTTGTTTCAAGTCTCTTCTTCATGTGTGAGAAGATTGCCATTCACTGGAAAATAGGACTGATATTACATTACAGTTCAGTAGACTTTTTATTTATTTCTGTTTGTTCAAGCCTTCTCTTCATCTGTGAGGAGATTGTCCAGCATTCACTGCCTTATACAAGGACTGATATTATATCACAGTTCAGTACTGTTTTCTTTGTTTCTAACAAAATTTTCCTATTTCTTAATACTTTGCTTAGCTTTTGGAATGTTCCTTTTGCTATCCCAATGTGCATTTAGATATCAGAGTCACACTTTCTGTCCTCTAGTAAAATACTTCCCAGATAATTAACTTGTTCTGTATGCTTTATTTCAGGATCTCCCATTTGTAATTTACACATTTTGGCAACAACCATACATTTTGTCTTCTTGAAATTTGTAATTAGTCCTTTTTTCTTGCTCGCCTTCAATCAGGGTTTTTAACAATGAAGTATTATACAAATATTTAAATATGGTCTCTCTGCTTTGGTTGATATATGTTTCCTAAGTTTAGTCTTTAACAAGGTCCTGAAGCTCCATAGGCACGTTCATTTTCAGAAAAGAATATATTTGGCTTCACTTTCTATCCCTTCAGGGAAGAGAAATAGGACATTTTTCAAGAATCCATATATTACAATTATCTTTAACAATAATACACATGACATGTCTAACCTCGAGGTCTGAGTGAAGCCATGTCCTTCATTTCAGATAGACATCTGTGATAAATAAACAGATGGTTTTGTCACTAATCACTTTTGTATTCCTGCAGCATTTCAAATCTTGGAGTGCCAATAAAAATCTATTTGGTTCAGTGGTTCTTAATATGCTTCGTATAGTCAGGGTTGTCGATTGAATTGCAAATGAGTTGCATAAAAATGAATTCTGATATTTGGATTTATAAAAACTGGTATTTCAGAATGCGTAGGCAAGACTACTAAAAGTCAATTACTACCATACTAGTCAGTATAAAAGTGACCAAAAAGATGGGTATATGTGTCCCTATCTTGGTAGGTTGGTTTGTTTGTTTGGTCAATGGTATATTTTCTTGTGTGTTTAGGTAATTTTTTTCCAACTATTAAAATTTATTGCTGGTATTTTTACTATATATAAAAATGTATTTTTATACTTTCATGGTGTTTTGACCCCAGTTTGGGGGGTCACTATTTGCCCTGGGTACAACAGCAATTAAGAGGTGATTCCAAGCTCCTCAAAACCTCATTACTACTGGATGTAATTTAGCATCATACACAGGATGGGTGTCCCAAGCTTAGAGACTCTGCTACTTAGTAGAAGCATGTTAGCCATATAATTAAGTTAAAATAATGTGAATAATTTTTTGATTTTCTGTAAAATATAAAAATAGAGATTTATAACATATATACAGACATGGTACATTTTATAACTAAATGTTCACTCCGACATCCAGTGTAAAATATAGATATGTTGGCATAGGGGTTCTGGATTGAGGTAGTACCTGTGATGTCTGGAACACTGCTCCTTCGGGTAGACAGACATCCCTGGCCTTCAGCCATATCCTAAATTTCTCACATGATGTGCCCAAGTTACCATTCCACAGTAAATTGTTTCAGCTTGTGTGCTAAACACATGTGAGTGAGTGGTGTTAACATGGCACCACTAGGTGAGTTCCTCCTCAGTGCAGGTCACCACCCAGGGCAGAAATGTTCGTCATATGAACTTCAACAGCCATGTGTTTGCAATCAGGGCAAGCCACCTAGTTGGAGGACATTAGCTGTGGTCTAACCTGGATAAGGGATGGGCCCCACCAGGTTAAAATGCCCAAGACATGCCATGATGAGCACACCAAGAAACTACCATCTCTTCTTTAACTACTGGCAATGTGTATTTGTAATCAAGAAACCATTCACAGAGACCCAGACTCTGGCACACAACCGTGACAGGTAGGGAAGAATAGTGGACAGTTTAGCACATTGGCATCCCAATAACTCCTTCTGAGGTTAAGTGTGAAAGAACAACAACAACATATATGTGTTTAGCTGTAATTTCAACAAGTCTGCTACCATGCAACTCCTTCAGAGTAAGGAAGCTACCATGTGTTCTTTAGCTACTGTCAGTCAAAGAGGAAATACTGTAATTTTCTGATACTTACTACAAAGTTGGAAATCCTCCCCAGAGACACCATGTCTCCTATTTGTCATTTCGCGTTTGTTGCAGATTTTTATTGTTTCACATTGAAAAGTATTTTCCTTGTTTGTGCATATCTTTGAAATGTATTCTGTTTTTCCATTTTCCCTTTTGATAGATATATTTCTTATTTGCTTTTAGTTTTCATAGTGTATTTCCCAAATAAAAGGATAACACCAGTATGATATGTAGCGAGTGTGAAATAATAATAACTCCCTTTGCTCACTCCCTTTCACTTGAGGTAAAAGACAGAAAGAAATTTGTGAACCTATGTGAAGTTGCTTTTGGACCAATATAGTCCTAGTCTTCACAGAAATTAGCCATTGAGCTAAGAAGAAGAAAGAAAACAAAGTAGCAAGCCAATACAAAATTCTTTTTGAAATAAAATGATGAAAAAAAATTAGAATTAATAAGAGAAGATTGTCTGAAGTCATGTGAAAGGTTTTGTTTTGAAGTTCCTCATGACCACTAACATTAAACTTATAACCAGTTTAAAATTATTCACCAATTATTGTTCAGACTGTTGTCCTCATCTTTATGGTCATATTCATGATGTTTCAGCCATTGTATGCTCCAGCCTTCTTCAGGTGATTGGAATTTTAAACTGTACCCTTTATTTCATCCACAAAGACTTGGAGAGTTGAGTTAAAGGGAGAAGACTGAAACATCTGGAAGAGGAATGTCACATGAAACTAGTACAATCTACTCTGGTGGTTCAGTTCAAAATTTCTATCGCCTGAGGAAGGCCAAAGCGTACAATGGCTGAAACGTTGTGAATATGACCATAAAGATGAGGACAACAGTCCAAAATAAAATGTAAATAATCACAATACCTCATCTCAGAAATCTAGACATATATTATTAGCCTCTAACCAAGTACATGGCACTTCAAATAATTGTTTTTCAACAAGCTAAATATTTCAAAATATCTCTTTGTCTACTTTTGAATGTATGCAACCTTATATCCCTTCTAGAAGCAACAAACTTTTTTACCTTTGTTTTAAACATTTTTGAATGTTATTTTGTGTCAGATCATTTAATCTGTTGTATGAACATTTCCTTGTCATGACAATTTGTTAAAATTACGAACATTAAAAATTTCTGATTTATTTTCTTGAAACAAGCTACTGACAACTTCAAGCATGTAAATTCATAAATTCCTTATCTTGTTTTGTGAAAATTACCCATGTGTTTCTTCATTGTTATTATCCTCCATTAATCTTCTTGGCATGGTCAAATCAACTATTCATTTTAACCCCTAAGCACCACATCACTATAGATGAATTGTAAGCATTTTTAATTGAGCCAGTTTGATCAGTTACAGTCAGAACCTTCCATTTTGGTTTGATCTGTTAAAAAAAAGCATGGCAGGTGTTAGGTACAAAGAGCTGATCATTTTCTAGCATCTTTAGTGAGTTATCATATAGATGAGGTTCACTCAAGGTGATGAATTTGAGTCCAAATAGGTGATCAATAAAAAAAGCCTCATTAAAAGTGCAACTATCCATCATGGCTGAAAGGAACACTGGGGCAATGGATTTCAGCTCAGATTGAGGAATTGGAAAGCAAAGTTTGAATACCAGTCAAATTCATTACATTCACTTAAGCAAGTACAAAAACTTAAATATCTATGAAGTGTTTTAACAGAGAATAGAAACACCGAAATCCAAAGGTGCATTGAAATAGTGAAAGCTGCCTTCCAAAGCATAAGCAAAGTATTAAGAAACAGGAAAGTTTCATTAGTAACAAAGAAAAGAGTACTGAACTTTGATAATATATCGGTCCTCTTGCTTGGATTAAATTAAAAATAATTGATCCTCTCTTTTGCCCCAACAAAGGAACACTGGAGTAATGGATTGCAGCTCAGATTGAGGAATTGGAAAGTCAAGTTTGAATTCCATTCAAATTCATTACATTCACTTACATTTTAATACCCTTGAGAAAGGTATGAATCCATCTCTTCTCCTCCCAGCTATGGGTTGAATAATAGAACAGACTGGGTTCTATAGCCTTTGGTGGCAATGAATCTAAGAGAAAGAAAATTCTGAATTCAAAACTGTTTGTAACCGTGGTGAAGCACATATTATGCAGCTATGGAAAGAATTGTTCGAATTGATGATCCTGGCTACGGTCAATTCCTTTTGCCCCAACGCTATAAATTAAAGGAATTATAAATTAAACTATTTTTAATATATTCATATATTTAAACATGCTTTATTTAACCTGTATCCTCCTGGTGTCAGTTTAAATTGATCCTTTCTATTTTTTATGTATTGTGGTCGTTTTGCTTAAAGTTCTTATGTTTTTGCTTAAAGTTTGTATTTTCTTGATTTCCGATGAAAACTTGCAAATTTTCTAATATGTTTCAGCAAAATTCTTACCTTCCAAAATTATAGATTATAATTATAATTTACATCTATAGAAAAACAGAAGGTATCAGTTTAAAATGGTGCCAGGAAGATATCAGTCTATTTAATACCATTTTATCATATGTTGTGATCATTTTGTTTAAAGTTTGCATTTTTTTGCTTGTTTTGCGGCATATCAACTCCATATGGGTCATTCTGAATTCAGAGTCTGCTCCATGATGATGAAATGTTATTGACTTGGTTTTGAAAGTTACAATCCAGTATAATAACTGTGACGTCAAAAGAAAAATGTCCTTTTGACATAGTGTCATTTGTTTGTTTGTTGAGGTTTTTGCCTGGTCCTAAGTTAAATTTTACCACATTTTTAATTACTTTTCATCTTGATGTAATTTTTTCATTAGTAATTATTAGCAGACAGCCCAAACAAAAGTGTTAGGGCAACGATTTGAATTTCTCCTGCAAATAAATTTAGGGAGAAAACCTCTAACCCTAAAATGAGTATTGGCATTCTATATAGAGAAAAAGATTCTATCTTGATAAAAATATCACCCAGTTTATTGATTGCTGGAGAAAATTTATAAACCAGTTGGCTTCCTTTCTTAATTCAGCATCATTTTCAGGTTACATCTGTCACAAAATCTCCCATCATCTTCTGATTCCCAGTCAGGCTAGTGACCAGAGGTCAAAGTATTGATCTGGTCAGAATTTCAAATCAAGATACATAACCAACAATGATGAAGAAAGAGCCATTGTAACCTTCACCTGAATTGAGTGAGTGTGCTAAACACATTTGCCTATAAGTGTTTGTGTGTCAGTATGCATATCAGTGGTCTGACCTTGTAAGTATGAATATAGGTTTATAACTAGTGCATCAGTATATGATGACATAGATAAAAATAAGCACTTTACTGTCACATTCACTATATTTTAGCAGTTGTAGACTCCTGCCTTCTTCAGGTGATATTTGTTGGAATTTCAAACCCGAACCCTTTATTTAGTCCACAGGGATAGATTGTTCTAATTTCATGTGCAAGGACACATGGCCCACTAGATAAAAGCATTGGTTGATTGATCATAAAAGTAACTTAACCTAAAGGGTTTTGAGTTCAATCTCTGCCATCAGCAGAGAGAACAAAACTTGGAGAGTTATGTTATCAAGAAGAATTAACTAAAGATTGAGATATGCAAAGGCATGGCAACAAATATACACCTGAAGAATACCAGAGAATACAACAGCTGAAACATCACAAATAAAGATGAGGACAAAAACCCAAACAATGTAAATAGTCTAAATAGAAATATTGTATTAAAAACCTTTTGTAATTTTCTCTGTAGATAAATAAACTTTTACATCATATCCTCCTGGTGTCAGTTTAAACTGATGCCTCCTTTTTTTTCCTATTTATCTAAACTATAATTCACCTTGTCCCCTAGTTCTTTATTTAGTAAGTAAATTAGTTAGCACTTACATTACGTCCTACCAATGCTTTATAAATAATGGACTCTTCTGTTTTGATTGCAATGGAAGACAGAAAAGACATATCAGAAATGCTGTTGATTTCAGTGAAAGAAAGAAAGATAGAGAAGGTGATAAAGATAATGCTCTCATGTGCTTAATGTCTGCTTCAGTGAAATGGAAAACTTGTCAATTTCAAATCTGTTCTGTATATATTTCTGAGATGAGGTATTATGTACAGTATTTACATTAGTCGGACTATTGTCCTCATCTTTGTCACCATATTTGTCACAACATTTCGGATGAAGAAGGCCAGAGTGTACAACGGCCGAAACGTTGTGACAAATATGGCGACAAAGATGAAGACAATAGTCCGACTAATGTAAATACTGTTCAAATCTGTTCATTTGTATCCTCCTCCTATTTTAATAACCTCCATTCATACTTATGATCATTAGCACATCGACTGCCAGAGGTTAATTACGAAATCGGAGCTCAAACGCCAAATTTATAATAGCCAGACTCATGGCTATATCACCTTGAAACACTAGTTCCTGTACAAAGTTAAGCAATGTCAGTCTTGGTCAGTATCTACATGGGTGACTGAAAATGCCAGGTGATATAAGCTTGGATGTGTGGGTGGTGTAATGCATAATAGCTAGAAATTGTTAATTAGAAAGCCAAGTTCTAATTCCAGTTAGGTTCGTTATATTGACTTACATGCAAATACCCTTGAGAAAAATATGAATCCACCTCTTTTACCCCCAGCTATGGGTTAATTGGTAAGATTTGTATCACTAAATTATAATTATGCCCTCCAAATAAATTCTTACAGTCTAAAAATATTTTATGGCTTTATAAAACCTGCAATGGTTTGATAAGCTGTACAAAACAAATAAATTTATAATAGACAACTGAGGCAATAAAATTTTTTACAAGTTGATTTATAAATTCACCTGATGTCTTGATATTTTTTTTTATCCTAAAAGTATCACTACAAATAAACTCGTTGTGGGCGGCCGCAGATAAAAATGTATCTGAAAATGGCAAGTGCAAGATAACTCGAGTCAGCAGAAACTAACTTGTAGTGAGTATTATCATAAAAACTGCCAACCACAAGTTATCACATGCTTGGCAGTCAATGTGCTAAAGTTGCCAAGTTCAAATATTTAATGATGCAATAGCGGGGAAGTTCCTTGCTTAATTTTATAGCTGGAGAACTTACAAAGAACAAATTCAATCGTTAAATTAAAGACAATGATTCTTCACAAAATTCCAAATAGCAAAACCATGAAATTTTCACAGCTATTTCCTGTAAACTATATTTTCAGAAAGGGAAAATTTAATTGAATTATGTTAGGAATTTTCAAAGTCTTCATCTGAAAGCAAGAAAATACAATCATCCTGAAGTTTTTCAGGAATGTGGGACAACCTCTTAATTGCTGTTGTTCTCTGGGTGGCAGCACCTGTTAGGGTCCCAACTATGGTCAAATAGGATCAAACACTATGAAAGTGTAAAAATACATTTTATAGTGAAAATACCAGCAATGTATTTTCATAGTAAAAAATTTAGCAGCAATACATTTTTGAAAACAAAAATTGCCAGCAATAATACATTTTTAAAAAAAAATATATAACCTGCAATATATTTTTGTAAAGAAAATTACTAATATTCCCAAGAAAATTGAATTTCTGTATGAAATGACCCATATGGAGTTGATATGCCGCTAAACAAACAAGCAAAAAAAATGCAAACTTTAAACAAAATGATCACAACATATGATAAAATGGTATTAAATAGACTGATATCTTCCTGGCACCATTTTAAACTGATACCTTCTGTTTTTCTATAGATGTAAATTATAATTATAATCTATAATTTTGGAAGGTAAGAATTTTGCTGAAACATATTAGAAAATTTGCAAGTTTTCATCGGAAATCAAGAAAATACAAACTTTAAGCAAAAACATAAGAACTTTAAGCAAAACGACCACAATACATAAAAAATAGAAAGGATCAATTTAAACTGACACCAGGAGGATACAGGCTAAGTAAAGCATGTTTAAATATATGAATATATTAAAAATAGTTTAATTTATAATTCCTTTAATTTATAGCATTGGGGCAAAAGGAATTGACCGTAGCCAGGATCGTCAATTCGAACAATTCTTTCCATAGCTGCATAATATGTGCTTCACCACGGTTACAAACAGTTTTGAATTCAGAATTTTCTTTCTCTTAGATTCATTGCCACCAAAGGCTATAGAACCCAGTCTGTTCTATTATTCAACCCATAGCTGGGAGGAGAAGAGATGGATTCATACCTTTCTCAAGGGTATTAAAATGTAAGTGAATGTAATGAATTTGAATGGAATTCAAACTTGGCTTTTCAATTCCTCAATCTGAGCTGCAATCTATTACTCCAGTGTTCCTTTGTTGGGGCAAAAGAGAGGGTCAATTATTTTTAATTTAATCCAAGCAAGAGGACCGATATATTATCAAAGTTCAGTACTCTTTTCTTTGTTACTAATGAAACTTTCCTGTTTCTTAATACTTTGCTTATGCTTTGGAAGGCAGCTTTCACTATTCCAATGCACCTTTGGATTTCGGTGTTTCTATTCTCTGTTAAAACACTTCTTAGATATTTTACTTTTTGTACTTGTTTTATTTTGCTGTCTCCAATTTTTAATTCACACATTGGGCTCTTCTTTTTGCTAAAGTATTCATTCTTACACATATGTAGGTTATTTTGTTATTGTCATTTAGTATATTAAAAATGACTACAAAATATATTTTCATCTTTTTTTTTTTTTTTTTTTTTTTTGTTTGCTATTTCCAGTTAGCATATGGAGCTAGCTCACCAGCCCTATCCAACCGAGACAGGTTTCCAACTTTTTTCAGAACCCACCCATCTGCAACTCTGCACAATCCAACTCGTGTGAAACTTTTCCAACGTTACAAATGGAAACGGATTGCAACCATCCAAGTGTCAATGGAAGTTTTCACATCGGTCAGTATTTTTTTTATTGTTCTTGTTTTATTTTTTTTATTCCAATGTCATTCGTCATCTCCCATCTTCCTAATTTTTTCTTTTATTGTTCTCTCTATCAAAGTGTTGTTTTTTCTCATATTCTCTAACACTCAGTAACCCCCTTGCATAATGGTGGCTTTATTACCTTGCTTAAAAAAAATTAATTTTTGTTTTTATTATGTTCTATGACTTTATTTTCTAGCATTTTGTGGTTATAGATGCCCACTCAAGTATAGAGTTTGAAAACTGTTTGTAAGTTTGATTTAAGAGTACATCTATCTACCCAAAGTCAAATAAACGCACATCAACATATTTACAAGTCATCAGATTAAAAAGAAAAAACTCTCCTAAATAATTCTACATTTTTATTTTCTTTTGCCTTGAACATTATCACCATTTCTGCTATCAGCCTACATTTTTAATGCTTTTTACATAATATTTTGCAAAATACTTTATGTTTCTGTGGTTTGAAGGTAAAAAATTCATTAAAGTAAGTTTATTAATACCCACCATAAAATTTGGTATTATATAATGTCATTAAATAGTATAATTAAATATTTGTTATTAAATAGTATAATTATTTATTAAGTATAAAAATTAACATAAAAATCTAGAATTAATTCTAGGTTTCTGAAAAAAGTCCAGTATTAATTATAAGTTTTTTAAAAAAAGCTGGTATGAAAATTCCGTAAAAGAAATCCGGTATTAATTATAGGTTTATAAAAATTCATTATTAATTATATTTATAAAAACCTGGCATTAATTATAGATTTATAAAAATCAGTATACATTATATATTTCTATCTATAACCAGTTAATGGCCACAATTTCAAAACAGTGAACATTAATAGATTTTACGAAAATCACTCTTTCTCTATCTATCTATCTCTTTCTCTTCCTCTTTTTTTCTCTCATTTAAATCCCAGATTTCTTCAAAACATAGGCAACATGACTCTCCATGACTTTCTTTAGTTCTTTAACATCTATAAACTGCTCATTGCAATGTTTATTCTTTAGAAAGATAGTTTAATAGTTTATCACTGCTTTCTCCATGGATATGATTTCAGTTTTGTTCTCCTAAACTGATAGACAACCAAGGCTAGAGGGTCTAGTTTGTTTTAATATTTAGCTTATAACTTGTTAAGAGACAGATTACAAAGTGAACGTAAACTGCCCCCATCAAAATTTGAACTCAGCTCACAAATTTCATTTTCCCACACTAATAACTATCAGCCTAACCATAATTTCAACATTTTTATTTTATTTAATGCTATGTTTCTTCAGGATATAAGCTATGATAACTCTCTGTAAGTTTTTCTATATTATCTGTGAACTGCATTGTATCTTTAGGAAAGATAGTGGAGTGGTTTGCCATTGCCTTCTCCGCCACTTAGACTTCAGAGTTTTCCTTCTTTTAAACTGGTTACCACAGTCTACTCTGCTATTTAACATGAAGGGAGAAGAGACGGACTTGTGCCTTTCTCAAGTGCATTCAGGAAAAAGTGAATGCAACAGGTTGCACCAGAATTTGAACTCAATTTGCCAATTCTACTTTCAGTGACAATATCTATTAAACGTCCCACACATCCTTAACCTGTAATCTTTTTCTGTGTGCCATGTCCCTTCAGAACATGGGTGATCATGGCAAAGATCATCCTTCTTTGAACATTGTGGATAGGTGCTATTGGACTTGAGAAACCTATTTTCCTGAAAAGGTTAGGAAGGTAGCCTCCATCAATACTGGAAAAAGCGATAACAGCTACTGGACTTCAGAATCCTATTTCCCTAAAAAGGTTAGGCAGGTAACCTCCATCAATAATGGAAAGAGCAATAACAGCTACTTGACTTCAGAAACATATTCTCCTGAAAAGGTTAGGAAGGTAACCTCCATCAATACAGAAAAGAGCAATAACAGCTACTGGACTTGAGAAACCTATTTTCCTGAAAAGGTTAAGAAGGTAACCTCCATCAATACAGGAAAGAGCAATAACAGCTACTGGATTGAGAAACCTATTTTCCTGAAAAGGTTAGGAAGGTAACCTCCATCAATACAGGAAAGAGCAATAACTGCTACTGGACTTGAGAAATCTATTTTCCTGAAAAGGCTAGGAAGGTAACCTCCATCAATACAGGAAAGAGCAATAATAGCTACTTGACTTCAGAAACATTTTCTCCTGAAAAGGTTAGGCAGGTAACCTCCATCAATACAGGAAAGAGCAATAACAGCTACTTGACTTCAGAAACATATTCTCCTGAAAAGGTTAGGCAGGTAACCTCCATCAATACAGGAAAGAGCAATAACATGTACTGGACTTGAGAAATCTATTTTCCTGAAAAGGCTAGGAAGGTAACCTCCATCAATACAGGAAAGAGCAATAATAGCTACTGGACTTGAGAAACCTATTTTCCTGAAAAGTTTAAGAAGGTAACCTCCATCAATACAGGAAAGAGCAATGATAGCTACTCGATTGAGAAACCTATTCTCCTGAAAAGGTTAGGAAGGTAACCTCCATCAATACAGGAAAGAGCAATAACAGCTACTTGACTTCAGAAACATATTCTCCTGAAAAGGTTAGGCAGGTAACCTCCATCAATACAGGAAAGAGCAATAACATGTACTGGACTTGAGAAATCTATTTTCCTGAAAAGGCTAGGAAGGTAACCTCCATCAATACAGGAAAGAGCAATAATAGCTACTGGACTTGAGAAACCTATTTTTCTGAAAAATTGTTTTACAAAAATGATTTTATAAATTTCAATCAAAAGTAGTATTGACTACTCAATTAATGAATGTCAAATGTTTCCTTATAAGGAAACAACTAATGTTACCATTATTATATCTATCAGGGAGGCATCTATAATACAAAAATATTTTTCAACAAGATGAAAACAATTATATAACAGGCTGGATTTTTATGAAAATGAATTTAATAAAATTAGGAATAAAATAAAATCTGGATATAATAAAACATATACTTTTTGTTAACAACAGGGTTTAAGTTCAAATGTCTACATTTCTGAGCAAAGAAATTTATTATATTTATTATATACCAGCTGGAGAGAAGTGCTTCCTCTTCGCATATGTGACCCTCAACATAAGCAGAGGAAATGAGAAGGGGGAGTTTCTTTTTGAAGGCATTGGTTTTTAAAAGTGCTGATACTATGTATCTTTACTTCAGCTACTCATCTGTGTGGACAATTCTGACAAATCCAAACTCCAAATTTAGCACCAACAGATCTTCATTTGTTTCAACTTGTAGAATATTTCTTAAATGGTAGAACATTCAGAAACAAAGAAGTTGAAAAGAATCATCCAAACATTTTTTTTAAGCAAAAATCCATATTCCTTTAAACATGGAATCCAATATTTGCCTCCCCGTTGGTCCTAAATCATTGAAAATGCTAATAACATTTTTGATAATTAATATTTAATAATTTATATTTGTTTTTATAGCATTTCTGGTAAAATGTAATTACTTTCTGAACAGCCAAATAAAAGCAATGCATTTATATACTGATCAACCTCTCTCTCTCTCTCTCTCTCTCTCTCTCTCTCTCTCTCTCTCTCTCTCTTATGTCAAGCTAAAATTACAATTTCAAGAAAAGAAAATTCAAAAACATATGACTAATTTAAAAATATATCTTCCAAATATAATCATCTTAAAAATATGGCTTCGAAATATATTTGAAAAATATGGCTTCCAAATATGTTTGAAAAATATGGCTTCCAAATTTAATACTTCAGATTCCAAAACATTTTGACAGCATAAATAACAGGAACAAATTTTAAGTTTTAGTAGATACATATTTAAGCATCATAGAAATTCAAACTAGACTCACCTAATAGTTTCTTATGAGATAATGAGTTCTTGTCATATAGCTAATTCAAGTGTTGAGAAACTGAGTATGAACAATATATTTAAATTCATAATTGCCAATGAATATGTTCCATTTATCTGTTCCTGTCAACATTGTATCACAATTTTCTGAACCTACCAATTAATACTGCTGTTGTTGAACAATCTCTTAAACAGTTGAATGCATTGGTATATTGATCAGTTGTAACAAATTTAGTATAAGAGAAACAGAAATTGAACTCTGAATAGGCTGTGCTAGAGGTAGTTTCACCCAATACCACAAATTGCTTCAAAACCAAAACATCAACCTGAAAACTCAAGTCATGTTCTTCAATAGCCTCATCAGATCAGGTCTTTCATATAAATGCTGTGCATGACACCAAACTCATTCATAAATATCTAAACTGTCAGCTGTATACAACATTTTTTAATTGGTTAAAAATGACTGAGTGTGTGAAGCCTGTAATCTTTGCAGTGACCACAGTAGGAGACTGGCACTATACGATTACAAACAACTGTACCAAATAACAGAAACCACATCACTAGAAGATTAACATTAGCAACAACTAAAATGGATAGCACATGTAACTCAAAAAGAAAATAAGGACATAATGAAGATGTTGACATTCCACACTACTTTAAACAAAAGATTAGGAAGGAAACCCCCATCGATACTGGAAAGAGTGAAAACAGCTCAGGGACTTAAGAAACCTGTTTTCCTGAAAAGTTATTTTAAGAGAAAGACTTTATAAATTTCAACTTAAATCAGCACTGGCTGCTCAGCCATTGAATGCCAAATGTTTCCTTGTAGGGAAACGGCTAATACTACCATTACTATACATTCAACAACAGGTAAAAATAATCTAGTTTAGTTTTGCTCTGCATTAAAAGACAGTTTTCAGCTGAGATCGATTAAGGCAACAAATAACTTTGCAAGAATGAAGCCAAGATGAAAAGATGCATTTTATTCTTCATTTTTATTTTCATTTTACATTTTTACAATATAGAATAATTAAATAGCCAATGTGTTTTGTTGTTTTTAATTTTAACTTAAATATAGATTTATGTGCTTACTGGAAAACATTTTAAAATTGTATTTGGATTTTAAATACAAAATGACAATTATGCACTATTTTAAAATTTTATCTTTGATAATTTTTAAATTTAGAATGAGAAATTATCAATATATTCAATTTATCATTAATTGTTATAGATGTTATTATAGACACCATGTTTCAATCAAATACCCTTTGGCCATCTTCAGGTGCCATTATTTTTTGGCTAATGTAGTAAGTATTGCATTATTTTTGTCTCTGTGATACTATTTCTTTTTCATTCCTGCAAAACCAGATTATATTATTTCTCTACCCGATCCACTATGAGATGAGATCAACACTTGTGTAACATGGTTATCATCTATAGTCACCATCCTGAACAATATCAATGTTTAATTTTCTTTTTTGAGGCTTTAAAAATAATTTAAGATGGTTTTGACATTTGGTTTTCATTGTGGATTCATACATATTGTTAGATAATATTGCTTTTGATTTTTTAGATGAAAAATTATTAATCCCGTCTGTGGAATTCCCTTCCTATCACTTGTTTCCCTATAATCTCCAACTATTCAAATGTAATGTCAGTTGACATCTCCAGATGCCTTTAACTATCCACTGCCCTTCTCTTCATCCTTTCCTCCATCACTCCTCTTTACTCTCGCTCCCACTCTGTAACCCTCTGTGTACTAGTGGCATCCTGCCGTGCTTGGGGTGAAATGCTTAAAAAAAAAAAAAAAATTTATTCAAGCTATTGTTTTCATCTTTTAATTGTTTCTACCAAATAACTTTCGGCCATCACCAGGATTCCATTATTTTTTGGTTGATTTCTTGATTATTGTGGGTTTTTTTTTCCTGTGATTCCATTTATTTTTTCTTTCTCTTGAATCAGAGTTACGTTATTTTCCTACCTTCTCCTAATAATGAAATGATATATAACGGCATTAGATTTAAAATCTAAAGTGATGGATGTGTTTTTTGGGTTAGTGGCATAGAGAATATAGGCATTGATTAATCAGTTCTTACTCTTATCTTGTGTTTATGAGATCAATCCCTGATTATAGTGAAATAGTTAAGTACCATATGCAATACATGCTTAGGCAATAATGTCTTTCAATTCATGACTAACTAGGCAGAGATTTTCCTGCAGTAGGTTGTAATTTCTTTCTGCCGTAGACTGGATGCTAACCAAGGCTATAGAACTCAGTCTATCCTGCTATTCAACCCATGGCTGGGGGGGAGAAGACATGGATTCATACCTATCCCAAGTGTATTTGTGCATAAGTGAAAATGATAAACCAGACTGGAATTCAAACGAGGCCCTCCGATTTTTCATTATGAGCCATTATTCATGACACCACAATGCAGAACTGTAATCCAGGTTTAGTTGATCTCAAGATTTTCAGGATATCATACTATATTATTACCCTTCATGACATTTCTCTGAGCAATGGGAGTCCCTTGGCAGCATCCATCTCTTTCCCAAGCAATATGCATCAAGTTGTACATGGCTACCTGGTAGCAGCAGCAAGTAGCAATCTCTAACCATTGCAAAATATAGTGGAGTAGTTTTCCATTACCTTTCCTCTAGTTTTGAATTCAAAATAGTCTTTTTCTCAGATTGTCTGGATTATCTAGCCATTGCTAGATAACCTGGTTTACTCTGTGTTTTTTTTTTTTAACCTATAGCTAGGGATGGAGGGTAAGAGATGAATTTATGCCTTTCCAAAAGACATAAGTATAAAAGTAAATATAACAGAATTTGAGTATGGCTCACTAATTATACTTCCCATGCTAAAAGATCTTTAATAACAAATGTAAATGTTGGAGTGTCATATATCAGCTGACAAGCAAAGAAAGAATGCATATCAAGAAAAAGTACATCAAGTATTTTTTAATCTTGAAGTAAAACATGAAGCTTATGAATTGAGGACTTGTATAGCTTTTTTGATCTAAGTGATTTGATGATATAATTCTCCAACCTTTATTTGTTAACTTCTTAAGATAATATTTAAAACAATATTACACTATGATTAGGACATTCACATAGAAAAAGGTAGCTTGTTTTTATCTTGATCTCAAGTGTTTCTTTCATGGCCACTAGATGAGGTATTTGAATTCAGGTCTTCTAAATGGCACCCACTTGACCAAAGGGGAACAGAAGAATAAATGAGTGGCTGAAGGCTTTTGAGCTCAAGCAACATTGACAATTTTTCATTGTTTGTCTATATTAACAGTCAAGTTGAAAAATATAACAACATCATATGGAAAACCATTTGTCTTATGCTGAAATCACAGAATCTACCCATAACTCACTGAGAATTGGTACTACAATAAGTTCTTCACATCATCAGGTTTATTTTATCCATTACCACTAATGTAACACCTCATGAAAGATTCTCCTCATTCTTTTGGTGGTTTTTTATGGGTGTATCTTTTCCATACTGGCTGATAAAACCTGGATTCATATTTCTATGACAATTCATATGACACTCAAAGAATGATTCCTTGATACAAGAAGTCAAACAATGTAATGATATGTTGGTCATAAATCATCTGTGTCACTACATGACCTAGTTCCCTGCCCATCACAGACACTTGTGAGCAAGAATAGTGGGCCAGATAGTGCAGCAAAAGATTTCCCCCTGAGAGAAATAAATATTCCAGTAATTGAAAACAATCCACAATATTGATATTCTGCACTCATCTTGTGAAAAACCAGGTTTTGAGCCAACCATTAATTCACCAAGCTTGGAAGGTCAACCATGTTGTCATTCCCAAAGAAGCCATATACCACAATAATACAGGTGGTAAACCTATTTGGCTGAGGTGAATGTTATAATAAACTTCCCTGATTATTCCCATTTATCAGAACTCTTAAAAGAAGTCTTACAACTCAAAGATGGTTGCTTGGCACGTTACCTTAACAGTAATAATAATAGTACAGTAATGTTGAATAGAGCCAATATTCTGTGGTAATTTTTGTTGTTAATTCAAAAAGTTCTAAGCCTCACCCAAAAGGAGTTGTAGAAACAGGACAGTTTTTCACTATTTTTCAATATGGTCCCCCATGACATCAATGCACTTGGTCCAACAATGTTTAAGCATTGCAATCCCAACACAGATAAGGTGGCATCCTGGTCCTCCAAAAACTCCTCCACATGTTTGCAAAATGGTGACCACACAAGTGGGATTTAAGTTTGGGAAACAGAGAGAAGTCAGATTGAACTATGTCTGGTGAATAAGGGGGATGGGGTAGCAATTCAAAACCACAGTTATAGTTGGTTACTTCAGCTACTGCATCCTGAGATATGTGAATGAGCACATTATTCTGGAGCCAGAGCTCACCTGCCCTCAGCTTCCCTCTGTGTTTTGTCTTGATCGCTTCCTTCATTTGTCTTAATTCTGTTGCATATCAATGTCCACTAATAGTTTTTCCCTTTCCCAGGTAGTCTATCATGATTTATATTTAGAAGCCCCCAAACATCAAAAGTCATCACCTTGCCAACAGATGCTACCTGCTTGAATTTCCTCAAGGATGTACAACCAGAGTTTTTCTATTGATTGCTTTGAATCTTTGATTCAGGTTCAAAGTAGTAAACTCAGATTTGGTCTTGAGTTACTGATCTGTGGTGGAAATTCTCAGGGTCAGTCTGGAAGCAAATCAGAAGTGCCCTGGAAGTGTCAACCATTTTCAGTTTCTGCTCAGTTGTCAGCATTATTGGGAGCCATCTTGCAGACAGCTTGCTCATCCTTAAGATCTCAGTTAAAACAGTTAAACCAGACCTAATGCCTGTGGACTTAGCTATCTGCTGGACAATAAGATGTCTGTCATCTAAAATCATATGGTTAATGGCATCAACTTGTTCATCAGTGGTGAGGTTTTTGAACAGCCTCATCAAGGGTCATCTTCTGGGCTGTCTCTGTCCCACTTGAATTCTGCAGTCCACTTCTTCAGTTGCATAACAAAAGGAGTCCTCAGCAAGTGTCTGTACCCTTGTCCTCATGGATTTCCTTGGGTGTCATACCTTTCTTTTGCAGATTCTTCATGACAGCTTGGGTCTCTGTGTGTATCCATTTTTAGATTTGTCACACACCTCTCACATCTGTGCAGACATACATTCGTACAGAAATTAAGAGAGAAATCTGAATTAGTTTTTCTAGTTTTATAAGAATTGGTAGTGTGTGACCACAGCAAAAGGGTACATGGCTCTTCTTTCTGAGTGAGGCTTAGAATCTTTTGAACAACACTTATGTGTGTGTGTGTGTGTATATATATATATATATATATATATATATGTGTGTGTGTGTGTGTGTACAAATATATAGAAAAATAGGAAAGAACACGTTAGGTAAATAATCCGAAGTTCTTTAGTATTTTTGTTTTTATTTTTAAAAAACAGTGCACAATACAAAAGTAGAGTATAAATTATAATTATTTTAAAAATTTTTAATTTCTTATGTAGGGAAGGAATCATATTTTTTAAAAATAATTATAATATATATATATATGTATATGTATGTATGTATAGATCAAATAACCATATATTAGAATTCCTTATATACATGTGTTAGTGTTCATACAGGTAAGCAAATAAATATTTACTCAATTTAAGGTGTGAACAAAACAGTGCTCAATGTGGTTAGACAGAGCTAAGAAGTAAATATTAATAAATATACATTTATCTACAATTGAAGTGCGACTTAAAGTTTCATTGTTCTACCAACTCATCAGACACAAATTATTATTTTTGATTTAAAAAATATATATACTGGGTCCCTTCGGAGGAACACAAAATTAAACAGAGATTCAAAGCTCAAATTTAACATAAACTTAATATAATATTGGGGTGTAAATACAGAATGGAGAGTGTAGGTAAGGGGCTATTGTAAAAAAAAAAAACAGAAAAAAGTCAATCTGATATATATATATATATATATATATATATATATATATGTATATATATGTGTGTGTATATATATATATATATATATATATCTGTGAGAGTTGATCATTACTGAGTAAGGTCTCTTGCTACATAGAATTACTAACAGCTGAACATACAGTAGTATATAAAGTCCTGGACAAATGCACTTAGTATCAGTTTGCTGTGTCATATGACTGAGTAATGGCACTTGCTAGCCTGTGGGAAAGTGTAGAAAATAATTAATCGCCTACAAGGCCACATAAATGCTTTAAACAAAATGATGTAATAATTTGGTATTTATTCACTTTATCATTCTTTCTCATTTTCTTTTTATTTCTTTGGAAAAATTCCTGGGAAATATACAAAACCCAAAGCTTTCCAAAATTGTATATCACTATGGCTTTAGAGCAATTACACATCCTTCTTTTGATTTGTAACTAAATACTTTATGGAATTTTTTTTTTTTTTTTTTTACATTTTGAATTATATATTGGAACTGGCCAACAAAAATTAAACAACTCAAAAATATGTTTCTTCTATAAGGTGTCACCCATTTAAAACTTTTAAAAGCTCTGGGCAGTAACAGAGTTTGCCAAAATGGAACTTCATAACATTTTAGTGTAATTAATTACCCACCCTTTCTATAATTATTAAATAAATTTTTTATTGCTTTTTATATGCATTTTGAATTATATACTTGGCTAACAATATGTGTGTCACAAAAAATTTATTTTTAAATTATTTTACTAATGCCAAATGCTTAACATGCTAAATGCTAAATCAAAGACATTCTGTACTATTTCTAAATAATTTCTGTCTGAATTTCTGAAATGAGGAATTCCTTTTCTTTATATATTAATGTATTCTGACTAGTGTTCTTGTTTTAGTTATTACAGTTTCATTTTAACCACTGTACTATTTGGTTGGTGCAAAAATAATGACGTAATAATGTCGTTTTTTGACGTTCATTATTACGTCATTATTTTTGCACCAACCTAATACATGATGTTCTAGGAATTTTGACCACTGTACTATATGGCCTTCTGAGAATTTTAACCACTTCACTATATGGCCTTCTGGGAATTTTAACCACTGTACCATATGGCCTTCTGGGGATTTCAACCACTGTACTATATTGCCTTCTGGGAATTTTAACCACTGTACTATATGGCCTTCTGGGAATTTTAACCACTGCTCTATATGGTCTTCTAGGAATTTTAACCACTGCTCTATATGGCCTTCTAGGAATTTTAACCACTGCTCTATATGGCCTTCTAGGAATTTTAACCACTGCTCTATATGGCCTTCTAGGAATTTTAACCACTGTACTATATGACCTTCTAGGAATTTTAACCACTGCTCTACATGGTCTTCTAGGAATTTTTTACCACTGTACTATATGGTCTTCTAGGAATTTTAACCACTGCTCTATATAGTCTTCTAGGAATTTTAACCACTGTAGTATATGGCCTTCTAGGAATTTTAACTACTGCTCTATATGGCCTTCTAGGAATTTTAACCAAACCCTTTATTCAATCAAACTTCAATAAGGTTATCCCCAAATAAAAGAAAAACAATTTTAGGCAACCAAATAAATAAACAGTCTTTGTGTGGTGAGTCTGTGGCTCTATACTCTATATGGATTATGAATAATAATTGTCTAATAAATGCAAAAGAAAAATAGGACTAAACTAGTAGGATTGGTAAAATTCTTGAACACAGTATAAAATAATGTATTTAGTAACATCTTTTGTTTCATTTGACACTTTTTTTCTTTTCTTTTTGAGTTGCTTAATCCACACTGACATCAGTAGTGGAGTTGCTTAAGATTTAAGCAATTTTAGATACAGTTTTTTATAAACAAAAAATTGTGTAGCGGATTTTCAGAACCAGTAAAACTTAGGTAAACAATTTTTTACACTATCACTGTTCACAAATATCTCACATTCTATAAAGTGTACACAAACTTTATGACAGAATTTTCTTCAACTGTATTTTCTAAATGTACAATGATTTGACAATAAAATTAAATTTATAAAAGATTTGGCAAACATGAACCTTCATGATACATTTTTGCAGGCACAAAGGGTCCTGTTTGTTAAAGATTTTTTTCTGTCAGAACTCAGTTTTCTGTCAAAGTCTTGTTTCTTGACAATGCTTTTTAACTACCTTTATTCTTCAGCAATGTTTTAAAAAGCAGATGAAGAAAGTGAATTTATACATTTTATTTTGTTCTTGAGAATTTACAAAAAAAATATTAAACACTATTTATTTATTAGATTGTTTATTTACAAGAATAATTTCATATTTCAACATTCTAAAAACTAATACAATTAGAACTAATGCAATGCAATATTTATAATTTACCAACTTATAAAGAAATAAATATGAAAACAATTTTTATTCATAAGTTTATAAACAATTACTAAATTATTAAAATATATAAACCAACTATAAAGAAATCCTTATTTACCATTTTATAAAGTTTGAATCAATTGACAAGTAACTTATGTTTTGCCAACCATTCCAATAAATAATACAAAAAATAGTGTAAATAAATAATATAAAATTGTTTTCATATTTATTTCTTTATAAATTGGTAAATGATAAATATTGCATTAGTTTTAATTGTATTAGTTTTTAGAATGTTGAAATATGAAATTATTCTTGTAAATAAACAATCTAATAAATAAATAGTGTTTAATATTTTTGTTATCAATTCTCAAGAACAAAGAAAATGCATAAATAAATTGTTTAGGTTTTATTACAATTCTAAACATCGCTTTTTAAAACAAACATTGCCAAAGAGTGAAGGTATTTGAAAAAGTGGTTTCATGGGAAAAACTGTCCTTTCAACATTACATCTTATTGTAGGCATGTTTATCCGTGTTTACCAAAAAATTAAAGACTTTGTAGGCATAGTCTTTAATAAAAAATTTGTATTTTATCTGAAATTATTTCAACATTCTAAAAACTAATACAATTAGAACTAATGCAATGCAATATTTATCATTTACTAATTTATAAAGAAATAAATATGAAAACAATTTTTATTCATAAATTTATAAGCATTTACTAAATTATTAAAATATGTGAACCAGCTATAAAGAAATCCTTATTATTTACCATTTTATAAAGTTCGAATCAATTGGTAGTTAAAATGGGAGAAAAACATCCTTTTGATACATTTTTGCAGGCACAAAGGGTCCTGTTTGTTAAAGATTTTTTTCTGTCAGAACTCAGTTTTCTGTCAAAGTCTTGTTTCTATCTACAAATTAATATTTAACAAAATCAAATTATCATCCTTGGTGAACTATTGAAACAGGACCACCAGTACACCCTACATTAGCGAAGTTTAACATATATATATGAATTACAATATATGAGACAGGGATTGAACTCATAGGCAGTAGGTAGATGGCATGCACTTAGCCAAAAGCTAAGCTATTGTCCCATAAGACAATCAGGTGGTGAAATTCACGCAGAATAACACACATTTGAAAAGGAAAGATATTGGAAAATACTTGAGCAGTGAGCACAGATGTGGGAAACATGTTAAGGAGTCATTTAATTGGCCCATTAAAATGCTGTTTGAATTAAAAGAGAGAAAGAAAAGTGATGACGACAGAAAGTCAAAAACAGAACAAAAGGCAAAAAAAAGAAAATTGAAAAAAGAACAAGAAAAACTATTAAAAGAGAAGAGCAGACAGTGAAAGATTTTTAACAGAGGAGGAAATTAGACAAGAAAAGAATGAACGAGTGTGCAGGTAACGAAAGATGTTTATGAAGGAAAAAAATAAGCAACTAAAAAAAAAAAGAAAACAATTTAAAGAGAGAAGGAAAGTATAATGATTTTAAGAGAGAAGAAAAGTATAATGATTTTAAGAGAGAAGAAAAGTATAATGATTTTAAGAGAGAAGGAGAGTATAATGATTTTAAGAGAGAAGAAAAGTATAATGATTTTAAGAGAGAAGAAAAGTATAATGATTTTAAGAGAGAAGGAAAGTATAATGATTTTAAGAGAGAAGAAAAGTATAATGATTTTAAGAGAGAAGAAAAGTATAATGATTTTAAGAGAGAAGGAGAGTATAATGATTTTAAGAGAGAAGGAGAGTATAATGATTTTAAGAGAGAAGGAAAGTATAAAGATTTTAAGAGAGAAGAAAATAGGCAAAGAAAAAAGAAAAGAAACGGAAAAACTGCTGGTAATGAAACATTTAAAAAAACAATAACAAAATATCAACAAAACAATTTGGAATATAATAGAAAAATAACAACATTTATTCAGTTTCATATATTTTATTCAATGAAATAACAATATATATATATATATATATATATATATATATATATATATATATATATATATATATAAAGAACAATTTTGGTTTAAAATTTTACACATTGGGAAAACATTTTACAAAAAAATACATCAAATGTGTAGGCTTCCCACCATTACAAGACTGACCACATTTTTGACACAAAAAAAACACAACCTGATCCAAGGAGAAAACAATTCACTATAATGAAAATGTTTAGAGAGTGATTTGATTGCAAGTTCTTCTACAGTAAATATGCACCCTGGCTCTTACAACATTTCACCATTCCTTGCAGAACTCGTATTATCACAGTATGGTATATCTACTAATAAAAAGTGATAGAAAGGAAAAGAATCTAGATGAAATCAGCTAGATAAAAAACATTTAAATTTTCAGCATTCCTTGTTTATGCACATGTGTAGTCCTACCAACATAACGAACTTAGTTTGATGAAATTCTAAACGACAAAATGTGTTACAAGAAAACTTTTTCCACTTTATCAAACATTTTTCCCCATTTTATTCATTCTATTTTTATATTATTTTTCATTTTATAATTGTGCTAATGAAGGAGAAAAGTCTTACCTTGAAAAAGAATTTGTGTTCTCTTTGATATTTGTTTAAAAAAAGAAATTAGGTCTGCTTCAGTAGACCACTGAATATATTAATACCAGTCTTGACCAATCACAGCTTTTCTTACTCCAATAAAAAAAATACTACTTTGGATAAATGATGATTTTCTATTCTTCATGAATGAAGAAGGTAGTTGTATGTTATAAATTGTGGTTATGGTTTTTCAACCCTTTCAATTTATGCCTCCAGTAAATTTCTTAGGATGATGAAATTGTCGTCCCTGTAGAGATCTTTATCATTTGTGTCAATGATTTTGCTTAGTTCATGTAGTATATAAGTTTGTTGTTTGATCCCATCAAAACTTCTCATGTAACATCAAATATTCCATCTTTCTTTAGCCAAGCATCTCTGTTGTCAAATAGTTGGGATTTTTAGCAGTTTGTTAATTCATTTGTATTTGTATTTGTTTTTAATCTTGGCTGATGGTTTTATATAATTATTCACTCTTCATGTTTTTTATACTTATTTTGTCTTAACTTCATTCTTAGTTCTGAGTTTAATTATTTCTAGTATTATTTTACTTACTTAACCTATTTCATTTTTAGTTAGCTTTATGTGTCTATAAAATTTTGTTTATTGTGAAGTTTTCTTTGAGGTATTTTAATGTAATAAATTCTTGTGATTTAGCAATGCAATTTATTCAGTCATCATGGTCTTACATTTAGACAATGTTCTTCACTTCTTAGTTTCCATGTTATTATTGCGTTTTGTAGTTTTGAGTGTTTTGTCTATTACAGTTTCTGGAACAGACAAAAATATATAAAACCCAAAACAGAATCACAATTTTTTTAAATATAGGACTTGGCATAGACATAAAAACAAACCTAAAAGAAGTAGATTTCCTAGATGTCACACTTAACCAAAGAAAAAGTATAGATATATCATTATAAGACATTTTATGTTTATACATTCTTTTTATAGATACAAATATTTAAGTAAATACTCTGTTTATAATAAACAGTATTAATAACATTTACCGGCCTGAATGTCTAAGAAATTTACATAGAAAATATTAGTTCTCCGAAAGGAATCGAACTTGTATCCTTTATGGAACCATCATATAGCCTGATGTGCCTTAACTGATGGAGCCACAGAGGATTGTTCAGTTAGCAAGGTCGATTTTACTGCTTTTAAGCTACAATCTTCCATGAATCTCTCAGAGAAATTTTTGTAGAATGCACGTCAGGCTATATGACAGTTCTGTATAGGATACAGGTTCGATTCCTGTTGGAGGAAGAATATTTTCTATGAAAATTTCTTGGATATTCAGGCTGATAAATGTTATTAATACTGTTTATTATAAACAGAGCATTTACTTAAATATCTCTATCTATAAAAGGCAGGATGTGTGTGTGTGTAACGAATGCACAGCCAAAAGTTTTGACGGATTTGCACCAAAATTTACATGCACATGCTCCAAGTTAGTGGGAAGGCCAAGACCAATGTTGTATTTCCCAACTCCCATGGATAGTGGAAATAATCGATTTTTTCATGCTTCTACAGCAGCTTTCATGTAGTTTGTGGCCATTTTCTACTGGCCAGAGTGAGTGCCCATAGCTGGCTGTCATGAATAAGCAGTAAGATTCTATTGGCCAGCATGAGAGCCAACAGCTGACTGACATGAATGTTAACTAGCATGCTAGCATGCAAAAAAATCAATAGCTGCATTTGTCACAAGTGGGAAAAATTAAAATCTGCATGGCACTTTACTCCAATTGGCTCATTCGCTTGCTTAAACTCAACGTTGATTCTGATTCCGCAGAACTTGGTTGGGTATGAAAAAGTATTTGTTGTTAACATTCTTTTTTCATTCGGTTTTTCCAGTTACGAGTCCTTTTTTAAAGTTGATCGTTTTGTGTTCATTTTGTTTAGTTCTTTTTTCGTAACAGATTTAATGTTTAGTATAGAGCTTAGAAAAAATTCACAGTATGAGATAGGCAAGAAGTAAGGCATGTAGCAACATCAGCACGGCAAAGGGCACTTCTTTAAAGGCAAGGAAGGGCAAAAATATTTTAAGTCAAGGGATAGCAATTGCTGTATGAGTTGTATGATTTTTGAATCAAGCACGTGCAATGCCAGGCCATGCTGCTAGTTTATATCTATAAAAAGAATGTATAAACATAAAATGTCTTAAAATAATTGTTGGACTTTGTCCATTTCATAATATATATCATTATATATATATATATATATATATATATATATATATATATATATATATATATAGGCTTTTCTATGTTGTCATTTAAAAAATATATTATATTTATATATAATATATACATAAATATATCAGCCATATAGAAAACCCAATGATAAACCACTTTATATACACAGATCTTCCAACTATCCACCAACAATAAACATACAGATCTCACAATCAATTAACCATAGGTTACCTAACAATTTTTCTTATGAAAGCATCTTCAATGAAACCCCCAAAATTTATGAAACACCCCTAAAAGATAATGAATTTTTGTGCAACACTTGCATAAGCAATACACAATACAAAAAAGCCAACAGAAAAAGAAGCATCATATGGTTTAACTCACCATACAACAAAAATGTGAAACCAAATGTCGGAAAAGTATTCATTAAACTCATGCACAAATCTTTCTCCCCACTGAGCACTCACTGCAAAATATTCAACAGAAACATAGTAAAAACCAGCTACAGTTACACAAAAAACTTGACACAAATAATAAAAACATACAAAAGAAAAATAGCCAACAAATCACCCCCTGAACCAAACCTGTCAGTAACTGCAGAGCAAAACACAAATGTCTCTTAAATGGCAACTGCTTGCAAAACAGTATAATGTTCCAAGTTACTATCTTTTTTAAAAAACATAGAAATGGAGAAACTATACACACAAAACATCCTTTACTAATAGTAAATATACAAACAGCACAATTCTTTTTAAACATATATGGGAACATTTATAACAAAAAATATCACAGAAAATAACAAAAACAGCATCAACATATGACATCAAAAAAATTTCAGCCCAACACAAATTACTAAATAAACAATCAGAACTTATCTCAAAATGCAGATACAAAAACAAATTTTTACTATATTACTATGTTTTTTAATAAAAACTAAAAATGTATACCTTGTAAAACATTACAAAAGAAAATGCAAATATATGCACTATATACAATGCAAATAATGAAGGATACTTTAAATAAAGCCATTACTTTAAACAGATAACCAACCACCCAAAATAATAAATATATAAAAAATTAATAAATAAATAATAAACAAATTAACAAACAACAAATATGCACGTAACTGCAACTCAGTAAATTTAATAATATTAATTAGCAACAAATAATTAATGATTAAATACAAAGTGACCTAAGTAATCATTAATAAAACATGAGCTAAAAGTTAACAAACAACACTACGCAATGCTGCAAATAAGCTCATTCTGACCCACACTTGTTGCTACTCAGTAGCCTTTAGAATTATTCAAAATATAATCATTGCCATAACATTTAAATGGTTAAGATAAACTAATAAAGCAGAAATACATGACTTTGCTACCCATAATGCACCATTGAGCATCTTATATAAATAGTCAAGCCACCATACAACAAACATGGCCTGGAGAATACCTTCAAGTGTGAAATAAACTGTCACTAACCAGGGTTGACATCAGTGTCCTATATATATATATATATATATATATATATATATATATATATATAATAGTAGTATTAATAAAACAGAGCTATTAAGCACATATTAATAAATATACATATTATCGCTCACCAAAAGCACAACTCTGAGTTTCATGCACAACACAATCTTCAGGTGCTGAGTATAAACTTACCGTTACATAATTTCAATTTTAATAAAAATATCTAGTTATTTCAATGTTGATGCACTTATATATATATATATATATATATATATATATATTTGACATTTAAAATAAACACGATTTATATATATATATGTGTGTGTGTGTGTGTGTGTGTGTGTGTATGTAAAAAAATTATTTTATTTTTATTTTAGTTGTGAATATTAATTTTTTTATATTAAGCATAAAGGGAAATAACTGGTTCTTTTTCAAGAAAAAATAAACCATAATTTATGGTAAAAATTAATCAGGATCAACATATTTGAGGAGATATTTATTCTTATCCCTACATGCAACCGTCATTATACAGTTGAAATGGCTAAATGTAACTGTAAATTCTATACTAACAGTTTCTTTTCTAGCACTTTTCACTTGTTGAACTCTCTTCTAGCTTCTTGTTTTCCAGTCAACTTTGATCTTCAAAAATTTAAATGCAATGTCAATCATTATCTCCTGTCTTCTTAATTACTGTTCCATTATTGCTTTCTTTCCTTAAAAGTGTTTTCTCTCATATTATCTAATAGTCAGTAACCCTCTGCATCTTAGTGGCTTTATTGCCTTGCTTTGAGTAAAATGAATGCAAGGAAAAAATTGGAAGATATGCATAGCCAAAGACACTTTTCCATTTTGTTTTATCAGTATCTTAATGAGGTTTTTGTTATTATAATTAATGTTTCTATCATTCTTTTTTTTAATTCATTGTGTTTTTATGGAAAGATTTTATATCTGTCAAAATTCAGTCAATATTAAGAAATCTACAACATTCATAATAAGCATTGTAGTTGTCTGCTATGACTACAAATTATTCAAATGGAGCAAAATAAATGCTATGGAATTATCTAAATAAGTCAAAATAATCTCTTTAATTAGAATTTCTTAAAACTGTGCCAAATTATTGAAGCAAGCAAAAAATAGTAAGTCTGCTGTTGTAATTTTTACTATTGTTATTAATAGAAACAATAAAAATTATCAAAATGTTTCTCTCGTGGCCAGCTCTATGTGGTTGCATCTAGAGTAGGAAATTCATAAGAACTTGGCATAACAATGAAAAGAACTTTAGAAAATAGATGTCTTGCTGACAAATGTTGTTTATACAGAAATGTAAGAGAACTTCAATGACTGTAGGACGGGTATTCAGCTCATGTAGCAAAAACACCCAACATTCTTGCAGACTTACTTTTTGTATGGTAGATGGCAGAATTTACAGAGGACTATCTGTGTTGGCAAAGCCAGATAAATGATATACATCTGAATGGCTCAGAGAGAAGTTAGATGTAAAGTCTTTCCCAGATTTACTGATTTATATGGAAAATAGCATTAGGCCTTATAACAAAAAACACATTGCATATATCAGATGTACTTGTTAACAAAAGACATGAAGACAGTCTTTTTTTTTTTCTTTTTTTTTTTTACTTATGTCTCTTATTTTTAATTCTTTCTTTCTATATTTTTTTCCTTCTTCTTTTACTTCCTAATACAATAGGATATGGGGAAAGTGATTGTCCCGGGGCACAGCGATTCATTTCAGTTTCCTTTCTGGCAAAAGCAGTAATGAACTCTGACAGATTCTTCTCTGATCTGTGATGTCCATTCAACACTTTATAGGATGAAAGCTGATAAAAAGCATACAATGAAATATGATGATTCTTATCTTGTTTATATATATGTGTGTGTGTGTATGCATATCTATCTATCTATATATCTATATATCTATATATATATATATATATATATATATATATATATATATATGCATGCATAGTTGCAATATAAACCATAGGTTGGTTCTATGGGTGTTGACCAATCACAAATGTGCCTAAGCGAGAGTCTACAATAGGGATTGGCTAGCCATCCTAGTAGACGGGTATCCTCGAATACAAGTGGCCAGCTATTACATATATATATATATATATATATATATATATATATATATATATACATGTAAACAAAAACAGACTATCATTATTGTTTTGTTCATGTATTGCTTAATATATTCTAATGTAATTGTCATCTTTGATAATGGCTTATGTAAGTCGAAAGCTTAGATAAGATTAAAAAATATATATCAATATTGTGATTTTCTTTATTCTTTTAATGATAATGCTATTAAGCTTATCAAAAATTTCCATAAAATAAATAGACAAAACTTATCTATATTATTTAATGAAACATTCATCAATGAAAAAATGCTGCCTAAATACACACATATATATATATATATATATATATATATATATATATATATATATAATTGTGTATTTGGGCAGCAATCCCTGTTTTATATATGTTTCATTCTTGTGTTCTTATAATTCTCTTCTTTTCTGGACATAAATTACGTACAAATTGTTTAAATGTACTCTATGCTCAAGTGCTTTAAGCTATAGTTATAACTATTATTGATTGTTTTCTGCAGGTATCTAGAATTATAGGAATGTTTTATTTTCTAAATACAGTCAACACAAGAAAATTATAAGAATGCAAGAAAAATTAAATAAAAACTTAACACAATATCTTGTCAATCATTTTTAATGAAACCTATATATATATATATATATATATATAAACCTATATATATATATACCTTTGTGTGTGCGTATATATATATATATATATATATATGCCTGTGTGTGTATATATATATATATATATTTATATATATGCCTGTGTGTGTATATATATATATATATATATATATATATATATATTTATATATATACCTGTGTGTGTGTATGTATATATATATATATATATATATATATATATATATATATATATACCACTGTTGCCTGGTCTGATTCAACTCTGACCATTAACCATGTAAAGAATTGTTAAACGGAGAACCATGTTCCAATTCCAGTTGGGTTAATTATATTCATTTACATGCAATTACCCTTGGAAAAGTTATGAATCCACATATTCTCCCCTATCTATGGGCTAATTAGTAAGACTTGTACACTAAAATCATTATTATCACAACAAAAAAATAAATAAATAATATTGAATACAAAACATTTAGATTTCCTTATTAAATAACCCACAGAGGTGTTGATATGTTGCTACACAAAATCAACCAACCAACCAGGAAATAAAAAAGTTATTGAGTAAGGGAATGTCCATATTTGAGATATCAAAGGAGCTTTACAGAAATTATCAAACGATAAAGAGGGCTGTTGAAAGCACAACTAAGTTGTGAACTAGAAACAGGCAAAGGCTTTAAGAATTTGTTTTCTCAAGGGAAACGTAAACTAAAGCACTTTATAGTGAAGCAACTGCTTTTGAGGAGTGCTCAGATATTTGAAAAGGTAGGAAGGAGAAAAGAATACTTCACAAATTGGTATCTGTCAAGAAACCTCTGTGGCAAACTCCACTCAATAAAGCAAATATTTTAAATTGTCAAAATTGGACTGACAAATATATGAAAATTGACTTTTCTAAAGTAATTTTCATTTACAAAGCTCTGGGGACACTCGATGGACCTGATCAATTGGCCAAAGGATGGATTTTATCCAATGCAAATGCGTCTGTGGCAAAGGGTAGGGAGCAAATAGGTAGCAGTGTGATGATATGAGCTGGAATTGTCAACCAAACCATTATTGCACCATTCAAAGTTGATGAAAGTGTGAACTATTGCAATTTCTTGGACAAAAGTTTCTTTGAATTGTACAAAATCCAGCCTCACATTTACAAAGTGAAGTATGTATTTATGCACAGCAGTAATGCTCCTTTTCATGTATCTAAGGTTACCCATGAATTTTTTGAGCATAAAAGGTTTACAGAAGAGAAGATAATAGTATGGCCACCATCAAGACCTGATCTGAATCCAATTGAAAAATCTTTGGTCAATTGTAAAGATGAAATTATATGAAGGCAGCAAACAATATTTGAACAAAGCAGATTCTATGGGAAGCAATTAAAACCATTATGTCAGAAACTGAACCTGGTGAAGTAAATAAAAAAATAACAAAATCAATGGATAATTGATTGATGGCTGTTATTGAGAAGAAGGATCACTATATTATGATTTAAATGTTTCATAGACTTACATATGTCTGTTGTTCTGTTATAGGTGTTGATAAATTGTTGATGATTTTGTTACCTTCTCATTGAATTAAAAAGTGATTTTCCGGTTTTACATGATAACATCAGACTGCATGTTTTTTTAATAACTTTAATAAGATATTTGAATAACTTTAATAATTTAAGGTGAAACAGTCTAAAAAATTTAACTCAAGCTCTGTTTTGATGTCGAAATTAATCATTTTCAAAGCAAATCCAAGGTATTGAGGTTTATGTGATTTGCATAATAACTTCAGAGAGACTGTATTTTTAGAGATGGTAAAATTTTGGCCTTCTTATGATTTGTTTATTTGTATTTATTTATTTTTCGATCACTACAAACTATTATATTATCAACCAAAATTTGTTGAAAATTATCAATAATACCATGGAATCATGTTATATGTTTGTGTATTGCAAGTCTGCATTGCAGAATAGGTGTTGTAGTGTAATGGATATTGGCTCAGAATGAAAACTTAAAAAACTGAGTTCAAATCCCAGTCAAGTTCATTAGATTGACTTATGCACAGTTACCCATGGGAAAGGTATGACTCCATCTCTTCTCCCCACCAGCTATGGGTTGACCAGCAGAACAGACTGGGTTCTTTAGCCTTGGTTGGCAACCAGACTACCGCAAAAAATGGCAACCTACAGTGGAAAATAATCAACCTCGTCAATCATGTATTGAAATATACATGATCGCCCAAGCATGTATCACACATGGCACTTAACTGACTGAGTTCAAGTCTCACTCATAGAGATAATAGTGAAATATTCTAGTTTAACCTAATATATATGTTGATTTTTATTATCAACAGAGACACAGTCACTTAAAGAGAAAAGAAATTGATGTGCAATATATATATATATATATATATATATATATATATATTAATATTATAAATTAACTGATTTAAAATATGGTTTCTTTGCTACACAGTAATAACCATGTTTCAAAACCTGAAGCTAAAACTACAAAATTTAATTATATAATTAAATTTGAAGTTTTAAGCTTCAGGTTTTGAAACATGGTTATTACTATACAGCAAAGAAACCATATTTTAAATCAGTTGATTTATAATATTTATGCTCTGTAAATTTACATTGAGCACTGTTTTGTAAAAATAAAAATAAAAAATATCAATAAGAACACCGGATTATATATCTTACTGTTCTTTCTTTTTATTTATATATATATATATATATATATATATATATATATATATATATATTTATATATATATATATGTGTGTGTGTGTGTGCGTAAACACTAGCTTGCCTATGCTGTCCAAAAGTGACAGGTTATATAAATATACAGGTAGTCCATAAAGTTCGTGTGCACTTTTAAAAATTTATAATTTAAAGTGCACAAAACACTATGGACAGCCTGTATATTCCAATCATTATTATTATACTCTCTGCTTACACAAATTTGTTCTTTTTATCTTCTGGCTTTGTAAACCTATTTGAACAGTTGGCAATTGTTATAAAATAAAGTGCTACTGAGAATCATATGTGAAAGGGAGATATTCCTATTATAGCAAAAAGTTACAGACAAAAAATGCACAAATACATTAAATGTATATATAGATAGATACACACTATGTCAAATTTTATAATGCAAGTTTTTACCATGAAAATCTTATTAACCAACTGATATTAGTAAAAATTTTAAGAAATACTTATATGGAAATTGATAAAAATAATGAATATACCTGAAAAAGAATATTAATAAATTGAAACGACAAGTAGAAAGATGTGGTACTAGATTGACAGCTACAATTGAAATGGCTAGTGTTTATACTAACAGTTTCTTCTCTCACATTTCTCACTGATGAAACTCTCTTCTGGCTCCATGCTTTCCACTCAACTTTGATATTCAAAACTTTAAATGAAATATCAATCATTATCTACAGTCTTCTTGATTTCTATTTCTTTATTGTTCTCACTTCTCGCTTGTGGAACTCGCTTCTGGCTCCATGCTTTCCAGCCAACTTTGATCTTTAAAACTTCAAATGCAATGTCAATCATTATCTACTGTCTTCTTGAATCCTCTTTCTTTATTGTTCTCACTTCTCACTTGTGGAACTTGCTTCTGTCTCCATGCTTTCCAGCCAACTTTGATCTTTAAAACTTCAAATGCAATGTCAATCATTATCTACTGTCTTCTTGAATCCTCTTTCTTTATTGTTCTCACTTCTTGCTTGTGGTACTTGCTTCTGGCTCCATGCTTTCCAGCCAACTTTGATCTTTACAACTTCAAATGCAATGTCAATCATTATCTACTGTCTTCTTGAATCCTCTTTCTTTATTGTTCTCACTTCTTGCTTGTGGTGCTTGCTTCTGGCTCCATGCTTTCCAGCCAACTTTGATCTTTACAACTTCAAATGCAATGTCAATCATTATCTACTGTCTTCTTGAATCCTCTTCTTTTATTTTTCTCTCTCCTTAATTTTTTTTCTAATATTCTTTCATGCACAGTAAACACCTTTATTGCCTTGTTTGAGATTAAATAAATTTAAAAAAATCAAAAGATCTGATTTTGTCTTTAATGAAGTTCCTGAAGGAATGAAATGCATTACAAAAAATCAGTTTCCCTATTTTGTCATTTCAATTTATCAAGGTACTTATATTTACATGAGCAATTATAATATCTATTCTTATCAAAAAAAATTATAATAATCTCTTTTGAGGATATCAGGTTTTATTATATGAAATGCAACATAAATCTTTATTATTATATATGCAAATAAGTCTAAAATATATATGCCATAAAACCATATAATTAATTAACACAATATTTCATATAATTGAATAAATTATTTGATTTTTAATATACACTTATTGATATTCTTTAACTTTTATCCATCGTTTAACCATAAATTTTATTTTCTACTGTATTGACTTAAACGTTATTTACAGCCATTTTTATTTTTATTTATAAATTCAAAAGATACAAGCCATACAAATATGTATTTGATTAAAGCAAAAATATTCCATATACCTGAATAAATTATTATGCTATTATATGTTAACATAGGCTCCTTATCATTCTATAATTTTCCCCAATCTTTCAACCTTAACATTATTTGCAACAATTTCTGTTGATCCCCAGAGTTCTTTTTTTTACATAAATATTGTTTTTCATTCTTGTATACATCTCTTTTAATGATGGACTACAAGTTTTCTATTGGATTAATATCTGGAGAGGCTGAAAGCCATTTTGTTAATTTTTGGTCTTTTGAGGGCAAGGTGGGTAATAATCAGCTTTACTAAAAGTCAAGAAATATTGCTTTATATGATTAAACTTTTGAGTTTAAAACTTCTTAGTTTTAACCTGTACCACTTAAAAATCATACTGAAATTTAAAAAAAAATATGTCCAGTCAATCTACAAGTTCTACTTATGACATTAAACTCAGTACTACCAGCTATATGATCAGGTCACTGGCAACTAAATTAATTCCCCCACTAGGCCTATCTTGTACAGAGGGTGGCTAGAAAAAATCTCCCAAAGGGTGGATAAACTTTCTTGTAGGGGTCAACAGCCATCTAGCACAATGAAGTCGACTGAGCTCCATAGCTATATATCGCACCTGTGATAACACAACATCACTGGGCAGAGGGCTTCCTAGAGTAAAGCCAGAGTGGAGGGTTCTCCTGATGGGATTAATGCCTACATATCCATGATGAAGGTGAAGAAGTAGAGGATATCATGTGTGTGGGATGAGCTCCAACTGGTGTATTTATCCAAGACATATAATGCATGAATAACTTTCCAGCTTGGATGGAACTGGCCAGGTGTTCAGCTGTGCAATGACCCTACAGACACACTCAATCATGGGACAGATGATGAGGAATATGGTTACTCAAAAAGTATCTTCTCTGGTTACTTATAATTATTCATTGTATTTATCTTCAACCATCAACTTTGAAAGGACCTGCATTCAATAATAACCTAAAACATTACTACATTTCCTCCCCATGTTGCTGTCGATGCCAAGGCAGCTGACTATTTCCATGAAGTGTCCAAACTTTAACACAGCCAATGTAGCTCTATATTCATCATTAAAAATCACAACAGAGAAAACAGTATTGAGATAGTATCACACTGTCATGCTAGCAGTGATATTAAACTGACCCAACCTCTTTAGTATGAGGAGGAAGGTACTGCCACAGGGATGGAACACCTGGGGCTGAGAAACTTCTCCCATCTAAAATGATGAGGAAGTTACTGCCACAGGGATGGAAACCCTGGGGCTGAGAAACTTCTCCCATCTAAAATGATGAGGAAGGTACTGCCACAGGGATGGAACCCCTGGTGCTGAGAAATTTCTCCCATCTAAAATGATGAGAAACATAGCTCCACTTAAAGCATATTGGCATTAACCAATAAATTTGCTTTACTGAAGAGTCTTGCATTATCAGCCGTAATAGTGACTGTTTACAAACTCACATTTCCTTCCCCAGAGAACTCAACTGAAATAAATTTTTCAGGAGCATACTACAATTCAAAGTTTGAAGTCCCCACTAAAATTATTAGGTTGGTGCAAAAATAATGACGTAATAATGTCGTTTTTTGACGTTAAAAAATATGTCAAAAAATGACATTACTACGTCATTATTTTTGCACCAACCTAATAGAATGGGGTGATCTTGACAGAAGAGGGAAATAAAAAATGAAGAAGGGCTCTTAGAGTCATTTTTTTTTTTAAATTTCACCCCAAGCAAGGCGGGAAGCCACTAGCATGCAAGGGGAGGGGTTACAGAGAGTTGGAGCAAGAGCAAATAGGAGTGATAGTGATAGCGGAGAGGATTAAGAGAAGGATAGGAGATAGATCAAAGCATCTGGAGACGTCGATTGAAATTACATTTGAATAGGTGGAGATTATAGTTATCAGGAAAATAGGAAAAGGGGAGGGAGTTCCACAGGCGAGAAGTGTGAGACATGAAGCTATTGGAGTAGAAGAGACAGCTACATTTAACAGTTTTGACAGTGAAAGGGTGAGAGCGAGATGCCAGCCTAGTAGAACACTTAAATTCATGAAGTCTGGGAACCAGTGAAAGCAGCTCAATTATCAAACTTCAAGAAACTTGCAACAAATGCCAAAAATTTATACTGCAGTAATCAAGGCTGATGGAGGATATTTTGATGAGATTAAAATTAATCATGAAATTCTTTTTTTCTTTTTATCATAATAAAATTTCCCATAAAAAATCATGTATAATAATTTTCTCTTATTTCAAGAACAAAACAACTAATTTTAGGGCCAATTTAAAAATTACTAACCTCAAACTTTTGATCTGTAGTATGTGTGTATATATATATATATATATATATATATATAGGAGGTCCTCGACTTACGTTGGATATCCATTCCTACAGCGTGATGTAACTGTGACGAAAGACATGACTTACCTCAAAGTTCAAAACGAGTGTGAACTTGTCTTGCCTGCAAAGTAACACAGAAAAGAAATATGGCTGCTATCAAAGACAATTTATGCGCACCAATCTCATCCAAAACGAGATGACATTCGCACACATGCAAATTTCTGCCATATCAAACAGGCATAAAAAGCGGGAAGCCAGCAGCATGTCTTAGAAGATTCAGGTCATTCGGCGGACTTAGTGCAATAGAGTTGGATGTACGAATTGACTGACGGACAAAGAGAAAGTCGAAGTAAGTGTGGCTGAATTGGTGTCTGTTTCATGACTGCCCAGTGTAATGGCCAAGAAAGAGAGTCCTGCAATCCATTTCCTTGAGGCGACCGATGACAAAGGAAGAACAGCTGGTCTGACAGCGAACGGCGCACTGCACTTCCTTACACCTACCCCCGTCACTTTCTTCTTTTTGTTTACTACAGTAACCTGATTTTCAACATAGGTCGGAAATCACCTACATAAACAGCCATAAGTCTGCCTTATGCTTGGGGGCCATAATGAAGGGCAAAAAGTTCCCCCCCACCACAAAAAAATTACACAAATCAGAGATAGCGAATGTAGCACAACCCAATATGGTGTACAGCTGGTGAAAAAACAAAACCATCTTCCTCATATAGCACTGCGTGACAATGGCGTATTATGGAAGATGATACCATAACCACGAAACACCATACATTGGGTCTGACATAACCTGAGGACCTTCTGTGTATGTATATATATATATATATAGAGAGAGAGAGAGAGATAATGCACAATAGATACTTTACTGAAATTATATATTTTCCATAAACCAATAATCTAGGAGAAAATAAAAAATGGTTTGGCAGCAGTTCATTATTTATCTCAGTATGTTCATATATATCTATCTCCATTCATTATTTATTTCACTCTGTTCATATCTATCCCTTTCTCCCAAGCTATGTATCTTTTATATATATATATATATCAGTTATGAGCTATGCATGATACACAGTTAGGCGATCATGTATCTTTTGCTACATGACTGACGAGGCAGATTTTTTTCCACAATAGGATCCCATATCTTTCTGCAGTTGACTAATTGTCATCCAAGGCTATAGAACCCAGTCTGTCCTATTTACTCATAGTGGAGGTGAGAAAAAGAGTATTCATACCTTTCCCAAGGGTATTAGCATGTAAGTGAATATAATGGATTTCCCTGGAATTCGAACTCAGCTCACCAATTCCTCAATCCAAACCGCCATCCATTATGCCACCATGCCTATACATTTTTAGTGTGCGTGTGTAATTAAAATAAATAGAATCTACCGACAGAATCTGTAACTGATGCCAATTATGTATGAGAGCTGGCAAACTGTTTGATGACAGTTCTCATGGATGAGTTGACATTTTCTGACATTTTACTGAAGATTGATCACACTAAACTCTCACCATCTTGAACTGACAACTTGATCACAACCTTGAAACAGATGTACCACTCAAAAACCCATGTTTCACCAAAAGAATATTTGCTAAAAGCCAGCTGAAGCCTTTCCAGTCTCTCTGTAGCAGCTTTGCTGCACTTTACCCAACATTTGGTTAATGCATGTTGTTTGAATTTGTTCGCCAGAGTAAAGATTACACATCCATTCCAACAATATTTTGAAAAAACTTGATCGCGAATCCTCATAGCAGGGCTGACTTAGCATGGTAACTGGCATAATAATAATAATAATAATAATAATAATAATAGCTGGCCACTCATATTCAAGGATACCAATCCCTATTGAAGACTCTTGCTCAGGCACATTTGTGCTTGTTCAACATCCACAGATCCAATTTGTGATTTATACTGCAGCTATACTGAGCAGACCTTACTTACAGAGAGTGTGTTATCTAGCATGATCAACAATCTGAACAACTCTTGAACACTCAGACCCTTGATCATGGGGACTTGTGACTTCATGCTAGCACAGCTATTGACAGCCACCAAGGGTTCCATCTACCCAATTTCACTCACAAGGCTAGGGGCAACCCATGGTATGGTTTTCAAGCACTTTCCAAAGTTGCCACATGCTGGGTTCATCCCCCTCCAGATAGATAATGTCAGGAAGTCTCCTTCCTGACAAATCAACCGTGGTGAGATTCAAACCCTGGTCTCATGGCCAGAAAGCAAACATTCTAACCACTTGGCCACAAGGGTAACTGGCATATATACTTTTATTACATATACAAAAATACAATATATAAAGGATATATATATATTTCACTTTTGTTTTGCAACTTGCAGTTTTATGTGGATGCACAATTTATTTGTGGCCAGCTGCATAATCATCAGGCAGTTGAAAAGGACAGGAAACTCAATCTCCTGGGATATTTTCATCAAAATTATTTTAGCCAGCTATTTGTTGTTTGCTCTTGAAATTGCAAATTCACCCCTTATATATATATACAGTGCGTTCTGCTTGATTATGCAAAGTAATGTTTTCATCTAACGTGTCAATAAATTCTGTTTCTTTCAGACTTTGTGCTTCTTGCAGATTAAATTATACTTTCAGACAAGAGAATATGATCAATGAAAAAAAAGTTGTATAGTCACAGGGTTCTTTTTCTCAAAGTATATAAAAAGGCACAGTTTCAAGTGTTCGGTCTGATTAAGCAATCATCATATAAATCCTTAATATGGGTAAGAAAAAAGGGTCTTACTGAAAATGATCATGCTGAAATTACTCGCATTTTTGGAAGTGGTCTGTCAACGCTAGAAATTTCAAAAAAAGTTACATAGAGACCACCGTACAATCAAAGCATTCATCTTAGGCAGTAAATCATGCAGAAAGACACCGAAACGATCGCATTTGAGAAAGTTAACTGCCAGAGATCTTCGTAAAATTAAATATGAAGTCTCGAAGAAACAGTATAAAACTAGTAAAAAAATATTTGAAAACGCTGGAGTGCCCAAAGTTGGTAAAACTACCCATTGTGAGGTCCTCAAGACCTTGCCAAAGTGAAGAGTCCCATCAAGAGGCCCCCATTGAGCAAAGGAAACAAGATGAAAAGAGTTGAATGGGCACACAGTTACATGAAGATCAATTTTAGCAATGTGATTTTCACCAGCGAGTGCCATGCTACCCTTGATGGGCCTGATGAGTGGTCAACTGCATGGGTGTTAAATAGTCGACCGGCAGGAGTACACATTCGTCGACAACAGGGTGGCGGAGGAGTGATATTTGGGGCTGGGATCCGCGGAAATGAACTAATAGGCCCACAGAAAGTATCCAAAGGGCTTAAGCTAAATTCAAATGCATATTGTAGGCTTTTGGAAGATGCCTTTCTGC
>OZ010581.1:107351728-107361728 GCA_963932145.1 Acanthosepion lycidas
GATGTAGCAGCAATATTCAATGCATGGACAATAGTAGAATTATAAATGTCTGAGATTCTAGCAAATGAAAAACTATCTAGCACGACACATTGAACCAACTTTACTTTTATATGAAAAGTCAAGGTATTTGCTAGACAGATGTTTATCCAAACAATATAGATAACCTTGTCTACCTGCATAACATCATAATATTTAATTTAAATAGAGGAATGTTATATGATATCAAATATAATAATTTAAACCTCATCGCATCTTTTCATTCAAATGTGTACATTTATTCAAGGTGAACAATTAATAAATACTAAACACTACAAATACCTCAGCATATCGATCAGTCACAACAACTTTAGTATAGGAGTTAAGGAAATTGATAGTTTCACCCAACACCACCAATTGTTACAAAACCAAAACATCTACTACATGAATTTAAGCATGCGACTAGATTGGCATCTAGGTCCAATTTGGTTACTGTTGAAATAGCTAAATGCAACCCCCCACTTCTATGCCATCAGTTTTCTTTCTCACACTTCCAGCCTGTGGAACTCTCTTCCATTTACTTGTTTCCCTGATAACTACAATCTTCAAAAATTTAAATGCAACATCAATTACTATCTTCTATCTTTTTGAATCCCATTCATCTTTTGTCCTATCTATACCCAGTCTCTTCTCTCACTTTCACTCCCTGTAAACACCCCCGCCCTGCATACTAGTAGAATTTCCAACTTGCTTGTGGTGACATGATTTTAAAAAAAATCAACCTAAAACTCATCTTCTTAAATAGCCTTGTAAGATCAAAACATATGAATGCTGTACACGGCATCAAACCCATTCTAAAATATCTAAACAATCAACTGTATATAGCTGCTTTCTAAGATCTTTGAGCAAGAGAAACCTGGGGGTCTTGGTAAAGATCATCCTTATTTGAATATTATGGACTGGCACTACAGATTCATGAACAAAGAACTGTACCAAATAACAGAAGCCACGACACTTGATGACTACCAACATCAGCAACAACTGAAATAGATAGCACATGTAACTAAAAGAGAAAATAATGACATAATGAAGATGTTGACATTGCCCACTACTTCAAAGGAAAGGTTACGAAAGAAACTTCCATCAATACTGGAAAATTTTCCTGAAAAAGGGAAAGATTTTTATAAATTTCAACTGAAAGCAGTACTAACAAATGTTTCCTTGTAGGGAAATGGCAAATATTATCATTACCATGCTGATAAACAGACTAATAAAAATTGTTTGTGTATCTCTATGAAATAAATATAGTATTGTTACACTTTTATGTAAGGTCACTCGACAAGTGCAACTGATACCATGTAAACTTGTATTCAGAATGGTTGGGTCATTGGCAACTAAACTGGTTCAATGGTGTTGACTAAACTCCATAGGAATCTATGCAACCATTGCAGTGATGACACACCATCACTGGACAGAGGACTTCCCATATGGTCTTACTGTAGGGCTGACCAGTGAACTGCAGCATACAAGAACATACTTTGGTTGAAATCACGATGATGCAATGACTTGTCAATTTCCTTTGCCTTAAGCAATTGAGGTGGTCTGTAAAATATCTCATGAAGCAGGAGACATGATCATTGCTTCTTTGACTTTCATCTTCTATCCTCAACAGATAAGAACAATTTATGTCTATGTATGTACATATGTTATTTATATCTGTGTTTTACATATATATATATATCCAAACAAGTTTTAATTAAAAAGAACCAACAAGGTCTGTCTGTTTATTTTTTTATTGTATTTTTCCAATTTTCAGATAATGTGTGTTGAGTACTGCATTTAAAGTCGGGGATAAACTGTCCAAAGTTTATATTTGTCTTTCTACTTTCACATTCATTATCAAGAATCAATGCTGTTGTCTGTATGGTAGTTAGAATTCCTTTGTATGGATCCTGGTATTCTTTGGGAAGCTGGTCATTTGAAACAAAAAGACTGTGATTTATTTATTTTATTTTTTATAATACTGATAAAATATGTGCACACGTTAATTATATCATATGCACTTGAAGATAACTTCTCTTGTGGTGAATGATGTTTTATTTAATGTGGGATGTTTTGTATAATAATTGCTCCTAGATTTTTGAGTCTTGAGTGCTTATTGATAATGACTGTGAAATTTAAAAGTTACTTGAATAAGAATAACAAAATGTGAACTTTGGACAATTTATCCACAACTTTTAGCACAGTACTCAGCACCTTATCTGAAAAGTGGAAAAATTAAATAAAAAAATTAAACAGACAGACCTTGTCAGTTATTTTTAATCAAACTTGTTTGGATGAATACTTACTGCCTAAATATACATATATATATATATATATATATATATATATATATATAAGCAACAATCTGTTTCATCGTCAGCCATGTTTAATGATTGCGTTTAAGCATGAAACAGCCTGTCGGTATATCTATTTAAATTGCTCTTTCTTTTTACACACTGCATAATGTATTGTCTATTCTGATATCATTCTGAGTATAAATATTACAATCCTTGTTCCAGTGTATTTAATGAAACATCACTTTTCTTGTCCAATTTTTATATGATTTAGTCATCAGAATTCAGATAAGTTTTGTTATGTGGCTCATCAGGCTAATTGTTAAATAGAGTTTGCATTCATTTTCATCTGGCTTCTTAGATAGTGCTCTAAAAATGTATCTACTTAGATCTTCAGGTATATCACCACTGTCATATCTTTCATCTATTATGTCTGTAATTTTGTCAATGCCTAAACCTTCCAGAACCTCTATTACAATTACACCTAGACCTGCTGCTTTCTTCTTGTTTAATTTAGACGGTACGGATTCCACTTTAGACTTTGATATTTCTGGTCCATCCATATTTTTGTGCCTTGCAAGTTTTTCCTCTTTCGTTGTGGAAGTCCTACAATGTATTAGCGTCATCTTTGAAATATTCTTTCTTTCTCTATTATCAGCATTCCCTCTCCTGATTTTAGGCATTCTCTAAGTTCTCTTTTATGCCCATCTGATTCTCATTCTTTTTTTTATTATTATTATTATTTCTGCTCACTTTTCATTGAGAAAGAAAAACTGTCATAAAATCATGAATGAAAGTTTCACGTGCATATCATTCTATTCATTCATTGACCAAATATAGTCAACATTTTACATCTTTTATTGTGTTCTTAACATTTATTAAATAATAACTCTACCTACTTTGGGCATTGAGCATTGTTTTTATCTACTAATCTACTTTGGCTTAGTTGCATTATTTAATATACAGGGTGCCCCACAAAAAAACAGGAAATTTTAGATTTACTATATGATGAAAAAAAATTAACTAACATATAAAAAATTACCACATATTCTTGTGTATAATACGACTTTTGAAAACCTAATTTTGAAGCTAATTTTAAGTGTGTTGCACCATACAAGTGATATAAAATAAGCATATTTACTGCTGGCCCATACATTAATTTTATATCCCATATATCACATGACCTCCCCACCTTAAAATTAAGTTTTCAAAAGTTGCATGATATGCAAGTATATATAGTAATATTTTTAGTTTGAACACCACATCAAACATGCGTGTTTTTGTTCTGTTTTAAGCGACTAAATTTCTATACTTTGCTTTTGTTTCAAATAACTGTAACAAAAAATCCAACAATTAAATAAACTATACCAAATTTCCTGATTTTCCTGGGGCACCCTGTATTACCCTTATTTTATTCATTAACATATATCTGCATATAAATTATATATATATATATATATATATATATATATATATATATATATATATATATTTGCCTTTTTTCTTTTGCAGACTATTGATGACCTTGAAAGAAAGGTAAAGGAAGCAAATATTGAAATTGCTGTACGGCAAAGCTTCTTGACAGATCCAACTAATGCCGTCAAAAACCTCAAGGTAAGAATTTCCAAGGAAGATCTTCAGAAAAAAAAGGTTTGCTGAATCATCTCCAGCAGAGGCTCGCTTGCTTTATTTTTTTCTAGTTTTTTTTTTTTATTGAATTTTTTTTAGGCCTGCTTGTCAGTTTCTCAATTTTAAACAGATTACTTGACATCAGTAAATCAAAATATTGAGAATATTAATCTGCATCAAAAATATTTTCATTTTTTAATCAATCTTGGTAAAGAAGAATCAGCAATATTACTGGTCCTGATCTGGCATCTTGGCTTCAATCACTTTCCACTGCCGTAATGTAGCTTCCCTTTGCCTATTCTATAAATACTTTCCAGGTAATTGTTCTGATGAACTTTCCTCTATGTTGTTATTTTGTACATATGGGAACTAGTTAGGCCTACATAGAAACTTTGAGGTATTATGGTGACTGTATTAAGAATGGTAAGTAAGAATGTGTTGTTTTTGGTGTAAGGAATACTGTGGCATGTTTGGGTCAGTAATTTTGGCTAGCTTAGTTTAAGATATGAAGGATTGAAGACCAGCTTTCCCCTACCCCCACTTTTAGCTTTGTGCTACAGTTTTGTATTAAGACAAAATAAATATTACTTTTCTCTATGGTACCTAGACTTTAGGAATTTAAGAGCAGTACTAGATTGGTGGCAAGATCTCATCATTTTACAGTTTAAATGGTTAGGTATAACTGTAATTTCTATACTGGTAGTTTTTTTCTTGCACTTCTTACTTGTGGAGCACTATTCTGGCTCCATGATTACCAGGCAACTTTGATATTCAAAAATTTAAGTTCAATGTCCGCCATTATCTTCCGTCTTCCTGATTACTCTTCTATTGTTCTCACTCCTTAATAATGTTTCGCTTTTTTCTCATACTCGGTAATTCCTTGTATCTTAGTGGCTTTACTACCTTGCAATGTAAAATGATTTTTTAAAATCTTTAGTTTTTTTTAATTATTTAAGCTAGAAATACCTATGAAAATTTAACAGTTTTCCTATTTGAATTTTCTAATGAATCTTAATTCTTAAGTTAATTATTGAGATAGCAAGTCAAGACCAATAACTTTGCAAATTTGTATGGATTTTATCAAAAATCTCTAAATACATAGCAGAAGTACCAGACCAGATGTAGCAGCAATATTCAATGCATGGACAATAGTAGAATTATAAATGTCTGAGATTCTAGCAAATGAAAAACTGTCTAACATGACACATTGAACCAACTTTACTTTTATATGAAAAGTCAAGGTATTTGCTAGACAGATGTTTATCCAAACAATATAGATAACCTTGTCTACCTGCATAACATCATAATATTTAATTTAAATAGAGGAATGTTATATGATATCAAATATATTAATTTAAACCTCATCACATCTTTTCATTTGATCTTCAAAAATTTAAGTTCAATGTCAGCCATTATCTTCCGTCTTCCTGATTACTCTTCTATTGTTCTCACTCATTAATAATGTTTCTCTTTTTTCTTATTTTCTCATACTCGGTAATTCCTTGTATCTTAGTGGCTTTACTACCTTGCAATATAAAATGATTTTTAAAAATCTTTGTTTTTTTTTTTTTAATTATTTAAGCTAGAAATACCTATGAAAATTTAACAGTTTTCCTATTTGAATTTTCTAATAAATCTTAATTCTTAAGTTAATGATTGAATAAGCTCAGGGCATGTTCTCCAACAATAACATAACCGTAGAAATTTCCCTATCACATCATTAAAAACTTGAGCTTAACAACTTTAACAAAATATTCTAATAACAATCATAAATATGAATGTTGGTCATTATTTTAAGAAGTGGGTACAAATGAAAAGACTTGAAATTGCCAACTTTTTCCATTTCTCTGAAATAGACATTAAAAACTTCTGTCTTCCATTCTTTGTTTCTTCCTTTATTTCATTTTCTCACTGTAGCCAAGTAGCATATGTCTTTTGTTTTCCTACGTAATCAAAACGGAATAGTTCATTATTTATGAGGTATTGGCAGGGCATAAGGTTTGTGCAAACTAACAAAGAGTGAGACAAGCATGATTATAACAGGATATTCTGTAATAAGTAATGAAATTATCCTTTCTTTCTTTTATTTACACATTGAAACCAACTAGTGTCTACTCTCTACTTTCTATGCAAACAAAATTGAATAGTCTATTATTTATGAGGTATTGGCAGGGCATAAGGGTTGTGCAAACTAGCAAAGCACAATTATAATAGGATAATAAAGGAACATCCCAGAAATTCAAAGTGACATTAATTTTGTGGCATTCAGTTCTAATATAAAAAATGTTCCTTTAAACATCAACTTGAATGATTCTAATTATCTTCTCCTGATTAATTTTTATGCAAATATGGAGATGTAAGCTTATAGAAAAATCAAAAACAATATATTGCTAGCATTTAATTGCAAGAAAATTTTAATCTGTCAGATTAAGGTAATTAAATCTGACCATTCTATGGTTCTTCAAAAGTGCAGCCAAGTGGAATGAATAATGTTTATTGAAAAAGAAACAGTTAAGATATTAAAACTTTGTAGGAATTCAGATGATTTCTACATATTCTACCATATGTTTTTCAATAGCAAAATGTCTGTTTAAAACCTTAATAGATTTTATTCCTTGTAAGGAACATGTTGTTATATTCTGTGCTGATAGGAATATATACTTGAAAAGCAAGGTGGATAAAATAAGTAAAGGTTTATTGTAAAATAATGAGTACATGAAATAAGCTTTAGAGTAAAGGGCTGTAAAAAATTAAAATATTTGATTTGCTCTAAAAAAGCAACAAAAACTGAAGATGATAGTTAAGTGTATGTTATATTCCATGCTAATAGGAATATATACTTGAAAAACACAGTGGTTAAAATAAGTAAAGGTTTATTGTAAAAAACCAGTACAATAAGAATAAAGGTGACAGTTATGTACAAGGTTGTTGCAAGTTAATCCAGTAGTGAGTGCTACTATTGGAAGGTTGGTAGTTCTCGCGTAAGTCCGAGTCATGCTCAACCGATCCCCACTAGTTGATATTTACTAGACCCCCACCACGAGGGTAGATGTGGCACAAGGCTGAGTTTTACGTGGGTTTTCTGAGCCCATAAGCTCGGCCAAAAAATGACCATAGAACCCACATAAATGGGATCAGGTTGGTCAACCTCCCTGGACGAGGCAGAGAGTTCAATAGTCTATCTGGAACAGATTGCAGCTAGTACATTTAGCCACCCACACACTAGGGTTGCATGTGGCACAAGGCTGGGTTTAACATGTGATCTCCAAGCCCGTAGGCTCGGCCAAAAATATTCCCTTTCGAACCCATATAAATGGGTTCAGGGTCAGTCAACCTCCCCGAATGAGACTCTGCCCTTTCAGCAGAGCTTTGTCCAGGTTCCTCTCTGCTCAGAGACAGAGAGTTCAACTGTCTAGCTGGAACAGATTGCAGCTAGTCTCTGTAGTCTGTTGGCTTACAGATACTTATAGGCAGTTACTACCTATAGTGTAGTCACTCATGGGGGTGACAGGTTATTCCATTACATCACATGTAAAATATCTCATGCAAATTTAGAAAAACTTTAATAAGAAGCCTACCATGACCCTGAAATTTGAGAACAAAAGATAATCAATTAAGCCATTATTAAACCACCATCACATCCAAGCTTACAGCAACTGGTATTCTTCAGTGAGTTTTAAAGGATTTAATAGATGGACTAAATCTTGTTGGATTACTACCCACTGATGATAATTACAGGCATCACAAGATTAGAAAGAATTTCCCTCTTTCCTTGGTGACTTTGATTGCAACAAGATATGCTCTTCTTAATCTGTCGGCATGAAAATACCTCAAACATTGATGGCTATTTTGAACTCTTGACATGTAATTTAATTTATTTTTCCTTCTTTTAAAATTCAACCAAAAGTTTTCTCCATTTAATTTTTAATTGTATATTTTTTCCAATTTTCGGATGAGTGAGATAGTCGAAAGTACTCATCTGAAATGGGGAAAAAAATTATTCATGATTTCAATCCTGATAGACATCTTATTCGGAAATTGGAAAAAAGTAAGAAAAAAAAATAGACAGACATTATTGGTTAACTTTGACAAAAAGGTTTTTTTTTTAAATTTCAAGAATATGGGATTTGATATAGACTTGTTGGGGAAAGATTTCATTGGTTTGTTGAATAAAAAAATGAAGGAAAAGATTGCCGCATGTTCAAATAAATTGATCATGTTTAATTAAATGTAAGATACACAAATTTTAACTAATTACTTATGAAATGAAAGTTAAAAAGTTCTTCTCATTAACTGTAATCAAATGAATATAAATAGTCTTTCAGTGACAAAGAAAAAATAATGGAGGTGGGAGACAATATCAAAGGGAGTCTGCTGTTGCGTTAGTGAGAAAGACACCAAGGTTGACTCGTGTCTCTTTACTGCTGTTAGTTTGGTTTGGTTTGGTTTGTTTTACAGCATATCAACCTCAATGGGTCATATAAAGCCGACAACTTTTTTTCCTGGTAATATTTTTGTTTTGTCAAAAATCTATTTCTGGTAATACTTTTTCCCTCAAAATTGTATTGCTGATAATATTTTTTCCCTCAAAAACGTATTGCTAGTAATATTTTTATTTTACAAAAACATATTGCTGGTAATACTTTTTTCTTCAAAAATTTCTGGTATTAAAACCTATTTTTACACTTTCATAATGTTTTTTTACCTCAGTTTTGGGGTCAACTATTTTCCCGTAGCTGGGACCCTAACAGGTGCTACCATCCTGTGTCAGGATGAATTTGGAAACACCAGCAATTAAGAGGTGGTTCCACGCTCCTCAAAGCCTCCTGATCAGAGGCCTTGCTGTTGGATGTAGTTTATCGTCTTACCCTGGACACGGATGTAGTTTGTCATGATACCCAGGATACCCAGGACGGACTGCTGTCAGTCCTTCTACTGAATTGAATGAATGTTTGGTTTTTATGGGCTCATATAGGCTCCAGAAGTCTGTGTTTATTTATTGGCAGGAGCTGATTTTATTGGCTATTTATTTGTATTTGTTGTTATGGAATGTCCCACACTCCCTATCGCCTATGTGGATTGACTATATCAGTAGCTATATATAGTGAGCACAGGATATATCTGGGAGCTTGCTTCAGGAATTACTAACCCAATTCCCTGTCTTTCAGTAATGTATTCTCTTTTACAATAAACCTCTCTTTCTTTCATTGACACACATGTTGCTGTTCTTTAACTTGAGTACTACTTTTGACTGTTTGTAACCTCTAAGGATACAACAGTTTAAATTATTGAAAATATGAAATGTGTTTGAAACCCAGAATGCTGCACAGAGCCCTTGTGCAATGAGTTTATTTTTGCCTTTTTCTCCTTTGATTTGATACTGTTCACTTCCACTTAGTCAACAGACCTAATTTTAAAAAAATATGGGATTTGACAGCAAAAGAAAATCCTTAAAACAAGTAGTTTTTCCAGATGTCACACTCAACTTAAAAAAAGGTACTTATCTGTTAGAATACCATCCCCTGACAATAATCACATGATTGTGATTTTTGAAAGACTCTTTTCTCTTGGTGGCTTTGATAGTGAAGAGACATCATCTTCTCGCTCTGTCATAACTACATAAGAGATAGATACTGACAGTTGCTTTAAACTCTTCACATTTAATTTCATTTCTCATTCTTGGAAACTGTTCTATCTATATATTTGTTAATATTTGTTTTCTTTAAATTCCATGTTTTGTTTTCTTATTTTTGCCTAGATTTAAATGAGCCCACCAATATTGTTTGTGGGACAAATCTACCAGAAGCATTAAGTATTCACTAAAAAATGTCCACAACTCGTACAAAAGGTTGATTCCCACAACAAGCTTCAATTCCAACTTCCTTCCATTGCCAAAAACCAAAAAAGTGATAGTCATTGTCATGGTATTTTTTTGTTATCTCTTCCAGATGTTATATAAAGAATGGCAGATATGCAGCCAAAAGTTTGCTGCAAAATATTGCTAAAATATTGATACCAATGTAATGCTAATTAGCAAACCACAAATTGAAACTCTCTTC
>OZ010581.1:107366728-107591728 GCA_963932145.1 Acanthosepion lycidas
CTTGTCTGTCTTGAGTAAGCTAAATCGAATTTAATAAGTCTAATTGAAAAAGGTCCTAAATATTCTTCCTCATCTCAACCAGCTAAAATGTTGCTAGTTACGAAGCAAAATGAAGCCTCAATTTTACTTCGCCTTTCCAGGCCAAACTCAAATAATTATTTGAGACCAACTTTATCAGTACACTGTTAAAGTACTTCTTGAAATATGATCTTTCTGTAGAACTTCAGATTTTAATTAATAGTTCAATTGCCAGTTCTTCTATCCATCTATGCCCTGAAGTAGACCCTGTACCAAAACCATTTCAAGAGACTTAACCAAATCATTCAAATTTAGCATTTACTCTATTTGCAGTGATATTGCCTACCTATATACAGTTTAAGTTTTTTTAAATAATTTTTTTTAAAAATACATGGATACTCAAAGTGGGGAAGCAAAACTTGCAAAATTGCTGCAACCTTCAAAACACACTTATTATGTGTAAATGGTAATGGTAATATTAGCCGTTTCCCTATAAGGAAACATTTAACATTGATTACAAAATATATTTTCTACTTTCCATAATATTTTTCATTAGTAACTTAGAAGGCACAAATGAAATCCATTTTGTCTTTCTTTTCCACATTTTTTCATTTCATGTCATTTCAGGATGCAGAAGATTATGGCTCTCCACAATTTCCTTTTCTTTTCCAGTTTCTCATTGCCTTTACCATGGTTTTGAATTTAGAGTAGTCTTTCTCTTATGCTGGTAATGGTAACAGTAATAGCAATATTAGCTGTTTCCTTATAAGGCTACATTCAATATTCATTAACTCATCAGGAAATGCTACTTTCAGTTAAAATTTTATAAAATCTTTCTTTTAAAAACATTTTCAGGAAAATAGCTTTCTCAAGTTCAATAGCAGTTATCACTCTTTTCAGTATGGATAGAGGCTACTTTCCTAACCTATTCAAGTAAATAGGTTTCTCAAGTCCAGTGGCTGTTATAGCTCTTTCCAGTATAGATAAAGACTGAATGAATGCATGAATTTGCAGAAAAACTGGAGTAAAAAATAGAACAAAAAACAAACATATATGGTAAGTCTTTGAAGCATTTACATCTTAATATAGTGAGTCTTCTTCTCAATAACAGCCAGCAATTGTATGATTCATTGATTTTCTTAATCTTTTACTTCAGCAGGTTCAATTTCTGACATGGTTGTTTTAATTGCTTCCCATAAGTCTTCTTTGTTGTCATACTGTTTGCCACCCTCACATAATTTCATCTTCACAATTGACCATAAATTTTCGATCGGATTTAGATCAGAACTTGATGGTGGCCATTACATTATCTTCTCATCTGTAAACCTTTTATACTAAAAAAAATTCATGGATAACCTTAGATACATGAGAAGGAGCAATGTTGTGCATAAATACACACTTCACTGTGAAGCTGGGTCTTGTACCATTCAAAGAAAGTCTTGACCATGAAATTGCAATAGTTAGCACTGTTCAGTTTAACTTCTTCATCAACATTAAATGGTCTACTAATGGTTTGGCTAATAATTCCAGTCCATATCATCATGCTACCATCTCCTTGATGCTTTCTTTTAGCCTCAGACATATCTGCATCAGATAAAATCTATCCTTTGACCAATTGATCAAGTCCATTGAATGTCACTTTAGATTTATCTGGGAAAATAACTTTAGGAAAGTCAATCTTGCATGTATTTCTTGGCCCAATTTTGATAATTTAAAATATTAACTTTACCAGTTTGTCTTGGAGATTTCTTGACAGATCCCAATTCGCAGAATATTTTACACCTTTTGTCCTTCTTGACTCCCTCAATTCCAGCCAATTCAAAGATCTGAGTACTCATCAAAAGTAGTAGTTTTGCTATAACTTGTTTAGTTTATGTTCCTCTCCAGGAGACAAGTTCTTAAAGACTTTTCCTTTGCTTTTAGTTCTTAGTTGTACTTTCAACAGTTGCCTTAAATTCAACATAAAAATGCCCTACAATGCCTTAAACATAAAGAATAAACAAGCCAATATCAGTAAAATTTAATTTAATTCAAGTAAAAAAATTCTAAAAATATTTCACAATTAAAAAACAATACAAATATCATAAACTGTGATGTGAAGATGTGATACTTAGAAAAAGATAGCTACTGACGGATGAAGACACAACACTTAAAAAGCACTAAAGAAGAGGAAATGCATAATTTCACACACAATCATATCAAGACAGAAAAACCTTTTCGAAAATGGTTTATGAAAACTGAGTGTTCAGAAGACAATTTATGTTCAAATACTCAATAGAAACCAGAAAATTGGTCTGAACCATAAAAACAAATTTAATAAATGTTAAGTGAAGACATTTTGTTGATTTTCAATCAGACATGAGGTCAATGGAAAAAATATTGCAGAATTTCATCCTACATAAAAATGTAATGGAGAGCTTTCAGAAATTTAAAATAGAGGATTTTTTTCAGACTATTTTTGAGAGACTGTTATGTCTTCTTGATTAGATTGTCTGATGCACATATTATTTTCACATGATTGACTTTTAACTGGACAAATCGGATGAAAATAGATAAAAACAGAAACACCCAAGAAAAATAAAATTCATATACATATTAATACATATTATTTTTACTTTATTATTTGATAAAAATTGACAACCATTATTATTTTTGACAAGCATTTAATTTCATCTTCATTTTATTAGACAAAGTATTGTCAACTATTATTATTTATTTTTGACTAGCATTTGAGGGCAATAGAGATAGGAGAAGGCAGTAAGCCAATAATTACCCCAGAACAGGATGCAGTTGGGCTAGTTTTGCCTAATACTGCAAATTTCTACAAAACCAAGGCACTGAGTCATGTTCTTAAATAGCCTTGTAAGATCAAAACATTCATATGGCTGTTATGCATAGAAATATCTAAATTGTCATCTATATACAAATGCTTTCTTGGATCAATGATTAAAAATGGCTTTGCATGAATGAATCCTGTAGGTCTTAGTGAGGATTGTCCTTCTTCAAACCTTATGGACTGGCACTACAGAATCACATACAAAGAACTTTATCAAATAGCAGAAACCACATGACTTGAGGATTTTCAACAGCAGCAACAACTAAAATGGATAGCACATGTAACTCTGAGAGAAAATAATGACATTGTTGGGATTAGTCTACCCAGAATTTTGTTTTATCTGAGTATTGAAATTCCAAACATTTAAGAACAACAACACATCTATTAAATGAAACATAAAAAACTTTATTTTATAAAGGAAAAGTAGAAGCAGAAGGTCAGTTGAAATAACATTTATATATTCTTTTCAGAAATATGCAATAACAACAAAAATGTTCAATTTTCCTAGCAGGGAAGTTTGTTTTATTAAGTAATAAATGTTCTTATTGTGATGTGAGATGTGTGGACAGACTTACTTTATGACAGTCAGACTAATGTGCTTGTGAGTTTGTAGACAATGTCTTAATCAGCAGCTGCTGGCTGATCTCTTCTATTGTGTGCATGTGTTTTGGTGTGTGTGTGTATGCACATGTAGATCAAACAAGCCTCCAAAATTGTTTTGAACCTCAAGAAGCAGTATGATTCTATTTTTATATCTATAAGTGAAATCCAAGATCTAATTCCACTTAGAAGTGTGAAATTTTGAATACAAGGTTTTCATTAGTCAGAAAATAATTTCACACTGAAATCTTTTTCTTGAATTTGTGGTACTAGTGAAGAGTTATTCTTGTTATTTTCTAGTGGTCCAAAAATAACATGTGGTAGGTTTACAACTACGTTCACAAGTATTTTGGCAGTATTCATTGTTAATCAAACAAACCTTCTGATGGGATTTTATTGGTTGAAAAATATATATAGGATTTAATTCCTATAGCATAATCAAGATGTTGACATTTCACACTACTTTAAATAAAAGATTCTGAAGGAAAACCCAATCAATACTGGAAAGAGTGATAACAGCTACTGAACTTAAGAAACCTATTTCCCTAAAAAGGTTAGAAAGGTAACCACCATCAATACTGGAAAGAGCAATAACAGCTACTGGAATTGAGAAACCTATTTTCCTGAAAAGGTTAGGAAGGTAGTCATTGTGTTGAATCTTTACTCAAATTTTCTTTAAATTCTTTTGTTTTCAACTTAGGACGCCTTCCAGAATGTCCTTTGTCCTTGAGATCAAAATCGCCTTTATACACATTCGTATATGCAAGATTTATACAGGTCTGAAGTATAGGAAAAGATATTAACATTTTGATTGAATATTAAGAGACTCTGCATAAAGTACACATTTGGGTTGTATGAGGTTATTAGATAAAAGTATTTAATAAGCTTAGTGTGGCATATGGACATAGGGAAGGATGAAAATGATGAGAAAAATCATTGTTGTATGTCAGACATTCTTAGCAAAACTGCCACAAATATTTATAAGTGAGAGAGATTTTTTTTTTCTATTGATTGATTTCTTTTTATGGCAAAATATTTTGGAATTTACAAATAATTCTTTTTTGGGGGAGTGCATTAACAACTTTTTGACAGTAGCAGTGATTTTTCATGCATGTCCTACTATTTAACCCATTACTGAGGGAGATGTATTCGTACCTTTCCCAAGGGTGTAAGCGAATATGACTTGAATGTTAAAAAAATGATCTCAAGTTGTGTAACGCATCTGGACATAAAGTTAGAAAATAGATTGAACATTTAAAATATAAAGATTTTTTTTTCCAGATTAAGACATTTTGCTTCAAAATCCCAGCTTCCTTCAGTGCTTCAACAATGTCAAGCTCAAGTCAGAGGAATTAAAAATAATAACATATCGTAATCTACTCTTTATTTTAAATTTAGGTAAATGAGAACCACTTTGATGAATCATTTTATGAGCTTTGATATTTAAAAGCCGATTTATTTTGTTTCTCCTTCAGTTCATCTTTGTTTACCATATATCAAAACAAATTATTTCAGAACCACTTCTTTTTATACTGTCTTAATTATAATTTCCAATCAGATGCCAAATAAATATCCGGTTAATAAATAACAAATTAATTATGATCGTTGAATTGATAATAATCATAAATTTGCATGTCCTAACATTGCTCTGAGAAGGTATTAGGTTGGTGCAAAAATAATGTCGTTTTCTCAAATAGTAACATATGTGAGAAAACTTTTATAAACAGTAAGAGAATTTATGACATTTCTTGGATAATTTTACTTAATAAGATTATAAGTTGCAAAATCAAGACAGCAACTTACTTCTCAGCATCCTCCTATAGAAGCACGTCTGTTGCCTCAAGTCTCCTTTTCAGCTGGGAGGAAATTGTCCAGCATTCACTGCCATAAAGGCGGATTTATATTTAGAAATGGGAATGAAAAGTACACTTGCACTTAGGATCATAGAAAGATAGTTGCAATTTCTGAGACATAATGAAGAAAGAGGGCTTGGAGAATTTGACACTCAAAGGATTTACTGAAAGCAAGAAGAACAGAAAGAAACAGATAGTAACCTACCTAATGATGTGGCATAAATAAATGACAGAACATGTACTTAGATAATGAGACAAACATTACTTAAAGCAACAAATGATAGGAAGTTGTGGAGGGCCATAATCCCCACATTCTGAAAGTATACAGCACATAGAAGAAGAAAATCTATCTAGTTTTTATTGTTTGACTAGCTTTACATTGTTAGAACTTATACTGAATGCAAACCACCTGCATACAGATAAAAATGAATTGAGACAGAAAAATAGAAAGGGGCATAAAACAAGGGTGGGTCTTCTCTCCAGATTTATCCAACCTCAACAGTGAGATACACAGATGATATTTTGTTGATGGCAGACACAGAAATAAAACTATGGAACATCTTAGACAAGGCTGTAAAGGAATGTGAGACAAAAAATGGCAAGACATCAACTGCAGGAAAGCATAAAGTATGGTTGACAGCTAGAAAAAAGTCTAAGATACAAACTGCAAATTATAAATGTCAACATCAAAAAAATATAAAAGTTTAAACACCTGGGAAGTGTTTTAACAGAGAATGGAAAATGCAACACCAAAATCCAAATGCACATTGGATTAGCAAAAGGTGTATTCCAAAAGCTAAACAAAGTACTAAGAAACAGAAAAAATATGTTAGAAACAAAGAAAATAACACTGAACTGCAATGTGATATCAATCCTCTTGTAGCCATTTTGACTCCCAGTTTTTCAGACATGTACTGTTCTTGTTAATTCTTGAGCATTCTAGTGTTTTCTTGAGTTAGGAAAATTGTATTTTATTAAATATATATATATATATATATATATATATATATATATATATATATATATATATATATATATATACTTAATGAAAAAATCACCTGTGGGGAGTTGATCATTGCTTTCCACAGATCATTTTTATTTATGATCCATTTATTAACATACCTTATTCTGAAAGTTTCTACTCCAGAAACGAACTGGATCATGCCTTTCCCAAGGAAATTAGTACAAAAGGGAAAACAGCAGGGTAGCCTGGAATTTGAACATGACACATTAATTCCATTTTCCGACCCAATATCCATTACACTATCCACACATCCATTGAAGAAAATAGTCATTATATATATATAGATAGATAGATAGACAGATAGACAGACTCTGAAGTGGATATTTCCCTAATCACAGCAAACCAGTCTAATGTTAGCCGTTACCTTTCATACATATCTTCATGAACTGCACTTCTTACCTCCCCCTCCATTTATGCTCATACAACAATCTCATTCAGTAACCTTTTAGACTTGAGTGGCTCTTGGGCCTTGTCGGTGTACAATTAATAAAAAATCAATTAGCAGAAAAGAAAGACTTTTTAAACAATATATCAGATAGTATAAAAAATACTTAAATAAATTGTGTATGTGTTTGGTTTGATTTACCAATTTAATATGAATAATCATGTTTTTCTTATTATTGCTCTTTTTCCCACCTTGTTTTAATATATTTGTAGATATTATGCAAAAACATACTCTTTTATATGGTATATTATGTGAATATATATACTCTTTTATATGGTATATTATGTGAATATATATATACTATTTTATATAGTATATTATGTGAATATATACTCTTTTATATAGTATATTATGTGAATATATATACTCTTTTATTATATGGTATATTATGTGAATATATATACTCTTTTATATTATGTGAATATATATACTCTTTTATATAGTATATTATGTGAATATATATATACTCTTTTATATGGTATATTATGTGAATGTATATACTCTTTTATATGGTATATTATGTGAATATATATACTCTTTTATATGGTATATTATGTGAATATATATACTCTTTTATATAGTATATTATGTGAATATATATATACTCTTTTATATAGTATATTATGTGAATATATATACTCTTTTATATAGTACATTATGTGAATATATATACTCTTTTATATAGTATATTATGTGAATATATATACTCTTTTATATAGTATATTAATATATACTCTTTTATATGGTATATTATATGAATATATACTCATTTGTATATATATTATGCAAATATATACTCTTTTATATAGTATATTATATAAATATATACTCTTTTAAAGTATCTGGTTTTAAAACCATATTATAAATAATGCTTCACTTAGTTCATTGTTATTATTATTATCATCAACAAGATTTTTAACACGCTGTATGAATACTGAACTCCCAAGGTCACTTCTCAAAGATTTTGTTTTTAAAAGTTATACAACAAAACAACATCAGTGGATACATCTAACATTCCTATTATTGGTAACAAGGAATTTAGAATTCTTTCTGTCCAATATTCCAATCCTTTAAGTACATGTCAAGGATCTTGATTTTTATCTCAACCCTTCTTGAGATTGCAATCATGTCTAACATAATCTTTTTGCGGAATTGGTTAACAAATTATAAAAATGCCTAATCTGACAAAACAGTTGATCAATCATAGAAAGGAAAATTATTGGATTTTTTTTTATTTTTAAGATAATATCCTCAATTTTTTTAGCACTGATTTGCCATTCCTGTTGAATATTGCTCCATTATCTTTTTATCTCTGGCTTGTCTTTTAATTTTCAAAACTGAGCATAATATTTCTGTACACATCAAAATCAAGATGAAATCCACATTCAAAAAAATAATATATCAGCAGGTCTAATATTATCAATCTCCTCTTTGTATAGCTTCTGTTGCAGACATTTCAGCTGATCAATTCTTCAGCCTTCATAAGGGGTATACTGTAAGAAGAAACAAAAACTATTTTACAAGAAAATTTATTTATCTAGTTTGGGTTTTGTTAATGTCTTTTCTTGACATGATAGACAATAGATTCTATTCTATAGAAAGAAAAGATTCCTGTGTTTGAATAATATTTTATATATTAATGACACTTCATGTCACAGTTATGGGAAATATGCATAAAATTATAAGAGAAGTAACAGGAAAAAAGATATGCTCATCAATAGGCTGCCTAAAATCCAAGAATGAAATGCTGATATTAGAGGAAGGAAAAATACCTGAGAGATAGAACGAATGTATTGGAGATCTCTTCCATGACAAAAGGGAACAACCGGCAATACAAGAAATGTTAAAAACTGAAGTGGAAGCCGCACTGGCCAAAATGAACAGAAACAAAGCAGCAGGGCCAGGCAGAATTGTAATAGTAATGCTGGCAGTCTTAGATGATTTTGGCATAGATAACAGAAATAATAAATGAAATCTACAACAGCAGTGACATACCAGAAGATGTAAGCAGATATATTTTCATAGGACTGCCTAAAAAACCAGGTGCAAACAAAAGTGAACTCCACTTGACAATCAGCCTAATGAGCCACATAACAAAACTCATCATCTAAATACTGATGAATATAGCACGCAGCAGAATCAAGCCAGAGACAGGACAAGAACAGTGCGGGTTCATCAAAGCCACCAGAATAGTGAATGCAATAATTATGCTCAGAATGTTATCAAAAAGAGCAATACAAATGCAGAAGGACATGTACCTGTGTATTAGACTACACAAAGGCATTCAATAAATTATGCCACAAAGATCTGTTAAAGCTGCTCAGCAACCTAGACATACAGACATTAGAATAATCAAGAATCTATACTGGCAGCAAATCAGCATATGGACAGAAAATGAGTTTAGCACATTTACAAAATAGAAAGAGGTGTAAGACAAGGATATGTCTTCTCACTGGATTTATTCAACTTCTACGGCAGGGCAATTCTGAGAGAATTAGAAATCCTACCAGGATTCATTATTGGCGGCCACAATCTTGACAATATGAGATATGCAGATGACACAGTAATGATAGCAGGTACAGAAAGGAAACTACAGAAGGTAACCAAGGAAAGCAAGAAGAAAGGACTAAGCATAAACTACAAGAAGACAGAATGCATGGTTATCAGCAAAAGAATGAGCCTAAAATGCAAATTAAAAATTGGGGATACTAAAATCATCCAAGTACAGAAATTTAAATATTTATTAAGTGTTCTAACAGAAGACAGAAAGTGTAACATTGAGATCCGAAGACGTATTGGGTTAGACAAAGATGCATTCCAAAAGCTAAGCAGAGTATTAAGAGACAGGAAAATTTTGCTAGAAACAAAGAAAATAGTAATGAACTGTTACATGATATCTGTCCTCCTGTATGGCAACAAATGCTGGACATCTCCTCAAAGATGAAAAGACACAAAGCGGCAGAAGTGTAGTTCTACAGAAAGATGCTGAGCATACCATGAGCTGAACATGTGAGCAACAATGAGGTTTTGGAGAGAATGGAAACAAAAAGGAAACTTATACTTAACATCAGGAAGAGGCAGTTGAAATTTCTGGGGCATGTAATGAGGAAGGCGGGCTTGAAAATCCTGATACTCACAGGAAAGATTGAGGGAAATAGGAAAGAAGCGCGTAACATACTTGATGAGCTTGAGAGCAAATTGAATGCAGAATAGGGTTTGGGAGAAATAGCAAACAAAACTTATTAAGAGCTACAAGAGACAGGAAGATGTGGAGGGCCATGATCGCCTACCTCCTGAAGGGACACAGCACGTAAAAGAAGAATATCACTTCTTAACCTTATAGACAAAGGATATATATATATATATATATATATATATATATATATACAAAGAAGATATTCCAGTGTCAGAATAATATTGGATATGTTAATGCTGCTTCTCAACATTATAGACAATGGTCTATGCACACTTTACTAATGCTGAATCTAAACTGAGGAATATTGCAGCTGCATTTCAAAAACTTTTGTTCTTTTATACTTATTCATTATAGCAAAAGCACATTGTTAACATTATGGTACACATCATCAACATACAAAACAGTTCTTATGTGTATTTAGAATTCAGTATTAAGAATTAGTATTCAATAAACTGGATGTGTGGGTAGATTAATTGGGTTTTTTTTAATTTTTTAATTTTCTACAGCCACCAAGAAATTTGTGGACTTGAAAGAATTAAAACTAAAATAAATAGACATAATACATATAAATTATTTAACCAAATATACTTGAATAAAAATATGCTGCTTAAATATACACACACACTCTCACACAAATATATACACATACATACATTACACACACTCCCCCAAAACTAAAAGATAACATACACTTAACATACACATCCCTTCCCAGCAACCAATAAATCTGTCAAAATAACCAAGGAGGGAATTCTGAGGCTCAGGTAAAAGCAACTTTCAATAGGCCATTTAACCAATACAAGGACTGACCAAAATTAATGATAAAAAAAAATAAAAATACAGATAAAGTTCACTTTCTTCAGATACAGTCATTCACTCATATAGTTCACTGCAACTAACAAGCAGGAATTTTTTTCTCATGATGATGGGCATGCTGGCTGAAACTAGCGGAGAGACCTAATTGAAATAATAAAACAAAAAATATTAATATACAACCCAGTGTCTGAAAATTTTAATTTTTTAATATTTTTAATTGTTCAAAACATTATATATATATAGAGAGAGAGATGTGGAGAGATAGATAGATGTGAACAGAATGATAAATGTGGACTAGATAGATAGATAAATAGATAGTTTTAAGGGGTAAAATATAAATGCAAAAGTGATCATTGAAGTCAACACTCAGAGGTGACAGGATGTTTCATGCTAGACACAATCATCAGGCTGCAAGTGTTCGATTTGTTCTCGACTATTTATAATGAGTTTCTAAGCACTGCTTAGATGTAGCACAAGGCCAGAAGTATGGAGCACCCAGTGAGGATCGAACTCACGACTCAGTCATAATATGTTCTAGCGAGACAAGCTTGCTAACCATTACACCACGCCGAGGTGCCTCTTCTCGACTATTTATATACGTGGGTCAGTGGTGCATTGTGGGTAATCCATTCTGGTGGTTATTTTGGCAGGACTGGCTTATTTGCTTATTTATTTATTTATTTGGGTTAATTTATTTTACTTGTTCTTTATTTTCATTTTTTATTTTATATATTTTTTCATTCTTTTTTGTTTTCGATGTTTTATTAACGTAGTAAAAAAATTGGTGGGGATTTGCTTAGGTCACTTATTTAATAGTTTGTTTTGGTCTGGGAAGATAAAACGCTATTTATTTGGCCAATTTTTAGATTGATTGCTGTAGTCTATTCTGCTATTTTGGTGGGGATAGTTTTTAATTTGTTTATCATTTTATTTATTTATTTATTTGCATTGATTATTTTTACTCATTTTTGCTTATTTATATTTATTTTTATTAGTTTTAATGGTTATTTTAGCAGGAGTGATTTTTTAATTTGCTCATTTATTTGGATTAATTTTTACTTGTTTTTTCTTATTTATTTACTTATTTTTTTATTTTGTATATTTTTATTTCCTCTATTTGGTTTTCGATTTTTGAGTAACATAGTGATTTTTTTATTGTTATATATTAGGTTGGTGCAAAATTAATGTCGGTTTTTGACGTATTTTTAACGTCAGAAACCGACATTATTTTTGCACCAACCTAATAGCAGTTATAGCTATTTTTTTGTCCAATTATACAAATAATTGTCGGACTTTGTCCATTTCATAATGTATGACGTCATTTGTTTACATTTGGATACGCATTGAGCAGATATGAATGATTAAGAGAAAATCATGGAGAATTGTAATGGTAAAATCAACCTTGCTAACCAAACGCTCCTCTGTGGCCGAAACGGTTAAAGGCATGTCAGGCTATATGATGGTTCCGTATAGGATACAGGTTCGATTCCTGTCGGAGGATGCATATTTTCTGTGAAATTTTCTCGGACATTCAGGCCGGTAAATGTTGTTAATACTGTTTATTATAAACAGAGCATTTACTTAAATATTTGTATCTACAAAAAGAATGTATAAACATAAAAAATGTCTTAAAAAATAACAATATATATTGAAGTGAATCCTGAACAATATCACCATAGATGAAGGCAACAGAAATGCAATTACACAGAAAGATGCTAAGAATACCATGGATGGAGCATGTGATGAAGAAGGAGGCTTGGAAAATCTGACACTCACAGAATGTATAGAAAGTGACAAATGGATGTAGTAGGCCATTTGCTTTACTTGTTTATTATTTACTTTTAGTTTATTATTTACTTTTACTAGTTTATATGAATGAATGGCAGAACAGGAAGGGGTGTTGTATGCATGCTATAAAGACAAATATTACTAAGAGCTACAAAGGACAAGAAGTTGTGGAGAGCCATGATTGCCATATGCTAAAGAAACACATCACATAGAAGAAGAAGAATCCTATATATTTATGAGACTCTCACTTGAGACATGGTCATGTGCCAAACTGCATTTAAATGGGTCTGTGGATAAAAGCTTTGATAATGCTTCATTCATTTTGATGTCACAGTTTTATGTAATATTTGCAAATGAATGAATTAATACCAAATTAGACATCTCCATTGAAAGAGAATTACTAAGTTGGGCAGGATATAAGACACATGCTTGTGGACATAAAAGATAAAACTGCATTTATTTTTATTTCAGAGTTTTATGTAATGTTTGCACACCCACTAACAACTTTATAGATATTTAATTAATTTTCATGATTTCAAGTGGACTTACACACAAACTTTGAGTTTTATATCTTAGATTAAAGTGAACGAGGTTGGGATATAAATGACTTGTCTGGAATGTACTTGTATCTAAATTGTATCAACTTTGTTTATACTGACATGATTAGTTAAAGAAACAGCTTTATTACAATGAAAGATACACTATCTATCTCTTAGCAGTTAGATAATGCAATTACACAATTGAAATGTTTCAGAAAATTGTAAATTAAGTTTTCGTGTCAAGCCTTGCAGTTGCACAACATATCAAATTGCTTCAAGCCAATTGTAAATTAAATATTGCATATTTATTATCTTCAAATAAATCTTCAATCTGCAATCAACTTTGCTGAAAGTTTTAAGTGTCAGTTAATTGATTTGTTTATTTATAGTAAAATAGGAAACATTAAGATATTTGCCAATCTTTGCAAATGCCTTTTAAAGTCTTTAGTCTCCAAACTTTTCTACCTCTTTATCATAAAAATTAGCATACTACCCATAAAAATTAGCATACTACCCATAAAAAAGGACAGGATTATTTATATATATGGATTTGCACTTCTACCTTGAATCTGTATATTTCCCAAATCTATATTAAGAAGAAAACCAGACATCTACATATGGGAGTTCCTAAGGAAGTCTATGGAACCAATTGTTGGGAACTCAATCATAGGGTCCGTGGTCCCCTGCTTCTGGCTCACTGAACCCCTCCATAAGTATATAATATCACTTTTGTGTCCTTGTGTTTGAGACCCTAGGTCTAAACAATCAGCTCTATGCAACAATATTTTCAGATCAATCATTAAAAATGGCTTCAGGCAAATGAACCCTGGAGGTCTTAAAGAAGAAAATCTTCCATCAGTTTTCATAGACTGGTGCTACAGTATCACAACGAAGTTTACCAAATAACCAAAATAATATCTCTTGAAAATTTCTAACAGCTGCAAGAACTAAAATGAATAGAATGTGTAAAATGAATAGAATGTGTAACTAAAGGAGAAAATAATGATATCATCAATATGTTGAGTTACACATTACCTTAAACAAAAGGCTAGGAAGGAAACTCCCATCAATAGTAGAAAGAGCAATAACTGTTAGTTGATTTTAGAAACCTATTTCCTGAAAACCTACTAACAACATCTCTTGAAAATTGACAAAATTTGGCATTATGGTATTGTTGTAGCATACCTACAAATGATAATGGGTATGTCCCCATTCACATAAATACAGTAGTAAATACTGTATGTTGGTCTGCAGTTGGAGATTCATTGTGGAATTCACTTGACTCACTTCTAGCAGTTGACTACAACTTCTAGACACTGGCAAATTTTTTTTTTTTAAGCTTTTCTCCCCCCAAGCAAGGCGGGAATGCCACTAGCATGCAAAGAGAGTGGGAGCAAGAGTAAAGAAGCATGATAGAGGAAAGAATGAAGAGAAGGACAGGTATTAGAGCAAAGCATCTGGAGATGTTGATTGACATTGCATTTGAATATTTGGAAATTATAGCTATCAGGGAAGCAATTAAAAGGAAGGGAATTCCACAGATGGAAAGTGTGAGACATGAAGCTATTGGCGTAGAAGGGATGTCTACATTTAATTGTTTCAACAGTGAAAAGGTGCGACTGAGATGCCAACCTAGTAACACACTTTAATTCATGCAGTTTGGGAACCAGTGAAAGTAGCTCGTCGAAGCAGATACCGTGAAAGTATTTGTAGAAGAGACAGAGGGAAGTAACAGCACATCTGTGAGAGTGCTACTGTAAACGAGATGCCAGATCAGGGCCAATCACATTGCATATCCATCTCTGGATTTTGTCGAGGACCTTACGACAAACAGCAGGGGCTCTAGACCATATATGACAGCAGTATTCCATGCAAGGGTGAATAGTTGATTTATAGATTTGAAGGATGGACTCGGGTGAGAAAAACTTTCTGGTGCAACACAGAGAACCAATTTTCCTTGTGGTAGATGAAGCTATTGATTCAATGTAATTGTTCCATCTAAGGTCAGTGACCAGTCGCAAAGAGGTGCTCTCATGGAGTTGAGCATCAGATATTCTAATGGGATGCATGGAGGTTTCTCTGTAGTGGGTAACAGAGAGCAGTTTTGTTTTTGAGACATTAAAGTTAACCAGCCATTCCCTGCCCCAGTTAATATTTGATTGGAGGTCCTTTTAGGATCAACGAAAGGAAATCACGGAATGTGTCCCAGTCAGCTCGTTGATAACAGAAAGATATTCTGTTGGTAGGAGGTTCTTTGCTGGAGGTGGAGTAGAAGGAGATGTTGGCAGACACTATAGCATGATCAGAGTTGCCAAGAAGGCAGAGCTGTGTGGCACAACAAGATTCTGGAATGATGGTGAAACAGATATCGAGAAGGGAAGCCTTACCATCATGGTTATTGGGGAAATGTGCGAGATATGTTGTTCTTGTCCTAAGTATTATCATTCATTACCAACCTTTGGTTAGATTTTTTTTTTTAAGCATTCAACCCCAAGCAAGGTGGGAATCCACTAGCATGCAAGAGGTTACAGAGAGTTGGAGTGAAAACAAAGAGGAGTGATAGAGGAGAGGATGAAGAGAAGGTTAGGGGATAGATCAGGGCATCTGGAGACGTCGATTGATGTTACATTTGAATAGTTGGAGATTATAGTTATCAGGAAAACAAGAAATGAGGAGGGAGTTTCACAGGTGAGAAGTGTGGGACATGATGCTATTGGAGTAGAAGAGATGGCTACATTTAACAGTCTTGACAGTGAAAGGGTGAGAGTGAGATGCCAACCTAGTTGAATGCAACATCGTTGAAGTCTGAGAACCAGTGAAAGCAGCTAATTGGAGCAGTTACCATGAAAGTATTTGTAAAAAAGGCAGAGGGAGGCAATGGCACATCTGTGAGAGAGTGGCTGCAGATGAGATGCAAGATCAGGGCCAATTACATTGCATATCCATCTCTGGATTTTATCAAGAACCTTGAGACAAATAGAAAGGGCTCCAGGCCATATATGGCAGCAATACTCCATGCAAGGCCAAATGGTTGATTTGTAGATTTGAAGGATTGACTCCAGTAAGAATAATTTCCTGGCATGGCACAGGGAGTCAACTTTCCTAGCAGTGGACGAAGCTATTGACTCAATGCATTCATTCAATCTCAGGTCAACGGACAATGTGAGACCCAGCAGTTGCTCTCATGGAGTTGAGCGTCAGACATTCTAATGAGAGGCAGGGATGGTTCACTCTGGTGAGTAATAGAGACCAGTTTTGTTTATGATGCATTAAAGTTAACCAGCCAATTCATGCCCCAGTCAACAACCAATTAGAGGTCTTTTCTAGACAAATGGCTAGGTTTATTCTATTCAGTAAACTTTTTTATCTTATTATTATCTTATTATCAAGTACCTGCACAAAAAGAGTTTAGCTCCCAAGTATATTCATGTTGACACACATTAGGGATGACACTCCAGTTTTATCAACAGCGCAAAAGCAGACAGCTGAATTTAGGAGGGAGCTTCTTAAAGGTAACCCAATGTCTGGTCATCCTGCAATTACCACCTCGAAGGAAAACATTGAACATGTTTGTCACATGCTGATGGCCTATCCTCTGAGACAGTTGAGAATATTCTGCACAACAAACTTGCATGACAAAGGTGTCTGCTCAGTGACATTGTTTGAGACAGATCCAGTTTGAATGTTTTCTAACCCAGGATGAGTGTTGGGTCCATCAATTTGAGCCAAAGACAAAGAGACAATACATGCAGATGAAACACCACTCCTTACCTTCTCCAAGGAAGGCCAAGATCATTTCATTTGCAAGAATGGTGATGACATTAGATTTTTCAGATGCAAAAAGAATTGTGTTTATTGAAGTGGGCCACACCATCAATAGAGAGTACTATGTCAACTTCCTGAGGCAGTTACAAAAAGTCAAACACCCAGGAAGACTAATGAAAGAAGTCTTGTTCTATCAGGACAATGATCTAGCACACAAGTCATTTGTTTCAATGGCTGCTGTGTGTGACTGTTGCCTTTGAATTGGTTGATCACCCTCCCTATTCTTGTGATTTGACTATCATCTGTTCCCCAACATGAAAACACTTGGGTGGGAACTAGTATCACAGTGAAGATGACATCATATCTGCTGTTGATGTCTTTTTTGACCAATTCAAAGAACCATTTTCTTTGAACTGTCAGATTTCTGTTTACATGGAAATTCAGTTATTAATAAGAAGATTTGAAATGAATACATGCGTTTTATATATATATATATATATATATATATATATATTGTTAAATTAAGAAATCTACCTTTATAGGGATTAAGAATTATATTCATATTTACACCTTTCAAATTTTTGCTCATGAGTTAAAAAGATTTAACTCTTTATTCAAACAAAACTTTTTCATCATGATTAATCAAAGATGATACATAATTAGGATTTATGTTTTATTATCTACACTAATCAATTAGGGCTTCTTCTATAAATATTTTCATGATAATTTTTATTCTTTCCATTATGGTACCTAGACTTCATGAATTTAAGTTTATTATTAGACTGGCTGCAAAGTCTCACCATTATACAGTTGAAGTGGCTAGATGTAACCATAAGTTCTATGCTAACAGTTTCTTCTATCACATTTCTTGCTAGTGGGACTCTTTTCTGATATTTTTCTTTCCAGTCAATTTTGACCTTCAAAAATTTAAATGCAATGTCGATCATTATCTTCTGTCTTCTTAATTCCTTTTCTTTTATTGTTCCCTGTCCTTAATGTTTTTTTTCTTTTTCTTACATTCTTTCACACTCATCATTTTCTTAGTGACATCATTACATTGCTTGGGGGTGAAATGATTTTTTTTAAATTAAAACCTCTGCAACTTTGCCAAAACAAGTAGAGTTCACATGAGATCTGAAGAACAGGAAGTGGAGAAGATGATTTCCAGCCAAAAGGAAAGCAAGAAGCAAGAAAGATAATTGTTTTTTTCTTCAAAGTGTGAACAATATTTAGCAAAGAAAAAAAATGAAAAAGAATGAAAAGATGCATTAAAAATAAAAACAGTCCTTTCTTTTGCTCTTTCTTCCCTTTTCCTTTCATATATTTGAAAGTTAAAAAACAATGTTGTTTTCACTTATAAAAACAAAAGGATCGCCCTTTCTTTTGCTCTTTCTTCCCTTTTCCTTTCATATATTTGAAAGTTAAAAAACAATGTTGTTATCACTTATAAAAACAAAAGGATTCGCCCTTTCTTTTGCTCTTTCTGTCCTTGTCTTTCAGGATTTTGAAAGATAAAAAAAACAATGTCATTTTTAATTATAAAAACAAAAGGACAGTCTTTACTTTTGCTCTTTCTCTCCTTGTCTTTTCATGAATTTGGATGTTAAAAAACGATGTTGTTTTCAATAATAAAAAGAAAACTATTGTCCTTTCTTTAGCTTTTTCTGTCCTTGTCTTTCCATACATCTTAAATTAAAACAGTTTCTTCTCTTGTACATCTTGTTTGTGAAACTCTCTCCCAGCTATGTGCTTTCAAGTTAAGTTTCATCTTCAAAGATTTTGATGAAATATCAGTCGTTATCTTCAATCTTCTTAATTCCTGTTTTTATTTCTCTGCCTCCTAATAATGTTTTTAATTTTTTTAATATTCTTTTACACTAACCCCTTGTATCTTAATGGCTTTATTACCTTACTTGGAATGAAATAATTTAAAAACAGGAAAAGAGGATGGAAGGTTATAATTCACCTTTCATTACTAATGAATAAAGAACACAATATTTATGCTCAGAAAAAAAAGAACAATACAAATGCAGAACAGTGTGTACCTGTGTTTTATAGATTATACAAAAGTGTTTGATAAAGTGCATTACAAAGAACTATTGGAACTGCTAGATAACCTCAACACATTTGGGAAGGATATGAAAATAATCCAGAACCTATACTGGCTGCAAACCAGCTGTATATAGATAAAAAATGAGTTCAATAAATATACAAAAATAGAAAGGGGTGTAAGACAAGAATGTGTCTTCTCACCGGACTTAATCAGCTTATACACTCAGGAAATTCTAAGAGAATTAGAAGTCCTACAGTGTTGATAGCAAACATATAAAGGAGAGTACAAGAATTCCTGCAGAAGGTATTTAGGGAAAGTGAGAAGAAAGGACTAAACATCAATTGCAAGAAAACAGAATATATAGTTGTTAGCTAAAGGAACAGACTGACATGCAAATTACAAATTATAGATACTAAAATCAAACAATTACAACAAACTTAAATATCTGGGAAGTGTTTTAACAGGGGATGAAAAGTGTAGTGTTCAAATCCGAAGGTGCATTGGGATAACAAATGATGCCCTTTCAAAGGTTAAGCAAAGTATTAAAAAATAGAAAAAAATTGTTAAAAACAAAGAAAAGAGTGCTGAGCTATAATATCATATATTATAATATAATATCAGTCCTCCTATAAGGTGGTAAATGGTGGACAATATCTTCAGAGATTAAAACAGTTGAAGCAGCAGAAACAAAAAAAAGAGTACTCAGCTATTACATAATATCAGTCCTTCTAAAAGGCAGTGAATGATGGATAATCTCCTCACAGATGAAGAAAAGACTTGAAGCAACAGAAACATAAAAAAGAGTACTGAAATGTGATCAGTATAGAGAAATAGTATAGTGAATAGTACAGAAGATAGTGGAGAAAAAGTGATCCATAAGTAATAGAGGATAGAATAGAAATAGTGATCATTTAGGCATCACACTAATTCCCATATTTAAATTTCCTTCACATCATGTGATCTACTTATTCAAAATGGGATCAACCATGTTTATTCATTGGCGATCTATGTTCAAACTACAATGTCGGCAGTGAAACGTTATTCCTATATAGCAGGTACCATAACCAAAAAAGAATGAAAGGTAACACACTACAATGGAAATGAAGTGTTGTTAAAATAAAATTGAGGATTTATATGTTTCCATATATAAATCAGGAGGTTGGAGGATACAAAAACAATTAGAGAGTTCACCTTGGGATTCTACTACATACATAGTATTTGGTATTGTAGTATTGTAGTTGTAGAGAAAGATCACACAAAGGAAATATATGTGTATGGGCATTATCACATTGTAATATCAGTCATCCTATATGGCAGGGAATGCTGAACAATCTCCTCACAGATGAAGAAGAGACTCGAAGCAACATAAATTTGGTTCTACAGAAGGATGCTAAGAATACCATGGACTGAATATGTGAACAACAAAGTTTTAGAGAAAATGGAAACAAAAAGGACACTTATACATAACACCAAGAAAAGATAGTTGAAATTTCTAGGGCACATAATGAGGAAAGAGGGCTTGGAAAATTTGATACTCAGACTGAAGGCAAAATGGACAGAGGAAAACAATGTATAACCTACATAGAGGGCTTTGAGTAAACAGATAGTAGAGCAAGGTTTAGGAGAGATAACAAAAAGAGAAAATTAAAAATTAAATTCATAAAGTCCATATACGATAGAGGAAAGTTTATCAGAATGACTGCAATGATAGTATTTATAGAAAAGGAACAGGAAAGCTATGTTATGTTAATGGAGAAAGGGGCTGAAGCCAAGATACCAGGTCAGGACCAATAACATTGCAAATTCTTCTTTGGATTTTATGAAGGATATCTAAATATATAGCAGGAGCACCAGACCAAATGCAGGAGCAAAGCAAGGATGAATCGTAGACTTATAAATATGTAAGATAGATTCTTATGAGAAAAATTGTCTAGCACGACATAGTGAACCAACATCTTAGGTGCAGACTTAGCAATTAATTCAATATATTCTTTCCATTTCATGTCAACTGAAAACTTTAGTCTGAGAAGGCGCCATGAGTCACTCTTCTGGAGGTTAGCATCAGCCATGCTGATGGAAGGTAAAAAGTGTTCTCTCAGATGAGTAAAAAAAAGACCAGTTTAATTTTTGAGGCATTAAAATTAACAAGCTACATTTAACAGCAGATTGTAGGTCATTTTTAGGTCAGCTGCTAATTTAAGCCAATCAGACTTACTGTTAAAACGGGAGTAAATAGATGTGTCATCAACATAGATACCAATTTGAGAACTGATGAAATCAGGAAGGTCATTTATGAAAATTATAAACAATGTAGGTCCAAGCAAAGTGTAATTCAAATAGTGAACATTTTATCATAAGTTAATATTCTCTTGAAAGGTGATCTGTTAAGTTGTAGAACGTTTCACATAAGATTTTCCTACAGAAATTTTATTTGCATGACACACTCAACCAAAACATTTTCTTTGCTTTTTTAGCATAAGAAAAGCTTCGTTGAAGGATAAAGTTTAGATTTTTTTTTCTTTTACATCACACTTCTGTCAGCTGAAATTCAATATCTGACGTCTATTTTTTTTTTCTTTCTGCAATAAAAGTCCTCTGTGAAGCTAGTCAGTAAGGCATGGCCAATTTTCTCCAGGGATGTAGTTGTTTTCTTTTCATACAATCAAAAATGATGTCTGAATTTTGCTTTTATCCACACCTTGACATTTTAGGTGATGAAGAGAAGACAGTTAATGTTGCATGACTAAAAGCATCCCAATAAAAGCAAGTGTCTTGACATTACACACATATAATGCCAAAACTATATAAAAAAAAATGATAATACAGAACTTCTTAAAAACAAAAATATAACATTAACAGAAAGGAAGGCTGTACAGCTTGTTAAATGAAAAAAGAACTAGATGAAGTACCCATCTACTTTGGGTAAGAGGTTGTTTCAATTAGATGTATAGCAGACATTAAACAATTTTGCCTGTCAAACCAGTGTGAAAAACCCTATCAGCGGAGGTAGCTCTTTTACAGCTTTTGGGCATGCATAAAAATAAAAAGTGTGTGTATTCATGCTGTGGACTGGAAGAGGCTAGTTTTCTCTCACCATGGGCTGAGATTGAGAAGGGATACTAAAATTAGCGCTCCCAGTAATAGACATATTGTAGACAGTACATCTCCCTCACTTGCTAATTCACCAGCAGTGTAAGTTTAACTTTTCCTTCATTATTTGTAGAGATTCTTAAAAATATTTCTTGAAATCTCTACACAAAAGGATGTTCCCGATAGAATAAATAATTCTATCTTGTTTTGCTTCACCCTTTTGCTTGTCTATTTTCTCAATGCTTTAAGTTTTTGTTCAACACATGACCCCTGACCTAGTAAAAACAGTTTGGTGTCCACAAGTTTAGTTGTGGGTTTTTTTTTTTACTTTCACTTATCATTACAGTATTAATCTATTTATATGGATTATTATTAATCTATTTTTAGAGATTATTATTAATCTGTCTTTAGAGATTATTATTAATCTATCTTTATAGATTTCTCTGATCATTATTTTTTTATTCATTAATCAAACTTTATTTACAAATTGTTATTATACCTGTCAAGCATCTTCAGTGATTTCTTTATGTGCTATGTCCCTTCAGGACAGGTGTTCATGGCTCTCCATATCTTTCTCCTTTACTATCCCTCTTTGTTCTTTTGGTACTTGTTATGTCATCCACTAACTGTAACCATTACACCACTCACATCATCAATCCATATATATATATATATATATATATATATATATATATATATATATACACATTAAGAAATGGACAAAGTCCGACAGTTTATTTATTAAAGACATTTTTATGTTTAACGTTCTTTTTATAGATACAAGTATTTAAGTAAATGCTCTGTTTATAATAAACAGTATTAAATAACATTTACCGGCCTGAATGTCCGAGAAATTTTCATAGAAAAAATTTTCAGGGTCATAAAATTCAACCTTGCCTACCAGATGCTCCTTTGTGGCCGAGTCGGTTAAGGCACGTCAGCGTAAATGACAGTTCCGTATAGGATGCAGGTTCGAATCCTGTCAAAGGACGAATATTTTCTATGAAAATTTCTCGGACATTCAGGCCGGTAAATGTTATTTAATACTGTTTATTATAAACAGAGCATTTACTTAAATACTTGTATCTATAAAAAGAACGTTAAACATAAAAATGTCTTTAATAAATATATATATATATATATATATATATATATATATATATATATATATATGTATTTTCTTTTTTTATTAAGCAATTCACCCCAAGCAAGGCAGGAGTGCCACTAGCATGCAAGGGGGTAACAGAAGATTGAGAACAAGAGTAAAGAGGCATGTTTAAGGAAAGAATAAAGAGAAGAACAGGGAACAATCTCTGGGTGTCAGATGTCGATTGACATTACACTTGAATATTTGGAGATTATAGTCATCAGGGAAGCAAGTAAGGGGAAGGGATTTCCACAGACAGGAAGTGTGAGAGAAGAAGCTGTTTGAGTCGAAGAGACGGTTACATTTAACCGTTTTGACAGTGAAAGGGTGGGGCTGAGATGCCAGTCTGGTAGCTCACTTAAATTCATGCAGTCTGGGAACCAACGAAAGTATCTCATCAACAGTTGCCATGAAAATACTTGTAGAAGAGACAGAGGGAAGCCACAGCACGAAAGGGGTTGTAGACTAGATGACAGATCAGGACTTATGAGATTCTTCTTTATGTGTCATGTTCATTCAGGTTATAGGCGATCGTGGCTCACTTCAATTCATCACACTTAAGAAATTCTATCTTTTTGTTATTTCTCCTAAACCTTGTTTCATCATCCATTTACTCAAGCTCACTAAGTAGGTTTGCGTTTTTTTTCCTCTGTAATGCTTGCTTTCAATCTGTCCTGTGAATATCAGATTTTCCAAGCCCTTTTTCCTCATCATATGCCCTCAAAATTTCAACTGCCTATACCTGATGTTAAGCATAAGTTTCCTTTTTGTTTCCATTTTCTCTAAAACTTTCTTGTTGCTCACATGTTCCTACCAAATTATCCTTCTGTAGAACAATATTTCTGTTGCTTCAAGTCTCCTCTTCATCTTTGAGGAGACTGCCAAGAACTCACTGCCATACAGGAGGACAGATATCATGTAACACTTTAGTACTCTTTTACTTGTTTCTAGCAAAGGTTTTTTATTTCCTAGTATTCTGCTTAGCTTTTTTAATTCTCCCTTGGCTGTCTCAATACAACTTCGGATTTCAGGGTCATACAATGATTAAATCAAAACAGACTAATGAGTTATTTATTGTGTTAAGTAATACAACTGAATTTACTTTTAATGAAGACGAAACTAATTTTTCAATTGAGAAATAATCATGAATTTTTTATAAGATTTTAGTTTCTGATTTTAAAAAAATTTGGTTAAGAATCTCAGAGATATTTACGAAAAAATGACTGAGTGTTCAGTCTGTGGTATTCTTAACATTGTTCTGTTGCCTTGAGTCTTGGATTTCTTTGAAATCTTATTCCTTTCAAGTGAGATTTAATTTTTGAAAAGTAAAAATTGCAAGGGGTCAAATCTGGGAAATATGGTGATTGTTAAACTTGGAGAATGTTATGCTTGGCCCAAAACTTCTGCACAAGCCATAGTCATCAATGGAACCACTGTGGTGTGGTTAGACAACGACATGCTACATGCTTTCCTTCAAAGCACTGCTATACACAACTAAAGTGAGCAAGAATGTTATAATTTAGTGTATATGTGCAACAGAGTTCAAAGTTAATCTGTGCCAAGTAGCTTCATTCTTCACACTTTAGCTCCATTAGCATAGCAACAGTCCCTATAATTCTTTACCAGAGCTCATATATACTTGGATAACTCTTCCACTTTCTCTCAATATAACCTCATATATTATAATGATATTAATGATATAGTGGAATCTTAGATATTCTTTAGATGTGTACATGAAATAAGCTTTAGAATAAAGGGCTGTAAAGAGTAAAATATTTTTGATACACCCTAATAGATAATAAGAATATAATAGAATCATAGCTAACCATTGGATGTGTACATAAATTTTATGGGATCTTACCCATAATAATAATAATAATAATGGACTATTCCATACTTAATAAATACTGCACCTCAGGAGTAGGCAAGGAGTCAGTAGTTCAAGTCGAGTCAAGAGTCGAGTCAGAGGCAGTCCGAAACAGAGTCGCGTTCAGACAATTACTGCAAGACATTGGAATAGTGATACTGGTCGAGACTACATTGTTCTCTCTACTATACCTGATTGTTCATACTAACACTTCTACTTCTCTGTATATATTCCTGTTTGTAATATATCTGTGTTATTCCATACCTGTGTTCAAGTTCTTATTTATTGGTTCTACCTTGGACTATCACCGTGGTACAAGGAACCGGACCATAACAATAAAATAAGCTTAAAGATAAAGGGCTGTAAAAAAAATTAAAATACTTTTGATACACTCTAATATATCATGATAATATTAATAATATAATAAAATCATAGCTAATCATTGGATATGTACATGAAATGAGCTTTAGAGTAAAGGGCTGTAAAAACTGAAAATTCTTTTGATACATATATAATATATAATGACTAGCAGCATGGCCTGGTGTTGTCTGTGCTTGCTTCAAAAATTTACGACTCATACAGCAATCGCTATCACTTGACTTAAGATATTTTTGCCCTTCCTTGCCTTTAAAGGAGTGCCCTTTGCCGTGCTGATGTTGCTACATGCCTTACTTATGTTGCTACATGCCTTACTTCTTGCCTATCTCACACTGCAAATTTTTTCGAAGCTCTATACTAAACATTAAATCTGTTATGAAAATGAACTAAATAAAATGAACACAAAATGATCAGCTTTAAAAAAGGACTTGTAACTGGAAAAACCAAATAAAAAAAGAATGTTAACAACAAATACTTTTTCACAGCCAACCCAGTTCTGCGGAATCAGAATCAACATTGAGTTTAAGCAAGCGAATGAGCCAATTGGAGTAAAGTGCAATGCATATTTAAATTTTTTCCACTTGTGACGAATGTAGCTAGCGATTTTTTTGCATGCTAGTTAACATTCGTGTCAGTCAGCTGTTGGCTCTCACACTGGCCAATAGAATCTTCCTGCCTATTCATGGCAGCCAGCTATAAGCTCTCACTCTGGCCAGTAGAAAATGGTCGCAAACTACATGAAAACTGCCGTAGAAGCATGAAAAAATCGATTATTTCCACTATCATCGGTGGGAGTTGGGAAATGACAAAATTGGTCTTGGCCTTCCCGCTAACTTGGAGCATGTGCATGTAAATTTTGGTGCAAATCTGTCAAAAATTGAGTCTGTGCATTCGTTACACACACACACACACACATCCTGCTTTTATAGATAGAGATGTAGTAGAATCATAGCTAATCAGTGGATGTGTACATGAAATAAGCTTTAAGATAAGGGGCTGTAAAAACTGAAAATACTTTTGATACATATATAATATATAATGATAATATTAATAATGTAATAGAATTATAGCTAATCATTGGATGTATACATGAAATAAGCTTTAGAGTAAAGGGCTGTAATGCTAATAGGAATATATACTTGAAAAACAAGGTGGATAAAATAATTAAAGGTTTATTGTAAAAAACCAGTACAATACCAATAAAGGTAACAGTTAAGGTTGTCGCAAGTCAATCTAGTAGTGATAATCCAGCCAAAAATAATCCCTATCAAACCTGCATAAACGGATTAAGGGGCAGTCTACCTCCCCGAATCAGACACTGCATTTCAGTAGAGTCTTGTCCGGGTTCCTCTCTGCTCAGAGGCAGAGAGTTCGACTGTTTACCTGAAACTGGTCACAGCTAGTATATTTAGCTACCCCGCCACGTGGGTTGCATGTGACACAAGGCTGGTTTAACGTAGGTTCTTCGAGCCCGTAGGCTTGCCCAAAAATATTCCCTTTTTGAACCTGCATAAACGGGTTCAGGGTCAGTCAACCTCCCCAAACAAGATTCTGCCCGAAGGCAGAACCTCGTCCGGGTTCCTCTCTGCCTGAAGGCAGAGAGTTCGACTGTTCATCTGGAACAGCTAGTCTCTGTAGTCCGTTAACTTACAGATACTTATAGGTAATTACTACTTATAATGTAGTCACTCATGGTGGTGACAGATTATTCCATTACATCAGTGCATTACTGAAATATTTTATTTCCAATTTCTTTGACTGGGCTGATGAATATCTTTGGAATCGTAACTACATTTAAGCAATCCAACATTTTTTATTATTTATTATTTATTCCTACATATTTGCTTATTTCACACTATCAAAAAATATTTGTATTGAATCATTATTCATATTCTTTATTTGTTATAATTCAAGTTTTTATTGAAAACTTCATTGACTTCAATACTTAAGAAAGTAAAACTTTGAAATGCATACATAGCATCAAATATGGTGGTCAATATTTATTTATATGTAAATATATTTATATATTTATTGCTGAAAGATCTTATATAACAAAGTAATTTTTATTTTGTATTTTGGGAATACATGGATAGAACCTTTTAAGATATTAAGGGAATTTAAGAACACAACTGAAAAAGGCTTCTTTTTAAAATGTTGATTGTATATTCTTATGGGAAATCTATAAAAGAAACAAGCAAATATGTCAGTCTAAATATATGAGATTACTTCTTTGGGTTTTTCTGTCAAGTCAAACAGTTACAAGAATCTTTCATCATCTTTGTTTGATAAGAAAATTTACCATTTATGCTGATAAAATTTATATCAATTTTGTCATCTCTTTTGCCATTGAAACAGTCCAAGGATAAAACTCCATTTTTTTTTTTTTTTTGCATAGAAATCAAATAGAATTTTACAAATCAAAATTACAATATTGCTTTTTCACAATATGTAACCTCAAAATTTGATAAAAATTTAGGACAAAACTATACATATTGAAGTTCTGTATAACAGAATGGTTTGAATAACTTGGAAATGACTATAATGGAATTGTAGAATTCTCAATGTGCTTGTGAAAATTCTTCATAATTCTTTAAGACAAAGTGCCATCTTTTTCTTCTATGTATTACAGAAGCAGTTTTAAGGTGCTACATTTTTTTTCAATTTGTATCTTCCTTCTTATTATTCTATGTGCCATGTCTGTTCATGGCTTTTCAGAATTTCCTGTCATTTGTAATAAATTTTGTCTTTTTGTTATCTCTCCTAAACCTTGTTCTGCCATCCATTTACTCAAGCTCACTAGGTAAGTTATTCATTGTTTTCCTCTTGCCTTCAATCCAAATTGTTAAGATTATGCCAACCGATAATAAATCCTGGTAGGGCCTCCAGGTCACTTAAGATATCTTCACTGTAAAGGTTGAATAAATTTAAAAAAATAACACTTTTACAAACATGCAGAAAAAAAAAGTAGATAAAATCCAGAAAGTTAGCTGACACTTAACATCACAACTTCTTTTAAAGGGATTTACTCTCTCTCACCTTTGATAAAAGTCATGTACTTTGCACATCCACAAAATCAGGATGGTGAACACACATCCACATGTGTAAGATAGATTCTGGTAAAAAAATTGTCTAGCATGACACGGTGAATCAACTTTCTTAGCATCAGACTTAGAAATATAAGTCTATAATTCATTCAGGTATTGAATATTCCTGCCACATCTGGTCTGCTCCTTCTGCTATATATTTAGAGAATCTACATAAAATCCAAAAAAGAATCTGCAATGTTATCGGTCCTGAACTGGCATCTCGGATTCAGTCATTTTCCCACTGCCATAACATAGCTTCCCTCTACCTTTTCTATAAATATTTTCATGGTAATTGTTCTGGTGAACTTTCCGCTATAATACCTAAACTTTATAAATTTAAGTGCAGTACTAGATTGGTGGCAAGGTCTCACCATCTTACAGTTGAAATGGCTAGATGTAAACATAAGCTCTATGCTAACAGTTTCTCCTCTCACACTTCTTACTTATGGAATACTTTTCTGGCATCTTTCTTTCCAGTCAACTTTGATCTTCAAAAATTTAAATGCAATGTCAATCATTATCTTCTGTTTTCCTAATTCTTGTTCTTTTGTTATTCTATCTCTTTAGTAATGTTGTTTTTCTCATAATCTCTTACACTCAGCAACTACTTGAGTCTTAGTGGCCTTATTACCTTACTTTGGGGTAAAATGATTAAAAAAAAGTAAAATTGAAAGCAAGCTTCACAATTTGGTCGGTCCAACTTCTGAAAAACAGTTCAAATGTTGGAACAGAATTATGTTACAGCAATTGATTGGATTTCTACAGCAAAACAAATTGCAAACTGTTGTAATCTAGAAAAGGTTACTGACTGAGGAATAACCAAAATGGAGGTTGGAAATGAAATGGCAATCTTTATAACATCAACAAAATACAATACTCACCAGCAGCATGAAGTAGGTAAACCACTGCTAGTGATGGACAACTTAGACAGCCTATTATCCCCACCACACACACTTACAATAGTGACCAAGGTATTTCTGAGGATTGGGGCATACACATTAGTGTTCATACATACAGTATATAATACTATCTATCTGTCTATCTATCTATCTATTACAGCACATTCATATGTATCTATCTATCTCAATCACTTTATTATCTATCTATTACTGCACATTCATATCTATCTCAATCTTTTCATTATCTATCACAGCACATTCATATCTGTCTATCTATCTATCTATCTATTTGTTGTAATCTACAAAAGGTTACTGAATGAGGAATAACCAAAATGGAGGTTGGAAATAAAATGGTAATTTTTATAACATCAACAAAATACAATACTCGCCAGCAGTGTAAAGTAAGTAAACCACTGCTAGTGGTGGACTATTTAGACAGCATATTACCCCCACTTACAATAGTGTCCAACATATTTATGAAGATTGGGACATACCCATTAGTGTTCATAGGTACGGTATATAACACAAACATTATAACAAAACATGACGTTTGTGGACAACTTATATTATCCTATTTGAAAAGAGGTTTTCATATTACCAATTCCTCATGACCATATTTCTATAGGACTGTATTCAAACATAATTAGTATGCAAAAAATACTAATGAATTTTTATAAAAAGAGGGAAATAAAAAAAGGAATATATATAGGATTATGCAGATGACACAGTGTTGATAGCAAACATGAAAAGGAAACTACAAAAGCTTCTACAGAAGGTGGCAAAGTAAAGCAAGAAGGAAAGGACTAAATATAAACTACATGAACACAGATTGCATGGTTATCATTTAAAGGATGAGCCCAAAATAAAAAATTACAAATCAGGGATACAAGTACAGAAATTTAAATGTTTGTTAAGTGTTCTAACAGAGGACAGAAAGTGCTACACTGATATCCAAAGATGTGTTGGGATGACCAAAAATGCATTCCAAAACCTAAGCAGAGTATTAAGTGGCAGAAAATTTTGTTAGAAACAAATAAAAGCCTATTGAACTGTTATGTGATATCTTTCCCCCTGTATGGCAGTAAATGCTGGACAATCTCCACAAACATGAAGAAGAGACTTGAAGCAACAGAAATGTAGTTCTATAGAAAGATACTGAGGATACCATGGACCAATGACAAGGTTTTGGAGAGAATGGAAGCAAAAAGGAATCTTATACTTAACATCAGGAAGAAGCAGTTGAAATTTCTAGGGCCATGTAATGAGGAAGGCATGCTTGGAAAACCTGATACACACAGGAAAGATCGAGGGAAAGAGGAAAGAAGTGCGTAACATACTTGATGAGCTTGAGAGCAAATGAAATACAGAATAGGGTTTGGGAGAAATAGCAAACAAAACTTATTAAGAGCTACAAGAGACAGGAAGATGTGGAGGGCCATGATCGCTTACCTCCTGAAGGGACACAGCACATAAAAGAATATCACTTCTTAACCTTATAGACAAAGGAGATATTCCAGTGTCAGAATAATATTGGATATGCTAATGTTGCTTCTCAACATTATAGACAATGGTCTATGCACACTTTACTAATGCTGAATCTAAACTGAGGAATATTGCAGCTGCATTTCAAAAACTTTTGTCCTTTTATACTTATTCATTATAGCAAAAGCACATTGTTAACATTATGGTACACATCATCAATATACAAAACAGTTCTTATCTGTATTTAGAATTCAGTATTAAGAATTAGTATTTAATAAACTGGATGTGTGGGTAGATTAATTGGGTTTTTAAAATTTATATTTACTATCCAACACAAGTATTGAATCGAGAACTTTCAGCTGATGTAAACTTGTGCTTTAATAAGTTGACCTGTTCTATCTGGAGTTGAAATGGGTTCTGCCAATTGAGTTACATAGGAATTTAAGGTCTTTCCACTGGTAAATGCCTATAAATCTATTTGCTCAGTGAAGTTATATAAGATAAGCTCAACACTTTCATTATGCACCCAAAGACACATTTATCAATTTATTGTCTTGTATCTTGTCAAATTAAGTGTTATATTTTCATATTTGTTAAGAAAAGCATACGTTCATTGGCTTAATAGTCATAATATTACCAAGCATTTAGATATTGATAAAGATTCTTTTGGTCAATCTTTAGCTTTCAAATCTTTATAGCTATAATAACTTTATAAACCACCTTAATCTTTATAACTAGCTGGTTATATTATGTGCCATGATGCTCACTAGGTGGCATTAAGTGGATCAATAATTATGTAACCTGAAAGGGAAAGGTGTAGCTGAATTTTGATTTAAAATTTTCATTCTACTTTATTAATATTTACCAGTTAAGTGCTTAGACAAGGAAGGCAATTATACTAAAAAATTAATATTTGCTGTGTAAAATAAAAGCATTTTTTCATCTTTAATAGATGTAGGTAAATCAATACTACTGTAAGTATTGATTTACCTATATATATGCAAATTTGTCCCAACAGTTCAAATACAAGAAAACTGACTAAAAAAAGGCATGAACCCAAATTCTCATGCCCATTTGTCATATTGAAGTTATCGTAACATGAGAACATTGGTGCTCAACTCGTTTTACCTCATATCTTAATGGGTTTTTTTGTCACTTGAGTTGTGCTTTTTCAGTTGCTTTTATTAATTGATATTTTTTTTAATTACAGAGGCAAGATGCTCGAATTATTGTTGGTGTGTTTTATGAAGACATGGCCAGAAGAGTGTTCTGTCAGGTAAGCAGCACCTTATTTTTATTTTTCAAAGGATATATTTTCTTACAGTAATGTAATATTAGCCATTTCCTTATAAGGAAACATTTGACATTCATGAACCAATTAGCAAGTACTACTTGAATTATGCTTTTATTCAATCCCTGACCATCAGGTTGGGATCAAAGTGTAGTATCTGTTCTCTTTATCTCTAATGATAATAGTAATGTTAGATGTTTCCTTATAAGGCAACATTTGGCATTCATGGATAAAATAGCTTGTGCTATTCAAGTTATGCTTTTCTTCACACCCTGGTCATGTGGCTGGGATCAAAGTGTAGTATCTGTTCCTATGGCAAGAATACTTGCAAATAGTATTCATAAAACATTTTCAGTTTTCAAGAGTGTCATTTTGCCTTAAAAGAATCTTCAAAATTATCAATTTTATCAATATATATCCATGCCTATAAATGTCATATACATGAAAAAGTATGGATTGGCAAATCCAAACTATCATATTTCATCCTCTGTAAAGACTTTTTGTGATGTCAACAAACATTCGTTGACACTTTTGTAAAGTCAACAAATACTCGTTGTCACTTTTGTAATGTTCATTGTAGTAGAGATTTTGTAATCGCAGATACAACTATAGTAACGCTGTTGAACAATCCTGGTTTCAGATGCCTTTGAGTAACACTTGCACTGATAGTACTGGCTTGATAATACTCGCTCAAAATGTAACCACCAAATAGTGATCAGTATAGAGAAATAGTTCATAGTAAATAGTATAGAGATAGAGAGAGGATAGTGTAGAAAGAGTGATCCGTATAATAATAGAGGATAGAATAGAAATGGTGATCAGTTAGACATCACGCTAATTCCCATATATATGTTTTATTTACCATCACATGATCTACTTATTCAAAATGGGATCACCTGTGTTTGCTCTCTGGTGATCTATGTTCCAACTCTTTATTCCTATATAACAAGACTATAGGAAATATACCATTATTCTGGGTATGCAAGAGTCTTCATAAAGAAAATAAAAGTGTGCCAGGTTCAACTGTGGGTTCTCCTAAAATGGAGATGCAGTGTTTTCTCAAACACTGAGAAAAGGCACAATTTTTTTTAAGACGCTTGAATACACAGGCTCTGAAATTTACAACTCAAATACACATACCCAAAATATAACATTTAAGATAATAAGAAATAGTGTCAGCTTAAAAACCAAATCCATTAACCCCTTACAGATTACTTTGTTTACATTTCAGATACATAAATGAAATTAGCAGATATGGGCTTTGAGGGATCTTTTTTTTAATTAAGGATGATAGAAATTTAAAATTGCTTTAAATTTTTATTATATAGCTTGTCATTCAGGCCAACAGGCTCATCATGACTTTTATACTTATAATGTTTCGATCATTGTACTCTCTGGCCTTCGTCAGATGTCAGTCTTATTATATACCATGTTATTTAAACTAACATGCTCATTTTGGTTGTTATACTCACATTGCTGTGACCATTGTACCCTCCCACCCTTCTTCAGGTGTCTGTCATATGATGTTTTACCATTTGGATCAGCATACTCACTTATGTGACTTTTTAGCACTACCAGATGTGGAGATTGAACTCGCAACTACAAGAGAACCAAATATGTTTTTACCAACATTTTAATTCACAAGGTGATATGACATATTCTGAGTCTAAAAACCACCATGAGCATGCTGGTACAAGTAACATATCATATAATAATGATTATTCCTCATCTTTAAATTTCTAATTTTGAAAAAAAAAAAATCCCTGCAGTATCTTGAGACTATTTGTTTTGTTTTTTCTTGAACGTCCTGATATTTCAAATAAAAGAGACAGAATGAGATTGGAAAAGCATGTTTCAAAAATATCAGTGGCCTAGTAATACAAATATGTCAGAAGTGCTCACCTTAACTGCCACCATTTAAAAGATAAAGACGGACTTAATTTTAGGTCAACTCAGTGCATCCACTTGCAAGCCAAAAAAAAAAGAAAATACGATTAAAAATCATAAAATTATTTTCTGATCAATCAGAAAAGATCCACACACCTCCATCCAAGAATTAACTCTCAAGCTTCTCCAACACTATATAATCTGCCACCAGTTTCAGTCCAGATAGAAGGCTATGATAGCCACTTCCCTGCCTCTTACCCAATATGGCCAAGCACTTGCTGAAGACATTTACCCCCTGAAACCTGGCTACTACAACCAAACGCAGTTATGAAGATGCCACAAATCAAATGTAAACAGTAGTAACTGTGGTCATAATATGATGAAAACCTCTACCTCTTCATCTTCTTCTATGTGGATTATCGCTCTCCACAACTTCCTTTATAGCTCTGAATAAATTTTGCTTTTTACCATTTCTCCCAAACCCTGCTCCGCTATCGCTCATTTGCCAGATAGGTTATATGTTTTCTCTCTCCCTCTTGCCTTTGATCTGTCCTGTGAGTATCAAATTTTCCAAGCCCTCTTTCCTCATTATGTGCCCTAGAAATTTCAACATTTTTTGATGTTAAGTATAAGTATCATTTTTTTCTTTTGTCTCTAGAAATTTATCATTGCTCACATGTCCTTAGTATTCTCAGCATCATTCTGTAGAACCAAATTTCTGTTGTTTCAAGTTTCTTCTTCATCTGTGGGGATATTGTCCAGCATTCACTGCCATATAGGAGGACTGATATTACAGTGTGATAATGTCTATACACAGATGTATTTCCTTCATGGGATCTTTATCTACAACTACAATACAATACCAAATACTATGTATGTAGTAGAATCCCAAGGTGAACTCTCTAATTGTTTTTGTATCTCCCAGCCTCCTGATTTATATATGGAAACATATAAATCCTCCTTGTTATTTTAACAACACTTCATTTCCATTGTAGTGTGTTATCTCTCATTCTTTTTTGGTTATGGTACCTGTTATATAGGAATAACGTTTCACTGCCGACATTGTAGTTTGAACATAGATCGCCTGTGAACAAAAACAAGTGATCTCATTTTGAATAAGTAGACCACATGATGTAAAGGAAATTTATATATGGGAATTAACATGACGCCTAAACAATCACTATTTCTATTCTATCCTCTGTTACTTACAAATCATTCTTTCTACACTATCCTCTATCTCTGTACTATTCACTATACTATTTCTCTGTACTGATTGCTATATGAATTGCTATTTGGTGGTTACATTTCGAGTGAGTATTATTGAGCAAGTACTATTAGTGCAAGTGTTATTCAAAGGCATCTGACAACAGTATTGTTCAACAGTGTTACTATAGTTGTATCTGCGATTACAAAGTCTCTACTACGAGCATTACGAAAGTGACAATGAGTATTCGTTGACGTCAGAAAAGTACCCTAGATGACACCAGACAAGGCCTTTTATAGATATCAGTACTGTAGCTCTGATAACAGATGCTATAAGCCACTGGTGCAATACTTAGTGCAGTGTATATATTTAGAGATGCAGGGATTAGATAAATTAATCTCTGGGTTAATTCTGTTTTTCTTGTTTTTTTTATTTATTTCAGGCTTATAAGGAAAAGTTATATGGAAAGAAGTATGTATGGTTTATCATTGGTTGGTACCCAGACAATTGGTATATGGCTAATGATGATTCAATCAACTGTACTGCTGACCAGTTGAAGGAAGCACTGGAAGGACATTTTACAACAGAAGCCATGATTCTTAACCAACAAGCCACAAAAACTGTTTCAGATATGGTAAGTCATTTTATTTATGAACTTATACTTGTACATTTTCTTTTATGTCCCTTCAGGACGTGGAAAATTTATGGCTCTTTACAACTTCCTATCCTTTATAGTCCTTAGTAATCTTTATCTTTTTATCATCCCTTGCACACACTAATTCCGCTATCCATTCACACAGGTAGGTGATTCACTGCCACACCCTATCCCTTTTTGCCTTCAGTATATGAGTGCCAAATTCTCAATTCTTTCCTCATTATGTACACTAGAAATTTCAGCTCTCTTTTTCTTATTCTGTTTTGTTTCCATTTTACTTAAGATTTTCTTGTAGCCTACACATTCTGTGTGAATCTCAGCATCCTTCTGTAAAACCACATTTCTGCTGGGTTGAAAAGGCAAGAAAAACAAATCCTAACCATGATTTTAGCACCAACTGATGTCATAAAATGTTTGTTGGATGTGTAAGAATAATTTGTTTTTGGCAAGTGAATATTGCATTAAGTTTGGAAGGTTTCAATGATTTTTTTCAGGCACAACTCCTATTATTTAATCCATAGATGAGGTAGAGATGACTCTTTCACTGTCAATGTATCTATCTATCTATAGATAGATAGAAAAAATGTGACTTGTAGACTATGGTCTGATAATCACTTAAGGCTTGAAACTGGCAATTACCGTACAATGTCAATTTCTGTTTTCATAATATTGACCACTCTTCTATAAATATGGAAAATTTTAACAATATATATATATATATATATATATATGTTTCAAATCTATTTTCTTGCCTTATATAATTTATTTGAAAATTATAACATAAATATGTTATAAAATCACTACAAAAATAGATATATAAAGGGTGTATAAAAAATACTTTTACAAACTTTAGTAGGGGTGTTCCTCACACCAAAACACAGACAAAAGTCCATATAAACATATATCCACAAATCCTTCATTCTTGAGTTATTAACTTTAAAGAACGTTTATGGTAGATGGCACTGTGTTGCCATGTAGACTAGGTTATGTTTGCAATTCTTGTATATTTGTGACTAGTCTGTGTTTAACATGTGTAATAATGAGTTAACTGAAAAGTGTTCCATTTAACAACGCCAGGATATTTATCTCCTGAGCAGGTAGGTATGATTTTGACATATGGCCATGAATATGGTAATGGATACAAGGCTGCATGGTTGTATCAGATTGCATTTCCAGACTGAAGGCAGCCAAGTCATCCAACTTTTTATCATCACATTGCTGAAACAGGATCCATGGTGCCTCCCACTATGGATTGAGGAAGACCGAGATTCATTTTGTATGTCGGATCATGAAGAAAACATTCTATAGGCTGTCAGAGATGATCCAAGTATTAGCACTTGTCAAGTGGTCCTAGCATGACATACATCTCATCGTACTGCATGGAGGGTACTTCAAGAGCAGCTCCTGTATTTGTTTCTTTTACATGTGTAGAGTCTTTCACCCTCTGATCACTCACCACAAGAGAACTTTTGCTGATGGTTTATTGCACAAACTTCTGATCCATTGTTTGTCTCTTCAGTCTTGTTTATGGATGAGGCAATATTTGGAAAAGATGGAATTAGAAATTTAAACAACCAACATTTGTAGGTGGATCAGAATCCCCATGATACAATACAGGGTAGACACCAGCATCAATTTACGATAAATGTGTGCGCTGAAATTGCAGGTAACTGTCTGGTAGATCGATATGTTCTCCCAGCACGTCTTATAGGAGTGGTCTACAGAGACTTTATTTTGAACACACTTCCAGACCCTGTTAGAGGATGTAACCATGTGGTTCATGCATTTTAATCACATTGTTCATAATGCACAGGCTGACATCTACCATGAAAAATGGATAGGTAGGGAAGGACCAGTCCTATGGCCTGCACGTTCCATCAGCCTCAATCCTTTGGATTTTTAGCTATGGAGAAACCTAAGACAATTGGTTTATGCAGAGCAATCAATAATACAGAGACACTTCATCAACATGTCATGGGGCTTGGGAAACCATTCAACACTGTGTGGGATTATTAGAAAGTGTCTGCAAGTCAATGATCCAATAGGTGCATGCATGTACAGAAGCAAGAAGAGGACATTTTAAACATTTGTTTATATGGACATTTTACCTTGTTTTGATGTCAGGAACCCACCTCCAAACTTTCTAAAAACATTTTTGATAAACCCTGTATATATATATATATATATATATATATATATATATATATATATATGTGTGTGTGTGTGTGGACACTGAGGTCAACACTGAACACATCCTGGGTATGATGATAAACTACATCTGCATACTGGGTAAGACGATAAACTACATCCAACAGCAAGGCCTCTGATTAGGAGGCTTTGAGGAGCATGGAGCCACCTCTTAATTGCTGGTGTTCCCAGGTCCACCCTGACCCGGGGTGGTAGCACCTGTTAGGGTCCCGGCTATGAGCAAATAGTTAACACCCAGACTATATCTGCATCCTGGGTATGACGATAAAATACATCCATGACCCGAGTATGACAATAAACTACATCTGCGTCCTGGGTATGATGATAAACTACGTCCAACAGCAAGGCCTCTGATAATATGTTTTTGAAAAAATATTACCAGCTATATGTTTTTTTTTTTTAAAGAATAGTGTTGCCGGCTGTACGTTTTTGAAAAAATAATATTACCAGCTATACGTTTTTGAAAAAATAATATTACCAGCTATACGTTTTTTGAAAAAATAATATTACCAGCTATACGTCTTTGAAGAAATATTATCATCAGCTATACGTTTTAGAAAAATAGTATTACCAGCTATACATTGAGGAAAAAAATATTAACAGAGATAGATTTCTGACAAAACAAAAATATTACCGAAAAAAAAAAGTTGTCTGCATTAAATTACACATTGAGGTTGATGTGACGTAAAACAAAACAAACCAAACCAACACTGAACAGTTAAAGTCTGTTTCATGCTTAAATGCAGTCTTCTGACCATGTTTGTTGTGTTTTGGTTTGACTATTTACATTTGCTGGTTAATGACACATTATGGGTAGCAAGATCTATTGTCTTATCCTAAAGGTTGTCAGGTTGGCAGTAACAGTTATCTTTCAAATTATTCTACAGAATATTGAGTAGAAATAATTGTGAATCCAAATGCAGTTATTTATAGCTATTGTATAGTGTTATTTGCTGAAATGATTAAGCACCTTACATCCCATGATCTGCTCTCTGACAAGCAATACAGTTTCTGCTTTAACTGATCTACCGCTAATGTGCTCATGACCATTACTGTATTTGTTTACCAAGCACTTCACAATAATGGAGAAGCTTGAGCTGTGGCTCTTGATATCTCTAAAGCATTTGATAGGGTTTGGCATGCCAGCCTTCTTCGTAAGCTTCAGGGATACAGTATTTCAGGACGGTTATTTGAATTAATACAATAATTCCTATCAAACTGTGAAATGAAGGTCATCTTAAATGGGTTCTCCTCCAGTTTCTTTCTCACAAACACTGGTGTTCTCCCAAGGCTCTATCCTGGGTCCTACACTGTTTCTGATCTTTATTAATGATCTTCCTGATGTCATCAGTTCCCAAGTAGGCATCTATGCAGATAACACTAATATTTACTCCTGCCTCAATAGCCAATCTGGTATCACAGTCAAAACTAAACTGGCCATTGGTCTCGAAAAGTACATCTAATGTATGGTTAACTAGGGCAGGAAATGGCTGGTAAATTTTAATGCCTCAAAAACAAAACAACTCTCATTTACCCACCACAGAGAACCCTTCTTGCCTCCCATTAGAATGTTTGATGCTCAACTCCACAAGAGCACCTCCCTCCTCCTGCTTGATCTCACACTGTCTGCTAACCTAAGATGGAATAAATACATTGAATCAATAGCTTCATCTGCTGCAAGGAAAGTTGGTTCTCTGTATTGTGCCCAGAATTTTTCCTTGCCTGAGTCCATCCTTCAAGTCTATGAATCAACCAACCACACTTGCATGAAATACTGCTGCCATATATGGCCTGAAGCCCCTTCTGTTTGTCTGAAGGTCCTCAACAAAATCCAGAGATGAATATGCAATGTTATTGGTCCTGGTCTGGCATCTCAGTCACTTTCTCACAGACATGCCATTGCTTTCCTCTGTCTTTTCTACAAGTACTTTCATGGTAACGGATCCAATGAGCTATTTTCACTGGTTTCCAAATTGCATGAATTTAAGCGTGTTAGAAATTTGGTATCTCAGTCAACCCTTTCACCGTCAAAACAATTAAATGTAGACGTCTCTTTAATTCTAATAGCTTCCTGTCTTGCACTTCCCATCTGTGGAACTCTTTTCCTCTTGCTTGCTTCACTGACAGTTATAGTCTTCAAATATTCAAATGTAATGTCGATCAACATCTTCTGATGCCTTGATCTAATTCACCGTCCTTCTCTTTATCCTTTTCCCAAGCACTCCTCTTTACTTTTGCTCCCACTCTCTGTAGTCCTTTGCATGCTAGTGACACTTCTGCCTTGCTTAGGGTGAAATGCTTAAAATAAAAATATTAATCCTTATTTATCATTGATTACTTAATTATTTATTGTTGATCATTATTATATTTACTTGTGTACATTCATAATTAATTTGTTTGTTATTTACTTATTTGTTGCTGCTATTATTATTATTATTATTATTCTGGAGCTTGTTTATCTCATATGTTTAATTTAAAGCAGTTTAAAGTATTTTTAAGTATTGAACCCCTAAGATAATATTTAAAATAATGTATCTCTTTTTCCAAGATAATCAACAAATCTTAATCACACTATATATTCATTAAGAAAAAAAACCTTTATTAAATGAATTACAAGCACTTTCAAAATTTATATCAAGCTGGAATAAAACTATTAATTAAGAATTAAAAATTAAGATGTGCAAATGTAAGTAAACCCTTACATTTACACTCTGTGTTTTTGTTTTACATAGGTTGCCAATGAAAATAATTTTTGTGCACATATATATTGTGATCATTTTTTGGTAAACTGTGCATACTTCAGTCAATCAATATAACTTATTGTGTATGCAAAAGGATGCAGTTAGAGACTAAATTAAAAAAGAAAATATGTCAAGAAAGAAAAATTCCTAAATCTTTAAAAAGTCATAGTTGAAGCCTATAACAATGACGAAGGCTACAAAAAGCTATCAGAACGATTTGAAGTGCACATTTACACTGTGCAACAAATTATTTATAAATGGAAGGCCTTTGGTATGACAGCATTGCAATTGCTGTCCGTGAAAAATAACTGCAAGAGTAAGTAGACATCTAGTTCAGCAAGCCTAGGTGAATCCAGCTATGGCTTCTGCAGTTCTCCAAGGTTCACTGGCCAATCTTAGAATCAATATCTACAGTGTGAGCAAATCTGAACAATGCCAGTTTTCATGGCAGAATGCCTAGAAAATGTCACTGCATATGAAAAAGTGCAAACAAGCTCGGCTCAATTATGTCAAAGCTCATATTAAAAAGCTAGACATGTTCTGGCAAAAGCTTTTGTGATCAGATGAGACCAAACTAGAGCTTTTTATGAGGAACAATAGATGGTATATCTGGCAATCTTCTAATACAGTTTCTGAAGAGAAGAATTTGTTGCCAACAGTTAAACATGGTGGTGGCAGCATTACAATTTGGAGGTGCTTTGCTACAGCTGGAACAGGCAAATGAGTATGCATTGATGGTAGAATGAACTCTGCAAGATACTAAGCAATTCTGAATAAAAGTGTCTTGCCTTCAGTTCAAAAGTTGTGTTTAAGTAAGAGCTGGATCTTCTAATAGGACAATGATCTGAAGCATCAAAGCAAATCTGTAAAAGAATTGGTTTGAAAAAAGAAATTTCAAGTCTTGGAATGGCCTACTCAAAGACCTGATCTAAACTCAATTGAAAATCTTTGGTTCAAGTTAAAGAAGGCAATACATGCAAGAAACCCAAGTAATATTTAACAATTGTGGAAATTTTGCTGAGAAGAATGGTCAAAAATAATTTTCATTATTGCAAGAAACTTTTTAAAAATTATAGAAAATGACTGATCAATGTCATGACCTCAAAAGAAGGAAACACCAAATATTAAATGTAAGGGTTCAGTTTGTAGGGTATCATTCTCAAGAATTTCCTTACAAAACATGACACTATTGTTGGTGGAATCTGGGTTTCCAGACCTGTTCTTCTTATAGATTTCCTTGTGCTTTGCAAAAATGTTTCCCAACCCCACTTGACCATCTCTTATGAACAATACTGGTGGTCATCCAGATTCTTTTATCCTGAACAGAAGCCTTCTTCTTTGAATTTTTTTGCCATATCTAAATCTGCATTGTGATTGATGAATTTTTAGTGATTTCTCTCATAAATTCACACTACACAGTCTTGTTTGACTGTGTTTGAGCATGCTCTAACACACAAGACGCCTTTTCTATACCTGGAAAAAAAAAAACATTAAACAGAATTTTGAGTTGTTTTTACACATGCTGCTAAAATTTGAGATCATTTGAACAAGAATTGGTCAAGTTATTGGATTATAAAATGATATCAAATTTTCTAAAAAGAACATTATATAATATATATATATAGGATTAATATAAATAAATTATTTTACTTAGTTGATTGGTGTTATATTCAGCACCCCAACTCTAGAGTTTCATAGATTAACATTTTTGTAATTGTTCAGTCCATTCTACAGGAGGTTTCATCAATTAACTGCCATTTTTCTAGATAGGTAGATAGACAGAAAAAAAGAGAGAGTGATATGTGCTGGTTATATATTTGCATCTTACATATTGCAGATGTTTCCCTGTTTGCTGATATAGCCAAGAATGAAAGACACTCTGCCTGTAGAGCAAATAAACCCAATAAGCATAGTGACAAAAAAATAAAGAAAAAAATTCTTTCAGTGAATGTTCCCATAGATAGAATCGTTAACTTGCCCAGAATTGCTAGTCTGACTATTTTTCAATGACCTGGAAATAGTATAATGTGTAATTTTGTTGGGTCACTGTTCCTAATTGATTGTCTTGCATGCAGAGCAGGAAATGTCAAGAAGCCATGTTTAGAACTTAACAAAAAACAGTTATTTCGAGCTTCTCACCAAATATCTGTCACCAGAGCACATGGGGAAATCATGGTTTAGTTGTAAGATATGCCAATATTCATGAAGCTTAGTCGAACTACTATTTTTTCACAATTTGTCTTCTCAGTGAGGTAACCCCACAATCATATTTAATGTATGTATATTCACACATTGTCATGCAGGCAGGTCTCAAGTCAGTTATTGAAGGAAGTAAGAATAAGTGTTCCTTTATATAAAGTGGATATGCAGATGATATAATGAATAGCATCTTGGAATGAGAAATTGGAGAGCCAAGTTCAAATTCCAGTTGAGTTCATTTTATTCCCTTACACACAAAAACAGTTGAGAAAAGTATGAATCCATTTCTCCTTCCAGCTATGGGTTAAATAATAGGAATTGTATCTGGAAAAGTCATTGTTATTCTCAAAAAGTTGGTTATGTAATATTCATTTTCAAAAAAATTATCTTTACAATCCAAAACATGTTTCAGATTTAAATAACCTGTAGAGTCTGATAATAGCAACAGACAAGTACTCGACTGTAATTGAAGTTGAATCTGACTGACTAAGAAAGAATATTTATTTCTGTATAAATACAGTAAATGTGGCACAAGTCCTAAAAGTGGGGAAAGGGGAAAAGGACAGTCATCATCTGTCTTAATTTAAAACTTAGCTAGCCACAACTACTGACCCAAGCACACAAAACATTATTCCTAACACCAAAATAACACATTCTTACTTACCTTTCTTACTACATCCACCAAAATACCTCATTGTCTCAATAAAAACCTAAATAATCCCCATATCTACAAATCATCATCTGTAGGGAGAGGGGGATAAAAAAAAAATCCCCAATGTGTGTGTGTGTGTGTATATATATATATATATATATATATATATATATATATATATATATATATATATATATATATATAAAATATTTACAAAAACTAAACATGACTGACTAAGAAAGTCTGCTGAGCAAATTGGTAGGTGGTTTATATAACAGCCTGGAAGATTCCATTCTGTTACCCAGGCAAGTCTATTCTGTAAGTTGTGATTGGCTGATGATTCCAGTGTGGATATTGTGCTCAATAAATATCAGCACAATATCCACACTGTGACTTTATTCAAGGGAGAGATATGTATTGTGTTTATTTTTGTCTGCCAACTGGACATTAGTTGGAAACCTCCTTGCAATGGTGAGTCTCAGACTATTGATTGTTCATAACCTACAAAGGGTTGATAAGCCATAAAAAAAAACAAATCATTCCATCAATCAGTCAATCAATATAAATAAATGTTTATTAAACAATTTGTGAAAGTTTTATTAAAATGATTAGTTGAGTTTCTGCCCATTTTCAGAATCTGGATTTTTTCTGCCTAAAATGGTCTTAATCCAAATTATTTTTTTCTATATAATTATAAACAGATTTTTTAAACACAAATATTTTTGTTTCTATATAACATAGATAACATTTTACTCTGTTTTTGTTTTTTCTCAAATCTTCTTACAATGTTGACACAACAATTAAAAAAATATCCTCGATTCAATTTTTTTCTCTTTTTTCATATGACCCTTTTCTATAAATACATTTTTTTAAAATGCTGTAGCTCACCCAATACAAAGCTGAAGAGTCAATCAAGTTACAAAGTTATTGTTAAAATAATTATAATAAATGAGGTGTGATATGAATGAAAGTGAAGGAAATAGAAAGTGAAGATGATGCAGATAAGGAAGATAAATAACAATTGATCCTTGACTTGAAGCAATTAAGAATCTAGTGTCTGAGAAACCTCCACGTGAGAACCTGTTCCACAAAGTTATATTTCTTATGTTTGAGTGGAACCACCTCCTTACATTTTGAATACGGAGGAAAGGAGTGTGATATGACTACAAAGAAGTAGCATGGTGTGTCCTAGCAGTAAAGGTCTGAACTTGAGGAACTTAAGAATGGAGATCATATGAACATTTGCCATGGAAACAGTGATAACAAAGTGATAAACATGCAACATTGGGTCTGTGAAAAAGAGCCTGCTAAGTGGTAAATAACTCATTCCCCATAAGACTGCATAAACATTTTTGAACTCTGTCGAGACTGGAAAGTAAGCATTGAGCAGCTCCAACCTAGATATGGCAGCAACACTCCATTTTTAGTTTAATCTGACTATTTTGAAAGATAAAGTTTGCATGTGAAGATTGGATAATGTTTTGCAACTTAGAAAGAAAAATTGGTTCAAATTCCAGCCAAGGTCATTACATTCACTTCCACAGATATATGTTTGGGAAAGGTATGAATCCATCTCTTATTTCCCCCCACTATGAGTTAAATAGTAGGGTTGACTATGCTCTCTTACCTTGCAATGGCAACCAATTTACAAAAAGGAAAACTCATTTAAAACCCACCTGTAAAGGATGGACTCCCTCAAACTATCTTGTCCTAGACCCACCACTACTGTTATGGCTGTAGTATATGATACATCTGTGATCCTAATGGAATGTGGAACTCATGATGTTATTATAACAGCTGTCACAATACAATCAAAGGTGATCATTTTGAATATAGTTAAAACTAAATAGTGCCATTAAAATGAAATAAAATTGATAAATGAAATAACAATAATGAATAATAAAAAAGGAAAACGAAATACATTTTCCCATGAAGAGTAAAAGAGTAAAGGAACTGGAAATATAATTACCTCACTTAGCTTCATCAAACACTGTTAGGCAGCACTGGTTAATTCTATAAAAAGACAAACATTTTTTGTGCCACACCTTCTTAAAAGCCTTTCAAATATTTAATGCCATGGTCCTTGGGGTTTACTTGTTTTCTAGTGCCTCACTGATTCTGTGAGCAATGGTAGTTAAAACATCAGCAGTGGATTGAGCTGATCAAAACCCATACTGCTTATTTCCAAAAGGTTGTTCTTATCTAGGTGCTCAACAACCTTCTTGTTGATTATAGCCTCAAAAAGTTTGCTAATGATATTGAGGAGTCTGTACTGAAAAGGGGATGATCACTTGCCTATATTCCTGAAAGTCGGGCAGACACTTGACACTTTCCACAGGCTTGGGAAGGACTTCTCCTTCAGGCAGCAGTTAAATAACTTCACTAGGATCAAGGATAATTTCAGGTTGATATTCTTGAGGATGATCACTGGGATTTTGTCTGAGTCAGTGGATTTTTTAGGTTCAAGGCTTTTGATAAGTCTTGAGATTTCTGATAAGTTTTGAGACTTCTTGGGCTGTAATGAAAATATTACTGAGACATCAGAAGTTGGGATGAATACCCTGTATCAGCTATAACAAATTTAGTATAGGAGATAAGAAAGTTGAATATAGAATAGGCTGTGCTAGATATAGCTTTGTCCGATACTGCAGATTGCTGCAAAATCAAAACATTAACCTGAAAATTCTTAAACAGTATTGTCAGATCAAGGCTTTCATATGGATGCTGTACATGGTACCAAACCAGTTCAGAAATATCTAACCTGTCAGCCCTATACAATCTCTTTGTAAGATCAATGGTTAAAAAAGGCTTTGAGTGAGAAAAGCCTGCATGTCTTGACAAAGACCATACGTACTTTGAACTTTATGGTTTGGCATTACACAAACAAAGAACTGTACCAGATAACAGAAACCAAATCACTTGAGGACTTTCAACAGCAGCAAACAACTAGAATGGAATCACAGAAACCTATTTTGCTGAAAAATTATTTTTAGAGAAATATTTTATAAATTTCAACTCAAAGTAACACTGGTTACTTGGTCAATGAATATCAAATGTTTCCTTATAAGAAAACAGCTAATATTACCATTTTCATTACCATTACTGCTTGGTGACATCATTATCACCACAATGTATGTCCTCAAGGAATAGGATCAAAGAAAGATTTTTTTTAATTCCACACTATTTATATACTGACCTACCATGTGACTATTATAGTATCACATGACTTCATATTTCAGGGGGGAAATAACCTCCCACTTTTGCTACTGTTTTGGGTTTTTTTTTTTCATCCATATAAATACAGTAGTTTCTCGATTATCCATACACCAATTTTTAATGGAGTCCTGTCACCCTGACATGAAATGAAGAGTAAAATTGAAATCGTTTTTTCAGTTGTCCAAACTAAACCTATTCTAATATTTCATCTCTGACAAATGTTTTGAGAATCTAGAATACCATACTCAATGTTTGATAAAAAGCACTGACAAAATCAGTTCAGTTAATTCTTGTTAATTTTCTCATTGCCTGTTGCAAGACCATACATTTGAATTATCACAGCTTGGTTATGCAAGAGATTACAGCTTACGCAACATTTAGAAGCAAAAGATACACATGAACCATGCCTGAGTGGAAAATTCAAAGCAAAATGGAATGTGTTTTTGTTTACTCAGCACGTAGCAAAGTTATTTTGACACCTGTTGATATGAACAAATTTTGACCGCAGTACAAGTTTTACATATGATTGTCAAATTTTACAATATACCAGTGATAAAAACTAGAAAGCATTTGAAAATGTTATTTATTGATTCTCCTTCTATATACATGGGTGATCATGGCTCTCCACAATTTCCTGTCCTTTGTAACTCTTAATAAATTATGTTTTTTTGTTATCTCTTCAAAGCCCTGATCCAGCCAAGAATTTACACAAGCTTGTTAGGTAGATTATGCACTGTTTTCCTCTCTCCCTCTTGCTTTTAATATGTCCTGTGAGTATCAATTTTTCCAAGCCCTCTTTCCTCATTACATACTCTAGAAATTTCTATTCACTCTTTCTGGTGTTAAATATAAGTATCCTTTTTGCTTCCATTTTATCAAAAAATTTCATTATTGCTCACATGCTCACTCAAGGGTATTCTTCTGTAGTACTACATTTCTTCTGCCTCAAGTCTTTTCTTCATCCATGCAGAGGTTGTCCAGCATTCTCTGCCATATAGAAAGACTGATATTATGTAACAGTTCAGTATTTTTTTCTTTGTTTCTAATGAAATTCCACTGTTTCTTAATATTTTGCTTAGTTTTTGAAAGGCATCTTTGGCTATCCCAATGCACCTTCAGATTTCAGTGCCACAATTTCCATCTTCTGCTAAAAGACTTTCCAGATATTTAAATTGTTACAGTTACTTCCTTTTGCCATCTCCAATTTGTAATTCACATGTTGGACTGCCCATTTTGCTGACAAATATACATTCTGTCTTCTTGCAATTGGTGTTTTTCTTTAGTCTCTATTTTTAATGATTTTGATCAGCCATCCAGCATTTTAAATTATCCAGATGTATTTTTTCAACACCTGTTATCAGGTCTCCGTATAATCAAGTATAAACCTCATAGTCAATGTATTGGGTTGGTGCAAAAATAATGACGTTTTTTGACGTTAAAAAATACATCAAAAACGTCATTATTTTTGCACCAACCTAATACTTGAATGTACATTTTTACTTATTTACTCATGTGTGTATGTGAATGTTACACAAACTTTTGGGTGATCCAGTAAATTTAAATAATTTAAAAATGACTGTCAAAATTACTTTTTCAAATTTTTTTTAGTTTCTGATATTTTTTTTTCTTTAACAGGAAAATGATATGTGCTAGTTTGGGAATCCATATTAAAAAATGCATTTAATTTTTAAATTAACTTAGTTTGAAATCTGCTGCTGGAATTCTTTCATAGTCATACCAGTTCATTAGTACAAATTCAGCTTCGTTTAAACTGAAATCAATTAATTGAAAAAAAAATGAAAGAAATGTTAGCATGATTCCTTCACACTATTTCTTCCGAGTCATCCATATTCTCTTGCCTCTTCTCATGACCTTTTTACAGAAGTATCTTTCATCTCATATTTTACTCACTACACTTCTCATCTCTTTCTCTATTACTCTCTATCCCTCTATTAAATTCTCTCTCTCTTCTCCTTTCAGTTCCTCATCACTCTCTCTATGACATACTTTCTCTTCAACTCCCAATTCCCCATCTCTCTCTCTCTTCTATTCTTTTCTCTCCCATTCTTCTTATTTTTCTCTCTTTTATTGTTTATCTCTTTCTCTCTTGAACTCACCTCTCTCTTTCATTCTTCTCTCTTGCTCTTCAACTTTTTCTCCCTTCCATTCTATGATTCTAATATCTGACCAGTAACCTCATAAATACTTAGTGTGCCATTTTGTGTTAAACATTCATTCAAATGAATTCTAATGATTTACGATTGGCCAAATATCCTTAATCATTTTATTGTGTGTTAAAATGAGATGTTATCTTCCTAGTGTTTTTAATGATGCTGTTTTTTCCTTGTTCTTTTGTGTGTATATGTTTAGCTAGTTCCTTGTACTGTCATTGTTGGTGTCAGATGATATGGTCAAATTGGAGACGTGGGTAACCTGGCATTTAACAAGGAGAATGCATTCAGTGAACTGATTTCAAACTGTGGTTGGTATATTCTGCATTTGCTTTGCCCTAATGCTCTTGGGTAAATGCATGAATCCATTTTTCCCTAGCCACTGATAAAGAGTAGAACAGTTGGTGCCCTTTAGGTCTGAAAAGAAGTCCATCATGGACATTGGGTTACCAACCCAGCCCTGTAAATATCTTCATGTTACTGAAAATAAGGCATCACCACTTGTGACATTTTGTGTCCTTTTTTTCCTCACTAAATGTTGCCAAATACAAGGCTCAAGAACCACTTAAAGTAGAGTGTTACTGAATGTGTGATACAAATATATGGAGGAAGTAGGAAGGATAGATAACAATTGTCCCTTGACTTGAAGAAGTTCTGTTGCGAAAAAGTCAATGTCATTCATTCATCCAGATTTTGAACTCAGCTTGCTAATTTTTCTTCCTAAGTTGCTAACAATGAAACTGCCTGCATAGTCATATAGAGGAGGGGTCTCAAGCATATGGTTCATGGGCCACATGTGGTCTGCAGATTATCTTTCTGCAGACCAGAAATAAAGGCTTAGGCTGTGTTGTGTAACTGAAAATTCTATTGCAAACAAAGTGTGTTTAACGCAAATGTTATAATATTCATATAAAGTTCAGAGTTTTTAATCATGAAGAAAATTGCTTAACAGGGAAAGAGAGAAATTGGAAGAAGCCAATTATGCTGCCATCCTGTGTATGATGATAAACTACAACTGGCAACATGGCCTCTGATCAGGAGGTTTTAATCAATGCAACACAAAAAAATAAAAAAAATACATTTTCATAATAAAATTACCAACAATACATTTTATGATCTACAAACTATATATTGAAAAATGAAAGTACCATGAAGTGTAAAATTATGTACAAAATATTTAGATTTTGGCACTAAACAATACATATTTAAAGCAAATTGACTAACAATACATTTTATCTGTAGTTGAAGATACACAATTGTGTTCAAAATATATTTAGTTCAAGCTATAAAATTGTGTTCAAAATATTTAGCTTTCCGCATTAAATAACACATATAGGTGTTGATATACGGCCAAAAAAAATCAATCAAAATCTTTGTTCTTTACTTCTTCCAAATCTTCATCTCTGTTTTTTTGTTTTGTTTTTTTTGTTTTGTTTTTTTTTGTTTTGTTTTTTTTGTTTTTGTTTTGTTTGTTTTTTAAAAAAAATCTTTTCACTTAATTTTTCAAATATTTTTTTTTTACCCTTTTCTTTATACTTATCATTTGTTCCTGACATGTACCTAGAAAATCATCATTGAAAAATCCTGAATCTTCACTGGTATTGAACACTAACCTCTAGGCCCAAACAGAAAACATGCAACTATTTCTGGATACTGTATTTACTTTACTTACCTTCATATGGTACAAAGATAAATGGCTGGATACAAGTGAGATTGTGTTATTTGTCTAGCATTTGTGTTATTTGTCAATGTATTGCCTTAGGCAAAACATTGAAAAAAAATTACCAACAATGCATTTTTGTAAATGAAATTACTAATGCTCCCAAGAAAATTAAATGTCAGCATTAAATGACACATAAGGAGTTGATATTCCACTAAATAAACAAATGAATGAATCATCTTTTATGCTACAATTCTCAGAATTTTTCAAAGGAAAATATGTAATGCAAAAAAATATCGAAACAATAAATGTGTTTTTCCAAACAGAAAAATATCCTGACTGAACAATACGTGATATTCTAATGCCTCTTTTAATTATCATTGCTTGATGACGCTAAAATAATTCATCTATGCACTGACGGGTGATATTACTCGGGTTGAGAATAATGATCTAGAGTAGTAGTAGTAGTAGTAGTAGTAGTAGTTTCATGTGTTGAAAGTTCCATTAGCTAAGAGAAAACTTTAAATCACAGTTATATTTTAAATTGACGTTTATTGAACAAGAAAATTTGTTTGAAATTTCACGGAAAATATGTTCAGAAGTATTGCCGCAAAGCAAATGTTAAATCAAAGTTTTATATAATATCCAGTCGATTTAACCAAGGCATGTGTTGACTCAGGAAATCAGGCATTATATTTAACACAGAACAAAGAGGTTACACTTTTAATAGCACTGTAAAAAATTGGGTGCCCAAGCCTACTGTAAAAGTATTTTTATAAGCGACACACAGACATCTACAGATAAACTACTTCCATTTTATTTTTTTTTTTTTGTCAGTTTGATTGAAATTCTGTTTCTTTCAATTTTGTTTTTCCTATGACATAAGAAAGAAATCTATAGAGTTGAAATTTTCCATAAAACTAGTTTTACATAATTTCTAAATTCTGTACAATTTTTATTACTCAACTCTAAAAGAAATAGTGGACCTTTTTGTACAGTTATAAATCTCTCATTCATTCATGCATTGAATATTGCTGCCATATCTCGTCTGATACTCCTCTTGAGATTCTTAACAAAATCCAAAGAAGGGTTTATAATGTAACGAATTCTGACTTGGCATCTTGACTTCAGTCACTCTCTTACCATCATGTGGCTTCACAATAACTTTTCTACAAAAATTTTCACAACAGTTTTTCTGATGAGATTTTCTCCTTAGTGCCTCAACTGCATGGATTCAAGTGTGCTTCCAGATTGGCAATTAGGTCTCATTGTTTTTCTGTTGAGCTAGCTAGATGCAACTATCTTTTTATTGTAAGTTTCTTTGCTAACACATCTTGCCTGTGGAACTTCCTTTCAATTTCTTGCTTTTCTGTCACTTACAATCTTCAAAAATTTAAATGCAATGTCAATCACCATCTTCTATCTTCCTGAATCCTGTTCCTTTATTGTACATTTTCTCACTTCTCATTAAATTTTTGTCAATCTCTTTCCCTCCCTGTAATCCCATGTGTCCTTGCTTAGGCGTAAATGATTAACCCTAGAATACTAACCATCAATTAAAGTTACACCCCTACTAACCATGGGTATATCACACCTGATTTTGAAAATATCAAAGAAATATTAAATATAAATCTTTATTTGAAATATTTTACATGCAGGCACTTCAAACTTTGTACTTTGAGTTAACAATAATAGGAACTGAAAAACATATTATTTAGGTAAGAAAATCAAGTACTTTTATTGTAATTAAAAATAGGAAAATTTACACTGGGTACTATATATCCATGGTTAGTGTTCCAGGGTTAAAGAAACATTTTGATATTTTTCACTATATTTTTATTTCAGAAGAGTATAGATTTGGGACATTTATCAAAAATTTAGTTCAAAATAACTTCACTAAGAAAAAAGATATTTAATCATATTTAAATTTATTTTTTTATTTCTAAAAGATTATAACAGGAGTGATCTATGGGAGAAAGATTTATTCTCCCAATTATATTTCTCCCATTATGTGCATTATTATATCTGTGATTTCATATTTCACAGACGGAAAGAAATTACTAAAAGGAAAAGGAATGAAAAACATACTTTGTTCTCAGAGAGAGCTTTATATCAATAAAAAATACACAAAACTATATATAAAGATATACACGTGTCCCACGCAGAGAATAATATATCCCATCATTCTGCTTTGCTGTGTAGATATATGGGATATATTATTCTCTGCATGGGACATGTGTATATATTTATATATAGTTTTGTGTATGTTTTAGGGGGAAAAACAAAAAAGATGGGTCTTATATATAATATGGAGATACTCCTATGTCTGGAGAAGCCATGTTCAGGAGTTCAGAATCAAACAGGCCAGATTCATCTACTATGTCCCAGGCAAAGGCATATTCCATGAACGGGAAACAGCAAATCTTGGGTTTTCCCAAATTGAGGTCTACAAGCTAGAGTTGCTTTTTATATCTGGGAAAGAAATATTTCCAAAGTAATACGGCACCATGGACTTGTAAACTGTAATATTTGTTGGAGGAAGCAGATTTAGTCTCAGCTCGAGCACCCTGGCTCAGGCTAATAAAGCGACCTCTCGGTTTGGCTGCTGGAAACAAATAAAATGACTGGCCACTCTCATCACTATATGAAGTGACATCACTAAGGAGATCTTGCTAAAAAAAAAAGATTTTTAATCATATTTAAATTTATTTCTTTTATTTCTAAAAGATTATAACAGGAGTGATCTCTGGTCAAAAGATTTATTCTGCCATTTATATTTCCCCCATTATGGGCATTATCATATCTGTGATATAATAACATCATAGTTCATGGAAGGAATGGAATGGTTGAAAGGAAAAAGGATGAAAAAACATGCTTTGTTCTCAGAGAGACTTTTATACCATTAAGATATACACAAAACTATATATACATATATATACATGTCCCACACATAGAATAATATAGCATATATGTAAACACTAAGGAGAAACAAAAAGTAAGGGTCTTACATATAATATGGAGATTCTGCTGTGTTTCTGGAAAAACCATGTTTAAGACTCCAAATTCAAATGAGCCAGAATTCATCTACCATGTCCCAGGTGAGGACAAATTTCACAAAGGGGAAATGGCAAGTCTTGGGTTTTCCCAAGTTCAGGACAGGGGAAAATAGCAAAAATACAAACTTTACTAAGAGCTACAAACAATAGGAAATTGTGAGGAGGAATGATTGCCCATGTCCTGATGAGGCATGGCAAGTAGAAGAAGATTGTAACTCAAATGATTAAGATTTCAAATCAAAGAGCAATTTCTTTTTGTCATAAATCAAAACAGATTTTCTCTTTTGGTTTTGATTCTTATCTACCATTTTTACCATAATTTTTGGAGTGTAAAATCCTGAACATGTATTGCATATTTGGGCAAAAATCTTTCTTTTATACATGTTTCATTAAATGACAGGGAAGCAAAATTTCTTTTAATCAGTTTTTCTCTTGGTCCTCACAAAAGGAAAACTATACGGACATTAAGAAAAAACTGAATTTCATGATGTACAGTGGCAAGGAATACTAAATTGGATAGCCAAGTTGAAGTTCCATTTGGGATCTTTGCATTCACTTATGCACAAATACCTTAGGGAAAGGAAGGAATCTATCCTCCTCCTCCCAGCTATGAGTTAAATAGTATACGTTTATCTGGAAAAATTATTGTCATTCTCAAAAAATTGTTAATGCAATATTCAATAACAAAGAAAAAAATTATTCTTACAATCTAAAATAATTTTTGGCTTTAAACAACCTACAAAAGGTTGATAAGCCATAAAAAAATCAGATGCATTCAATGAAATCTGTACACATATACTGATGATTACATTTAAAATAGGACGACAGAAAATTAAGCAAATATCTGTGTCTTTTCTATAAATACTATCATGGTAATTGTTCAGATAAGCTCTTCACAATGGTACCTAGAATTTTTGAATTTAAGCACAGTATTAGACTGACATCAAGATCTCTTCAATTTATAGTTGAGCTGACTAGATGTAACCATAATATTATGCTAACAGTTTCTTTTCTCTCATTTCTCACTTGTGGAGCTTTCTTCAGGCTCCATGTTTTCCAGCCAACTTTAATCTGCAAAAATTTAAATGCAATGTCAATTCACTATCTACTGTCTTCCTGATTACTCTTTCCTCTTCCTGATTATTATTAATGTTTCTGTTCCTAATTCTTCCACACCTTGTAACCTATTGTGTCTTAGTGGCTTTTCTGCCTTGCATGGGGTGATATGAATTTAAAAAAAAATCATGTTTATTTTCTCTCTCTATCACTAATGTCTTACATGTAGTATATGGTTAAAAAAAAATGAAATTATTCATATGAACGGTCAGCTAGTTCCTTTCATCATCTTTAGTTGTAGATCTTACTAAAAACAATAAAGAACAATTATTCACAGTCTGTGTTAAAGACACTCAAAGCTGAGGAGTCCTAACTAACTTGATTTATCTAATTCAAGTAGTTTCAATCATGGAGAATGGGTTATCATGCAATAACATCAAGAGATTCATGAATTGGGTTTATTCATCAATACCAAAATTTCTGATTTCACATCATGAGAGAATTTGGAATAAAGAGAAACAAAATCAGAAATCTTACAGAAAATAGGTTTACATCTTCTTCTATGTTACATACCACTAAACGCTCTCTATAATTTCCCTGTCATTTGTAGCTCTTCATTTTTTTAATCACCTCACCCCAAGCAAGGCAATAAAGTCACTAAGATGCAAGGAGTTACTCAATATTAGAGAATATGAGAAAAAAATACTATTAAGTAGAGAGAACAATAATTTTTTTAAATCAAATTTTCCCCAAGCAAGGCAGTAAAACCACCAAGACGCAAGGGGTTACTAGGTGTAAAAGAATTAGAAAACAGAAAACATTATGAAAGAGTGAGAACAATAGAATAGTAATCAGGAAGACAGTAAATAATGATTGACATTGCATTTAAATTTTTGAGGATCAAAGTTGGCTGGAAATCATGGAGCCAAAAGAGAGTTCCACAAGTGAGAAGTGTGAGAAAAGAAAGTGTTACCATAGAAATTACAGTTATATCTAGCCATTTCAACTGTGAATTGATTAGACCTTGCCACCAATCTCATACTGCACTTGATTCATAAAGTCTAGGTACCATAACAAAGAGATCATCCAAACTATTACCATGAAAGAATTTATTAAAAAGGTACATGGAAATAACTTTTTGGTGGTGGGAAAGTAACTGAAACCAAAATGCCAGGTCAGGACCAATAATATTGCTGATTCTTCTTTAGATTTTATCAAAAATTTCTAAATAAATAGTGGGACCACCAGACAAGATGTGGCAGCAATATTCTAATGGGCAAATGGTAGACTTATAGGTATGGAACATAGATTCTGGAGAGAAAAATTGTCTAGCATGACACAGTGAACCAACATTCTTAGCAGCTGACCTAGCAATGGATTCAATACAGTCTTTCCACTTTAGCAATTAAAAAGACAGAAGATAACAATTGACATTGCATTTAAATTTTTGATGGTCAAAATAGACTGGGAAGCAAAAAGCTGCAAGAGAGTTCTACAGGAGAGAAGTGCAAGAGAAGAAACTGTTAGCATAGAACTTACAGCTAGCCATTTCAAGTGTAAAATGTTGAGACCTTACCACCAATCTAGTACTGCACTTAAATTCATAAAGTCTTGGTACCATAGAGGAAAGTTCATCAGAACATTTGTCATGAAAGTATTTATAGAAAAGCCATATGTTATGGCAATGAGAAAGTTACTGAAGCCAAAAGTTGGCTCCCTTAGCCGTGCCAGGAAATTTTTCTCCCCGGAATCGATCCGCCAGATCTATAAATCAACAATTCGTCCTTGCATGGAGTATTGCTGCCATATATGGTCTGGTGCCCCTTCTGTTTGCCTCGGGGTTCTTGATAGGCTCCAGAGGCGGATATGCAATGTAATTGGCCCTGCTCTGGCATCTCGTCTACAGTCACTTTCTCACAGATGCAGCGTCACCTCCCTCTGTCTGTTCTACAAATACTTTCATGGAAATTGCTACGAGGAGCTGCATTCGCTGGTTCCCAGTCGTCATGAGTTCAAGCGCCCTACAAGGCTGGCATCCCGCTCTCACCCCTTCACTGTCGAAACTCCTAAATGTAGCCATCTCTTCTACTCTAAAAGCTTCATGTCTCGCACCTCTTGCCTGTGGAACTCCCTTCCCTATTCCTGTTTCCCTGAGAGCTATAATCTCCAGCTATTCAAGTGTAATGTCAATCGACATCTCCAGTTGCCTTGATCTATCCACTACCCTCCTCCTCATCCTTTCTTCTATCACTCCTATCTGATCTTGCTCTAAATTTTCTGTAACCCCTTGCATCCTAGTGGCTTCCCGCCTTGCTTGGGGTGAAATGCTTAAAAAAAAAAAAAAAAAAAAAATCAGGACCAATCACAATGGAAATTCTTCTTTGGATTTTATCAAGGATCTTTAAATATATAGGAGAAACATCAAACCAGATGTGGTAGTAATATTGAAAGCCTGAGCAAATAGTAGACTTATAAATATGTAAGATAGATTCTGGCAAGAAACATTGTCTAGCATAAAACAGGGAAATGAAATTTCCAAGCAACTGATCTAGCAATTGATTCAATAAAATCTTTCCGCTTCATGTCAGTGGAAAACATTTATTCAAGCTTATTAATCCTTTGTAGGTTAAAATTTGTCTTTTTGTCATCTCTCCTAATTCCTGTTTTGCCATTCATTTAATCAAGCTTGATAAGTAGGTTATGTACTGATTTCCTCTATCCCTCTTACCTCAGTATGTCCTGTTAGTATAAAAATTTTCAAGCCCTCTTTCCACCTTAGAAATTTCAACTATCACTTACTTATGTTAAGTATGTGTCCTTTTCGTTTCCATTTTTCTCTGAAACTTTAGCATTGCTCACATGTCTGGTCCAGGGCATTCTTGGCATTCTTCTGTAGAACCACATTTCTGTTGCCTCAAGTCTCTTCATCTATGAGGTGATTGTCCAGCATTCACTGCCATATAGGAGGACTGATATTACATAAAAGTTCAATTATCTTGGATGTCTGTGAAAAATATTTGTTCCATTATCTGCAAGCTGCTCAATTTGGTTGATGCTTTCTTCAGTGGTGGTTGCTTTTGAAATTTCCTTAATTTCAACATTGAGATGGTTCATTTTTTCATTGATCGATTCTATTTGTCCATCTATGATTTTTATCTGAAATATTGTTGTATAGTTTCCTTTTTAGATGCAGCAGCCTGAAGTTTGAATAATGTATATTTGAGCAGCAGTTTTTCATATATACAGAATGCAATGGGCAAATTGCCGCCATTTTATATTTTCAATTTCACACATGTGCATATTTTGCTTTTGATTTTGTCGACTGCACAGTATAGTAGGGTCAGTTGGACACCATCTGTGAGAAAAAGGGCACCATGACACATTTCACTCAGCCTAAAATTAGGAAACGACAAGCTGTACTGCTTGACATTCAAGCTGGAATAGAAACATTTCAGAGTGTTTGAATGTCAATCTGAGGACAGTGCACAGGATTCGAAAAGAGTTGGATGAGTGTAATGGTGATTACAAAAGTATGGCAGCTCAGAAAACCCACTCTGATCATTCTGAAAGAAAAGAACTCCTGATTTTGTTGGTGAGGGCATTGAACTCAACATGGAGGCCTACATCAATTGCCTTGAAGTGGTAGTGCTGCCCTGGGACAAGAGGGTGGTTGGTGGAAGACCCAATGTCTGGAAACAGGACTTTGCACCATACCACACAAGCAGAAGAACCAAGTCATGGCTGTCAGACAATTTCTGTGACCACATCATCCCTTACATCTGGCCACCTAACTTCCTAGATGGCAACCCCCTTGATTGTTATGTGTGGGGTACAGTCGAGTGAGAGATCAACAAAACTCCTTGAAAACACCAAAGGTAATTAAAAGCAAGGATTTTGGCAGCACTCACTGACAAGAAAACCATCTAAAAGAGTTGCAGGACATTCTGCAGTCATTTGGTGGCTGTAGTTGAAGCCAATGGCAATTTTATTAAATAAATTTACTCTTTAGTATTTCAAGATATTCTTGTATAATTTTAGTAAATATATCTGTTAAAATGAGATGTCAGTGTTATTTTCATTTTTGCATAATTTAGATGACAATTTATCCATCGCACCCAGTATTTGTACTTTGTAGCCATATTTTCATTTTATAATTTTTATTTATGAATTGTCTTTGAAAAGTATTGTCTATATTAACAAGTCAGGAGAAATTGAAGTAAGAAAAGTTCTCTTAATTTTGTCTTAAGTTCAGTTGTATTGTAAATATTATCTCCTTGTAACACCAAAGATGAACTGAAGTTAAGGATTATGGCATCTTTCACCAACTTAAACCAGGAGACCATCCAGAAGAGTTGCAGGAGATTCCAAAGTCGTCTGGAGGCCATGATTGAAGCCAATGGCGATTTTATTGACTACATTTACTCTTTACTATTTCCAGATATTTTTGTGTAATATTGGTAAATATATCTGTTAAAATGAGATGTCAGTGTTATTTTCATTTTTGTGCCATTTAGATGACAATTTATCCATCGCACTCTGCATATTGATACATGTTTCATTAAATATGACAGACAATAAGCTCAGTGTTAGATTGACAACCAGATATCATCATTTTGAAGCTGAAATTGATGGATGGAACCATAAGTTCTGTTCTATTAATTGCATTTAAGTTTTTGAAGATCAAAATTGACTGGAAAGCAAGAAGCCAGAAGTGAGTTCCAAAATAAAAAGTGTGAGAGAAGAAACTATTAGAATAGAAATTATGGTTGCATCTGGCAATTTCAACAGTAAAAGGTAGAGACCTAACTCCCAATCTAAAACTATGCTTAAATTCATGATGTCAACATATCAAAGATAAAAGCTTATCAGAACAATTATCAGTAAAATATTTATAGAAAAGGTACAGGGAAGCTATATTATGGTGGTGGGAAATTGATTGAAGCTGAGATGCCAGGTCAGGATCGATAACATTGCAGATTCTTCTTTGGATTTTGTCAAGTATCTCTCAATACATAACAGAAGAACTAGATTAGATGTGACAGCAATATTCAATGCATGGGTGAATGGTATACTTATAAAGGTAGAAGATAAATTGAAGTGAGAAAAATTGTCCACTCCAAATTTCCTAGAAATAGACTTAATAATTGATTCAATATATAGATGTACCATTTCCTGTCAGTGAAAAATGTCAACGAAAGTGCAATGAGTTGCTCTCCTGGAGGTTAGCATCAGACATACCAATGGAAGGTGAAAAAAGTCCTCTAAGATAATTAAAAGATAGAGCAGTTATAGATTACTTGTCTCTTCATAGCATTCTAGTTCAGCGTTAGTTCAGTTAACTGGCTCTACTAATGCCAGTTAATTGTAGAGTGGAATGTTCCTTTTCCATCACCAATTTTTACAAAAGAATTCTCAAATAGACATGAAAAGAACACTCACAATATTCAATTAGCTGTTGCTTTGATTGCAAATCTTCAAAGACAACTTGAACAGATATAGGTTTGCTAAAAACTGTAAATTGCAAAAATGGTTAATTGATATTCATTAACATTTATCTTTGATATCAGCCAATTTCTTTGTATAATTTCAATTATTATTCTGAATAATCAAACATGTTTTCGTGCTTTCTAGGATGAAAAACTTATTTCTTTCAACACACTTGTTGGTAAGGTTTTTAGTCTTTGGTTCCAGTTCTACAATAAAAGACTTATTTCTTTCAACACACTTGTTAGTAAGGTTTTTAGTTTTTGGTTCCAGTTCTACAACAAAAGACTTATTTCTTTCAACACACTTGTTGGTAAGGTTTTTAGACTTTGGTTCTAGTTCTACAATAAAAGACTTATTTCTTTCAACACACTTGTTGGTAAGGTTTTTAGTTTTTGGTCCCAGTTCTACAATAAAAGACTTATTTCTTTCAACACACTTGTTGGTAAGGTTTTTAGTTTTTGGTTCCAGCCTTAGTAATCTTTATACCTATTTCAGTTCATGCCTGCTATTTACTGAAATGAGATGTTTTGTTTTAACCCTTAAATATCAGGAAAAGATTAATTGGATGTGCATACCAAATGATTGTTATTGTCATGTTCCTTCAGGATATGGGCAGTCATGGCTCTCCACAACTTCCCATCCTTTATAAATCTTAGCAGTGCTGGTCCTTTTACTATATTTCAATGTGTCTTATAAGTATCAAATTCTTCAAACCGTCTTTCCTCATTATGTGTTAATGTCAAATTTTTCAAGTTTTCCAAAGTAAAGTTTTTGTGCTTATTTTCACTTTACTGTTACATGGCTAATAGCAAATATCCAAGGGATATGTTTATTTTTTTACCTTTTAAATGACCCCCACCTTTTATTAAGAAGTAAGTAAACACTTTCTCTACCTGCAGTAGAATTAGCACAACTAAAGAATTTCAGTCAATGTGCTTTTTCGTGCCAATGCAACCCCACAGATGGACAAACATTTGGTGAGATGGGTAATTTTATTAAGTCACCATTTCGAAAATGGTTGTCCACCAAGGCTATACAACCCAGTCTGCCCTACTATTTAGCCTATAACTGGGAGGAGGAGTGATAGATCCATACTTTTCCCAAGAGTACTTGCATGTGAGTGAGTGTAAAGAATTAAGCTGGAATTACAACTCAGCTCTCCAATTTCTCATTCTGAGCCACAAATCCATTGCCCCACATGCACATCCCCTTTAAGTAAGCACTCTACATTTATTGCATATTGATAAAAAAATCTGAGCCTCACTCCCATTATTAAGAACACCCCTTGTATTAGACACCTATCAGTGATTATATATAAAAACTATAAAAATGAGGTTTAAGGCCATATCACAATGAAAAATCAGTTTCTGTATAATCATTGAAGTTAAGCAATGTTGTATCTGGTCAGTACCTAGATGCACGACTGCTTGGGAATACTGTAAGCTTCCAAGAAAAAATTATGTTTTATTTTTGTAAATCAGCAGTATGTGACAGAGGTTAGTCAAGTGCATTTGTCTGACTAAGTTTTGTTTGTTTATTTCTTTCTGGGTATCTTCAGGACTTTAGACTTTATGTCAAACATGAAAGACTCTCTTCCATAAAATAGAAATAAAGAAAAGCTATAATAGACGTCACTAACACAATGAGGAAAATAGTTGTGCCTTGAAAAAAAAAAAGAAAAAGAAAAAGCACAATGACAATAGTAGCATTGATCAAAATTGCACAGATCACGAGGCTAAAATGTATCTGAGTGTAGGCTTTTATTTTGTTTTGTTGATGTGAAACAAAAAAGAAAAGAAAGATTGATCAAAGTACAGTCAGTATAGAAAGTTTTAAGATGAATACAGATACTTTATTTGCTCAATTCTAATACATGTAAAATCTAATCCACTCAAAATAAACTATTATGAGAAAAATATTCTGAAAAGTGATAGCTCTGTGTTTCCATTGTGAACAAAATTATGTGAAGACATTTAAAACTGCTATGACAACTCCATGAATTTACATGGTAAGCATCGATAGAGATTGAGCAACAAATTGGAAACATCAAAATCAAGCAAATTCGGAAAATTTAATTATCTGTGAAGTGTTATGGAAGACAACAGAAAATGTGACACCAAAATCAGGAGAAACATTGAAATAGCGAAAGATACCTTCCAAAACCTAAACAAAGAAGCCTTTTCTTAAGTCGAAAGTTCAATTTCCAGACAAGTTTGTTTCACTGCTTCATGTACAAATACCCTTAGATAAGGTATCAATCCATCTCTTCTCCACCAAGATATGGGTTAAATAACAAGACTGACTGGGTTAACAACAAATATGAGAATAATATTCTGCATGTAAATAATGTAAACAACAAAGATGAGGACAATAGCCTGAAAAGTTCAAATTCCAGACAAATTTGTTACATTCACTCAAGTGCAATTTCCCTTGGGGAATATATGAATTCATCTCTTCTCCCCCACTAGATATGGGTTAAATAGCAGAACTGATTCTGTTCTATATACTTAGTTGGCAATTATGTAATATCACTGCTCCTGTATGGCAGTGAATGATGGGCAATTTCCTCACAGATGTTTTGAGATAATGGAAATGTTCTTCTGCAAAAGAATGCTGAGAATACCCTGGTCAGAGCATATAATCAATGAGAAAGTTTTAACAAAATGGAAACAAAAAGAACACTTGTACTTATAATCAGAAAAAGATTTTTTGTGTTACACATAATGTGAAATTATTAGCCATATATAATAAATCTAAACAACAAAGATGAGGAAAATAAACTACATATAAATAATGCAAACAGACAAGCTGAAGACAATAGCCAGCACGTAATGCAAACAACAATTATGAGGACAATAGTCTGTATGTAAATAATGTAAACATCAAAGATGAGGACAATAGTCTTAATGTCATTAATGCAAAAAACAAAGATGAGGACAATAGTTTACATATAAATAATGTAAACAACAAAGATAAGGACAATGGTTTGCTTCTAAATAATGTAAACAGCAAAGATAAGGACAATAGTCTGCATGTAAATAATGTAAGCAACAAAAATGAGGACAATAGTCTGCATGTAAATAATGATATCAATCCAGCTGAATTGTTGAAAAACTACACTTTTGGTTAATTGTATAACAAGTTTGCAATAAAATCATCAAAAATTAATATAAAAAAGACAAAACAAAATATAGACATGTCATGCAAACAGGAATTCCAAGAACCCATGTAGAGATGCAGATAACATTTATCTCCCTTTTAACTGGAAGCATTTCCTTATGTCCCAAGTGTGACAGATCATTAAGGACATCAGTCAGTTGCTGCATAGCTTTCCATAGGCAAAGATGTAAGTTTGATGAGTTCTAAAAAGAACTAAAATGAATCTACAGGGTAGTACCATCTTCCTCTTGGTGGCATTAGAAGCAAGATCTTTTTATCGCCCCCTCTACATTTTACTCACCTCTTTATATGCACTTCTTCATTCTGTGGTTAATTTCATATATATATATATATATATATATATAATATTAGTGGTCAATGTGTGTGTGTATATATATATATATATATATATATATAAGTTCCCAAGAGGATAGAACCCAGCTAGAACTCAATTTCCAGGACAGAGTAAGAAAGTAATATAAAAGGCTCAAACACTAATATTCCATGGTTATAATTTATTACATTGGAATCATAATTATGATTCAACTGATGAATTGGTTTGTAATTACAATTCCAATGTAATAAATTTTAACCATGGAATATTAGCACTTGAGCCTTTTATAATATATATATATATATATTCCTGTATACTTCTTATACAAAAATTGGACTGTTAAATACCTGCTGGATTCACCTTCACTCCAAGATTGCTTCCTCCTTCTCTCTGGAGGTCCCATATATATATATATATATATATATATATATATATATATATATATATATATATATGAGGCTAGCTCAATGATTACCATGCAAATAACTTGACAAATAAATGACATATATTCTTTATATATATTTTATATTTTTTATTTAGTTGACATATGGAAGCAGGATAAAATTTTGGAGGAAAATCCCCAAATTTTTGTTGCTCCTGAAAATTTTGTTACTGCTTGTTACTGAACAGTGTTTTTTTTAAACATTATTACATTTATTATAAACAGTATCGAACATTAAAAATTTTGTGATTTTCAAAAAACTTTACTGTGCTCTCATAAGTAAGCATTTGTTTATCTCACAAGATAAAGGTAGCATGAAGCTTGGTCAAAATTCAGTAATTGGTGGTGAGACTGGTATGACATTTCCAGGTTGCAAGCAGTGGTTTATGAAGGCTGGATGCTACTCAGACCACATGAGCTTCCTATCGGACATACCAGCAAGATCCAAAAGAATACATAGCATTATATTTGAAGTTGGTTTTAGGAGTTGCTGGAAGTTTGACAGTGTTGACAGGCAACCAATTTCAGTGCTCCACACTGAATTTTATGTCTGGATTTACTTCTAAAGAGAAATATATAAAAAATATTTTTTCATACACATTTTTTGTGTATATATATATATATATATATATATATATATATATATATATATATATATAGTACAGGTAATAGATCCATTGGTATATAATCCAAGTGGATCCTAGTAATATAAAATATTAAAACTGATCCACAGAAAGAGCTCAATATATTTATTAGGTTGGTGCAAAAATAATGACGTAATAATGTCCTTTTTGACGTATTTTTTAGCATCAAAAAACGACATTATTACGTCATTATTTTTGCACCAACCTAATATTATAACAGAGCATATATATTATACACCAAAAACATTCAAAATTACCTCATGTGGGTATAGCCTATTTCAGTAGGCACAATCTTGCACCAGTCTTTTTCAACCCTGGACTGGACTTGTCTCTGAATCGTAAGGTAATTTTGAATTTTTTGCTGTGTAATATACACAGACACACACACACACACACACACACACACACACACACATATATATATATATATATATATATATATATATATATGAAAATAGTATGATAAATTGGAAAAATTTTTTTGTGATGCATTTCATCCATTAGAATTTAATTGGACTGGGCTTTGTTGATGTTGCCTCATCTACACATGAAATCCTAATGGATGAAACATGTCACAAAAGCTTTTTTCCAATTTGTCATACTGTTTTTCTAAATACTGTTTGTTGATATATAAAATTATACAAAATTGTATACTGTTATATCATATATATATATATATATAATTTTACCCCAAGAAAGGCAATAAAGCCACTAAGATATGAGAGGTTAATGAGTGTTAGAGAATATGATAAAAAAAAACACTATTACGGAGAGAGCAATAAACGAGAAGTAATTAAGAAGACAGAAAATAACAGAAAAAAATAAATTTTTGATGATCAAAGTTGGCTGGAAATCAAGAAGCCAGAAGAGTGTTCCACAAGCAAGAAGTGTGATAGAAGAAACTACCAGCATAGAACTTACAGTTACATCTATGCATTTCAATTGTAAAATGATGAAACCTTGGCACCAATCTAGTACAGCACTTAAATTCATAAATTATAGGTACTATAGTGAAGAGTTCCACTGAACAATTTCCATGAAAGTATTTATTGAAAAAGGCACAAGGAACCAACTTTAAGGCGATGGGAAAGTGAGTGAAGGTGAGATGAGAGGTCAGGACCAATAATATTGCTGATTCTTCTTTGGATCGTATCAAGAGTCTCTAAATATTTAGCAAGAGCATCAGACCATATGTAGCAGCAATATTCAAAGCAAGGATGAATGGTAAACTTATAAATATTTAATATTCTGAAGAGAAGAATTGTCTTACACGACACAGTGAACCAACTTTCCTAGCAGCAGACATAGCAATTGATACAATATACTCTTTCCACTTCATGTCAAATATGATAAAAAAAATACTATTAAGGAGAGAACAATAAAAGAACAGTAATTAAGAAGACAGAAAAAACATTTTGATGATCAAAGTTGGCTGGAAATCAAGAAGCCAGAAGAGAGTTCCATAAGCAAGAAGTGTGATAGAAGAAACTACTAGCATAGAACTTACAGTTACATCTATGTAAATATGTAAGATAAATTCTGCCAAGAAAAATATAAATACTAAATATAAATATATATATATACTCTGTATATATATTTAACTTAATATGACATATTTTTTTTAATCATGTTTTCCATTTAAAATGTTTTCATGTTTAATTTATGTCTGGAGTTTATTTCTTTGCATTGTTTTAATCTTTCCTTCCATCTTGTTCGTGTCTTAGTATATCATGGAAAAAGTAAGAATCTTTACATGTACCTGTCTATATATTTGTAATTAGAATTTTTTTAAATAAATATATATAAGATTTGGAACCCATTCCTAATATGGCTGAAATTCTAAACAAATCTAACATCCATAATTCTTAATTACAGTAACTCCTAATTTTCTTTTCATCATACTTAATATAAAACCCAGGTTGTCTGTGTGTGTGTGTGTGTGTGTGTGTACATTTATATATTGGATCGAATTTCCTACATTTTTCAACCAATTTCAACAAAACTTCACAGGACTACGTAAAATTACCTTGCAGTGGTTCTAACAGCACCAAAAATTGGAAAAACACAATTCTTTTCGCACAAAATCAATTTAAAAACACGATTAAAAGGCATCGCGAGAATGAAAGGGGGACAACTCATATCGAGTTATACTTATTATAAAACCCAGGTTGTTTGTGTGTGTTCATTTATATATGGGATCAGATTTCCTATATTTTTCAACTGATTTCAACAAAACTTCACTTTTTTTTTGGCAGGTAGTGTTTCTTATTGTCTTGCACACTTTTTTCTTTATTTTGACATTCAGAATGCTTTAAAAATTCCATTTACAAGACAATTGTTTATAATAAAATTCTATTCAATTGGTAGACTCATAACTATTGAAAACAATGTTTTTGTTTGGGCTTGGGTTTGACCAATTCGTAAAAAAAAAAAAAAAAAAAAAAACTAATTAAGACATGCATGTCCGTCAACCTTAAACAATAATCTTTGTCAATTTTATTTTTCAGTCTTTATGATGCTCAATACTTGATCTATCTCTTACGCCGGGCTCTACTGCTAGTTTTCAATAACAACCAACTCATGGTATCAGCTCTGAAGTACTAAGTCAGCTCTGAACTTGGTATCTATGTTGATGGCACAACCATTTACTCCTGTTTTGATACTAAGTCTGATTATTTTGATAAAGTCAAATTGGCAGCTGATTTAAAAAATGACCTACAGTTGTTAACTGGGGCACAGAATATTTTGTTAATTTTAACACCTCTAAAACAAAACTGTTCTCCATTAATCATCTGGAAGAACCCTTTCTGCTCTCCATTAATCATCTGAATGAATCCTTTCTGCTTTCCATGCTTGGGGGAAATTTAATTAAAAAAAACCTCATTAATAAAGCATTATCAGATATGGATTCCATCTATCTGATAGTCTGGGAGAGAGAATTCTTCCAAGAGAAAAAAAAAATTTATTTCAAACATCTGCTTCCCTGCATCCCTATGCAGTCCTGAAAAGTCTTCAGTGGCAAACCCTGAGAATAAAATCTCAAGCCAAAGTTCCAAAGGCAGTCCAACGTTAGATCCAACCCTCCATACAGTTAAATCCAGATATGCACAATTCGAGTAGCACTCCCTGCTCAGTGAATATAAATTACCATTAGTGAAAAATGAACCATAACAAACTCAGTCAGATTTTTAAACTTGGTTCACCGATTCCACACCAATTATGCTAGACATCATAAATTTACTTATTATATTTGGCTAACGTTTTTTCTTTACCCTATCCCTCCTTTACACAAGCTCATCAGATAAGTGCCCTGTTACCTACTCCAGTCTCTTTTGACTACATGTTAATCCCTGGTATTCTCAGCATCCTTCTGTATAATCACATTTCTGTTGCCTACAGTTTTCTCTTCATCTGTGAAGAGATTGTCCATCTTTCACAGCCATATTGGAGGATTGGTATTGCATAACAGTTCAATACTCTTTTCTTTGTTTCTAATGAAAGTTTTCTGCTTCTTAACACTTTGCTTAGCTTTCAATGGATGAAATTCTGCTATAGAGATATCATAGAAGTTTTCTTGTATCACAAGGATGAATTATAGGCCTATATATATAGGTGTAACAGCAAAATTGTCCAAGTAGTAGGTACATCAATGAAGATGTTCCTGCTATTTTTGTCTAAAGAATTCCTTGCATGAAACTATTTAGGTCAGTGTCCCTGAGCACTTTTTTTGGTATTTGCTATTGCTCTGTTTTAGACTGATTTCTAAAAGCTATGAAGCAGTTTAGGTTTTAGTTTAGGTAGATTACATTGTTATCTTTTTTCTAACTTTTTTCTATGTTTTATCTTTTGGTAAACTTGGTATTGGTCAAGACATTCTCTGATACTTTGCTAATTACTTGGTTCTTAAATTATTTATTTATTTAATAATTACTTGGTTTAATCTTGTATTAAATACGTTTTTTTAATTTTTTTTTTTTTTTTCATCTTTTTCCTTACAGACATATCAAGAATACAAAACTCGTTTGGACAATGCCCTGAATGTTTCAGATACAAGCCAAGTCCCTGGCTATCCAGAGACTCCCCTTGCCTATGATGCCCTCTGGGCTGTGGCACTGGCACTCAATAAGACTGCTACCAGGTACTTCTTTCATTCTTTTCAGTTAATATTTTTTATTGTAAATCTTCTATTTCTATTTTACTAAAATACTATGAATTAATGATTGATAATGACATTGATAATGACACCATTTACAAAACCATTTGTTTATAAAAAAAAAGAATTAGTTCTTTTAATTTTGTTATTTTTGACACTAATCAAACACTTTCTCGCAAAAACATACATATATTTGTGCATGTATATATATAACCATAGATGTGTGTGCATGTGTGTACATGTATATATGTGTGTGTGTGTGTGCATATTTGTACATGTATATATATATATATATGTGTGTGTGTGTGTGTGCACATGTATATATGTGTGTGTACATATATATGTGTGTGTGTGTGTGTGCGTGCATGTGTGCACATGTATATATGTGTGTGTATATGTGTGTGGGTGTGTGATAAAATATAGTATTAAAGAATGTTATATTTATAGGTTTCAGAGGAGGCATGGTGGAGTAATGGATAGCGGCTCGGATTGTGAAATCAAAGAGCCGAGTTCAAATTCCAGTGAAATCCATTACATTCACTTACGTGCTAATACCCTGGGGAAAGGTATGAATCCCCTTCTTCTCCCCCACCCCAATATATGGATAAATGGTAGCAGAGACTGAGTTCTGTAGCCTTGGGTGGCAACTGGTCTACTGGAGAAAGAAATGGCAACCTACTGCAGGAAAAAATCTGCCTCATCAGTCATGTATCGAAAGATACATGATCACCTAAATGTGTGTCATGCATGGCACATAACTGACTGATATTTATAGTTTAAAGTGGTCAGTATCAGGGATAGAGTATATGTAAATATAAAAGTGGACACTAAATTTTTTGCAAACTAATACAATCACTTTTTTAACCGAGAAATCAGCTCCGAAAAAACTAAAAGTTAGATTTTATTAAACTCAAGTTTATTGGTTAATAAATATTTTTCCCAATTCTTCTTAAAATGGATATTTAAGAATTGTGAAAAATGTTTGTTATTGTTGTCTGAAAACTTCAAAGCTCTCTACACATTTACAATTAATATAATAAAATTGGTTAATATATGTGAATGTGGAAGTTCAAATTGGAGCTGAAAATTTCACAGTAATGTTGTTAATATAACTTAAATCTATTGCATTTTTATACAATTCTGTAATGGGGTTCCATATACACACATGCACACACACACACACACACATATATATATATATATATATATATATATATATCATGGGCACATGGCTGAGTGAATTAGAACATTTGCATTCTAACCATAAGACTTGGGTTTGAATCTCACCATGGTCGATTCCTTAGGAAAGAGACTTCCTGATGTTATTGAACTGGTGGGGTCAATCCCAGTGTGTGGCACTTTTGGAAAGTGCCTGAAAACCATGCCACAGGTTGACCCAAGCCATGTGAGGGAAATTGGGTAGATGGAACCCTTGTCATTGTCACCAAGGACTTGAGTGTACTGGCCTTGTTCAAATTGTTGATCATGCTAGATAATGCACTCTTTCCCAGAAACTGTAACTAAGGTCTGCTCAGCATAGTTTCAGGTGGGTTCTGTTGGTGTTGAATAAACACAAATGTGCCTGAGCAGGGATTGGCTAGCTGCCCTAGTAGACAGGTATCCTTGAATATGAGTGGTCAGATATATATATATATATATATATATATATATATATATATATAGTAACAAGCAAAGGTTTTAGATACATATAATTAAACTTGTATGTGCCATGTTCTTTAAGGATATGAGTGATCATGGCTATCTCATTTCTTACAGGCTCCATCCATGGTATTCTCAGCATCCTTCTGTAGAACCACATTTCTGTTGCCTACAGTTTTCTCTTCATCTATGAGGAAAATGTCCAATGCATAAACAGTGTTCAATATTTGATGGTGTCTACATTTGATGGCTATCAGATATTTGTAATAATATGAGGTAAACTTCTTTGAGAAATTAACATCAAATTTTACCCCATTCCCATAGACAAATCATCTTAATTTTATTCAAGTTTTATGGATTTCTTTGATGATTTCAAAATTTAAGCTCTAAATCAGCTGACAGAATGCGACTCTAAAACCCTTATTTTCTTTGCCGAGAAATTTTCCTTTGCTGTCACTGGCGTATTTTAAGGATCATTGTCTTTTTCTTTTACTTTTTTTAAACATTTCACCGAAAGCAAGGTGATAATGAAACTAAGACACAAGAGGTTGCTAAGAGTGAAAGAGAAATGAGTAGACTTGACTGAGGAGAAAGGACAATAAAAGAACAGGATTCAAGAAGACAGAAGATTGTGATTGATGTTGCACTTAAATTTTTGACGATTTTTAGTGGCAGGAAAGTAAAAAACTGGAATAGATTTCCATGAAAAAAATCCAACCATTTAATATTCTATGAAAATGTCTCAGACGAAAGAAGCCTTCATAATATATAACACTATTTTAGATGATCCTTAATTAGATCTTATAGACTGGCACAAAAAATATCACAAAGATATTTGCCAAATAACAAAAACCACATCACTTGAACACTTTTAAAAGCAGCAGCAACACGAAGAAAAAATTATGATATAATAAAGATGTTAATTTTCCACATGACCATAAACAAAATATTTGGAAGGAAACTCCCATCAATACTAGAAAAAGCTATAACAACTAGCAATCTTAAGAAGTCTAATTTCCTGAAAACCTGTTTTAAGAGAAAGATTTTATAAATTTCAGCTAACAGTAAACACTGTTTAGTTAATGAATGCTAGATGTTTCATGTATGGAAACGGCTAACTTCACTATTATTATTATTACCAATACTTTGTCGATGATATATAGTATGCCTGTATCACCCCAAATCCTTATATTTCCATCAGTGCTTAACTGTTGAGATGTTATTTATTCTGGGAGTCATATATTTGTTAAAATATATCTATGTTTCCACCAAAGAATTTGATTTTAGTCTTATTGGGTCATAATATTTCATTCCAGAATGAAGCAGACTGCCCAAGGTGATGATAGACAAGCTGTAAATGAATGTTCATTATCATGATTCTTTTTACAGTGTCTAAAAATGCAATCCTACTTACTGAAGCATCTGACATCTTTGCTCAACCATTGTGCCAGCTGCGCTTTCAAATAATTCTGAAGTTTTTTTTTTGCTGTTTGTGAGCAATTTATGTATTATTTTCCAATGAATAGAACAAGCTGTTCATTCACTTACTTTACGAAGACAACCTTTTTGAGGGAGTTTGGCAGTCAGGCCATGTTCTTTCCATTTTGAATGATGGCTCTAATTATACCAATGGGAATTATTCCATGATTATGATGGCCAATTAACACCTCACAAAATTCTTAAGCGAGTTCCATTGTGTACACCTTAACATATGCCAGCCAGATATTCAATGATCATTCAAAGTATGTGGAGATTATGTAAGTTGTTAGATATTGCTTCGATTGATCAGCAGATATTTGCAAATTAATCCATTGCTAAAGATACTAGGTGAATGGTTGGCAAATTATACTGCTCCAGTAAGTACTTGACTCCGCACAGCATGCTACATCTTTACAAGAAACAGATCAGATCAAAAATGGAGTATTGCTGCCACATCTGGATTAGAGCAACACAATCTTCTCTTTTTCTACAGGAGGATGATAAGGATATCGTGGACCGAGCATGTGAGCAACAATGAGATCTTAAAAAGGTTGCAAACAAGGAGGAGGCTTATACTTTAATATCAGGAAGAGGCAGCTGAAGTTTCTGGGACACATAATGAGGAAGGAGGGCCTGGAGAATCTGATATACATGGGTCAAATAGAGGGAAAGAGAGACAAGGGAAAACAACATGTGTGTAGAAGTCAAGTGACATACCTGGCAGACTTAAGCAAGTGGATGACAGAACATGATCTGGGGGAGGAAGCAAAGGAATGGAACTTTTTGAGAGCTGCAAGGGATAGAGGGACGTGGAGAGCCATGATCGCCTACATCCTGAAAGAACATGGCACATAAAAAAAGAAAGAAGTGATTAATTATTTCTCAAGGTAGAAGTTTACTGAATGAGTTTATTGTAAAGGTAAATTATGAAGATATGTAGGATAGATAACAGACAACCCTAGACAAAGACATTAAGTTTGCAGTGATCAGGTAAGCATCTTTTTGTGAGTCTGTTTTCCAAAATAAAAATTCTTAGGAAGAAGCTGCTTCAGTAAAACTTTCTTCTTACCAATGGAATATAAAGGAAATGAAGATGAATCGACTCATGAGTTGATCATAGTAGTGAAGGTTTGTGCAGAACCACCCACACTTTTCAGAAGAACCAAATAAGGAGAACTGGTCTAGTGTAACTCAAGGTCTCCATTCTCCTCTGCTTTCAAATTCAGAATTGTCCTTTTTCTAGACTGGTTGCTAACCAAGGCTAAAGAGCCCAGTCTGTCCTACTATTTAACACATAGCTAGGGGAGACTAAGAGATGAATTTATACCTTTCCCAAGTGAAACATAACAATCTCCTTAGTTCTGATTCCAAGCCACTACCCATTACACCATCTTTACATCTATATATATACCAATCTCTTCACATCTGTGATCTTTATATATATATATATAAATAAAATACACATATACCTACGTTTGGTGTGCAACTTAAGTTTCATTGGTTACCCAACTTGTCAGGCACAAGATATAGCTTGAGCACTATTATATCTACACCTCTTGGCTAAATTTTCGTAATTATTTATTTGCTTACCAATGTATGCATGCCAGCACACTCGTATATGGTCACTAATATATAGCTATTTCATTTACCTAACATATATATATATATATATATATATATAATTTCTTTTGTTTAAACATTATTTTTGATGGATACTCATATTCGACTAGAAGCTCTGTTTTTTAAACAGTATTTTTTATCCAACTACAACTACCAGCCTGAATATTCAGGAAATCTTGTCAGAAGGATTTGAACCTACATCCCCTATGGGTAACCGTCATTGGATCTGATAACAACTCAAACATGTAGGACTTACAGTCAAACAAAGCCCATATAGTGCTTTTGAAAACACATACTCTACCAATCCTCGAAACATCCATATCTGCTCTATTTCCTATCCTAACATAAACAAAGGCAATTTCTTTTTAGGAAATTAATTAAATCCAACATATTTGTATTTTTAATTTATTTTGTATAAACGTTGTTTTTGATGGATACTTATATTTGAATAGAAGTTCTGTTTTTTAAGCAGTATTTTTAAAAAATATATATATTGGTACTTTGTGAATATTAGTTATGCTATCATTTCTCAAAATAGATCCAGAGTAATAAGTATTATGGCAGTGGGAGGTGGGTTAGAAGCAACTTTGCCATCATGGCAAATTGGTGATATGAGATGTATTCTACTGATGCAGGAGAAAATACCTTTTGCTGACAATGCCAAACACTTTGCACTGTAACCAAGCAAAAGGCCAGTCTGTAGGAATCAAATCACCCCCTTTCCTCTGACAGACAGAAAATAACCATTTCCATAGATAATAAATGATTGTTTTCAATCTCAACTTACTGCAAAGCATTTCCAGGTTGGAAGCCCATAGAAGGAGACTCAGACTGCTGTCCGCACAACAGACATCATGATGTGGAATGGTCAGGGGGTGGGCTTGTTGATAGTATAAACTGATCAAGTGTCTGCCATATATAAAGACCTTCATTCCACTTGTCTTGAATGGTTAACTGAATAAATGAAGTGTCAGATAAGCCACATGAGATATGTTAGTAAAGATGAGGTTGCTGACATATATTCAGAAAAAAAAACAGAAAACGATAGCAAAGTAAGAAATGAAAGGTAAAATTACCAAAGTCTTGCCCAGTTGATGGAATTTTGTCAAGTTGGTGGACATTTTTATATATCCACCACACTGGTTCCTTTAATATAGCCAAACTAAAAAGAAATATGTAAAATGGAGACCTTGTATACAAGTATAAAGGAAAAGTAAAAAACAAACTACACTTGATACAGAATCAGGAATGCCAACTGGTTTTTATTGAAGATGTCATACAAGTCAAAACTAGATTAATTTATTGGAGTGGAAGAAAAATTTAAGAAGAATGAAACTTGGAGAGTTGTTACCAAGTTTAATTTCATTAATGCTAATAAAAAATTCAATTCGTAATCTTTGTCTCCAATTCAGTAAAACAATTTTATCTTAGAAACAAAGCTGGTATCAAAATGAAGCAAATTTATTTCTTTTCTAAATTACAAGAGTTGATTGATAAGCAAGGTATACATTCACATAAAACAAGTTTTAGAACAGATAGAATAATGAAACTGGTATCAAAAGGAATTTATTTCTCTTCTAAATTACAAGAGTTGATTGATAAGTAAATTCCTCAATCTTATAAAACAAGTTGTAGATGAGACAGAATAATCAAACTGGGGCAAACATGGACTTTCGTACCCGCAAAAAAATGTAGCATCAAAAGGTGAGTTATCCTATTGTCACCTCTATTATTTTAACTACCTTCACTCCTCAGCAATGTTTATTGTTTTAAAAAGCAATGATTAGAAGTGGAATAAAGCCTAAACATACGATGAAAGTCAATGTATACATTTTATTTTTTCTTGAGAATTTACAACAAAACTTTTAAACACTATTTGTTTATTAGATTGTTTCTTTACAAGAATAATTTTATATTTACAACATTCTTAAAACTAATACAACAGTTATCATTTACCAATTTATAAAGACATAAATATAAAAACAATTTTATTCATAAATTTATAAACATTTACTAAATTACTGAATTATGTGAATCAACTACAAAAAAAATCTTTATTTACCATTTTATAAAGTTTGAATCAATTGGCAATTAGCCAATGTTTTGATAACATTTTTTTTTCTTTTTTTATAAGTGTTTCACCTCAAGCAAGGCAGGAAGCCACTAGCATGCAAGGGGTTACAGAGAGTTGGAGCTAGAGCAAATAGGAGTGATAGAGTGATTAAGAGAAGGATAGGGGTTAGATCAGGGCATCTGGAGACGTCGATTGACATTACATTTGAATAGTTGGAGGTTATAGCTATCAGAGAAACAGGAAAAGGGGAGGGAGTTCCACAAGCGAGATGTGCGAGACATGAAGCTATTGGAATAGAAGAGACAGTTACATTTAAGAGTTTTGACGGTGAAAGGGTGTGAGCAAGATGCCATCCTAGTAGAACACTTAAATTCCTGAAGTCTGGAAACCAGCAAAAGCAGCTCATCAGAGCAGTTACCATGAAAGAGACAGAGGGAGGCAACGGCATGTCTGTGAGAGAGCGACTGCAGGTGAGATGCCAAATCAGGGCCAATTACATTGCATATCTGTCTCTGGATCTTATCAAGAACCTTGAGACAAACATAAGGGGCACCAGACCATATATGGCAGCAATACTCCATGCAAGGGTGAATGGTTGATTTGTAGATTTGAAGGATTGACTCCAGTGAGAAAAATATCCTGGTGCAGCACAGGGAGCCAACTTTCCTTGTGGTAGACAAAGTCATTGATTCTATGTATCTGTTCCATCTCAAGTTAGCAGTCAATAAATAATATAATAAATAGTGTTAATAAAGAATCTAATAAATAAATAGTTTTTAATATTTCCTGTTGTCAATTCTCTAGAACAAACGAAATGTATGTTATAAATAATCAAGAGTGGTCTCCCCTTGTTTCTTGTTACTCTCCTCTTTGAGAGAGCTATTTCTGTTTACTGGGGCCATAAGAGGACACTATACATGAACTTTATATTTTAAGTTGATTAAAGCTTTCTTAAAGACTACACCTGTGTACTTTCGTCATTACAATGTATAAATTCACTTTTATATTTTTAGGTTTTAATAGAATTCTAATCATCGCTTTTTAAAACAATAAACATTGCCGAGGAGTGAAGGTAGTTAAAAAAAATGTTCCAATAAACAATATAAATAAATAACTAGTGTAAATAAACAATCTAAAAACTAAATAGTGATTATTACTTTGTTGTCAATTGGAAACTTTCTTGCCATTACTTTCTCCAAAGTAACTGCAAACTGATCTCTTTTTGATAGACCATCACTAACCTAATGAAAGGTGTTCAAAATCTTGGTTTGACCAGGGGGTTTTCTTTTCCTATGAAGTGACTTCTGCTTAAATTAATGCTTTTTTTTAACTGAAAACATTATCCATTTCATGTAGCTCACCTTTCAGTTTCAACCATATACCAAATATTACTATTAATTTGTTTCTTACGGCTTGTCAACCCTTTTTTGGTTATTTAAAGCTGAAATGTCTTTGGAGTGTAAGAATAGTTCTTTTATTTTTTTACAAGTGAATATTACATTAACAATATTTTGTGATACAAGCTCTACTATTTAACCTATAACTGGGGGAGGAGATGGATTTCTACTTTTTCCAAGAGCATACGTGAATACAACAAACCCATTACACCAACTGTACATCCAGTATTAAAATAAAAAACACTGCTAATCACATTATCATCTCCTAAATGTTTGGTAGGAATTGTCAGGCGGAAAATAATTTGTCACTCCATGTCCTTGTGGGTGATGAATTATTTTCCACCCAGCAATCCCTTTCTCCCAGACAAAACATTATGAGCCTCTTGTTCTATTGCTATTTCCATGGAAAGCATTCAGATGAAATATATTCCTTAGTTCCACCAGTTCTAACCTTCACAACCAAAACCCACCATACTAAACACATTATAGGCAGCCACTCATATTCTCTTCATATTCCACTGGTGAGATGTAAGTACCACTTGAGCAGATTCTCCCCACAAACCACTGCTTTGTGGAACCAACTATCAAGAGCACACTTCCCTGAGCGCAAAATTTTATCATTTTCAAGTCTAGGTTTAACTGTTATTTTCTCCCACATATCTGTATAAACTATGCCTCTTACACTGTAACTCTCTACCTCAATTAGTTCTTGCATCTTGTACAGGATGAACATCATTGCAAAAAATAAAATAACCTCTGAAGGCTTTTCAGCAGTATTGGTGGGATATCAGCAACAGGCCGAATCAGAGTAACAAGAGGTCAGCCATCTTAGAGAGTGGTTTTGTTATATGCTGTGTCACCAACAGTGTAACTGATGTTCACTTAAGTGTGTCTGATCACAAAAGGCTGCAAAGACTACCAGAATATTTTGCTTACCTATGCCTTCCATTTAACATTGTTGCCAACAACTTCTTCATTCAGAAAAAGCATAGTTTCAACAAAAGCAATAAAACTTTCTTCTATTTCCCACAAGATATTTTTTTAATCAAAGACATGAATGTCTTAACAAATTATGGTTTCTGCTGACCAACCCATATACAGAGAATGATTTGTGCAACATTTAAATACTATTTCAAAAATATTTACCCCATATAACCTCATTAATCTGTACCTTTTATACTGTAACCCTCTACCTTGAGTGGTTTTCAGGACTTGTCGAGGATGAACATCATTGTAAAAAAAAAATATATAACAGTATTTTTATGTAAAATCTATAACAGTGGTTCTCAATCTTTTTTTAGCCATGGACCACTTTTACTCTTCATTTTTTTGGTGAACTCCCATTATTATTCAATGAAAAAAAAGCTTATTTTATTTTTTACTAATAGATAAGTTAAGGAAAAAATTTATAAAAAGTTATAAAAATAGTAAATGAATATGTTTTATTTTGAAGTAAAACTAACTTAATGAAAATCAACTTGTATTTAACAACTAAATTCATGGAACATTTATGTACACTAGTAAAATAACTCATAGTAAACTATATTAAAGTGCAGCCCAGTAATGTTACATGGACCCTGGATGAGAACCACTGATCTACAATAACCATTTTTAGTTACTTTTGTTACAAATTACAAGAAGAAGGCATGAGAATACAATGGCCAAAAATATAAAGATTATAATAAGATTACAACACTAGTCTGTTGTAGATAGGTGTGCCAAACTGGTTGCCCTCAGGTCACATGTGGCCTTTTACATATATCTTGGCAGCCCTCACAAAGATTTCTATTCAGACATTTTTTTTTCACTTTACATTTGTTCTTATTTATTGTCAAGGATGATCACATGATTAACCGGAAGTTAAAAATTCTGACATTCGAAAACAAAAAACCATTGAGATAAAATAAACAAATCTAATCATACCAATTGAAAAAAAATCTTTTTTTAATTAAGTAAAAGGAATTTCAGCAAAGATTTTGTGATTTTTCATCTTGTGAAGATCAGTTTGCATTATTCTCAGCAACATTCACTTTTGATGTTGCTCAGGCAGAGGAAAGTCTACAGATGGAACTACTGGAAATGCAGACTGACTCAACACTCAAGGGAAAGTACCTAGAAGTAGGGGTATCCAGATTTTTTTCATTCCTTCCTCAGACATTTAAGAACTTCAGAAAGTTTGCCACAAAGAATATGACACTGTTTAGTTTTGCATATGTCTATGAGCTGTTATTTTCGTTTATGAAGGCCACAAAAACATCTCACAGAACCAGATTAACTGATAAACATTTGTCATCTTTGAAAAAAGTGGGATCTACACAGGCATTCCAATCTGATATGTTGAGGATAGTTTGTCTAAAGTGATGTCACTCATCAAAACAACATAAAAATTATTAAATTGTACTAAATTGCATTGTAAGTAGTTTGTATTTAAAGTTTAGTTACCACTAGCTGTTATTAATGTAAGACTGTAAGCAGGTGTGGCCCTGGAGGCTGCAGATATGGCCAACGTGGCCCTCCATATGTCCTGAGTTTGATATGTCTGCCTTACATAGCAATTTAGTGCATTATATCCCTTAACTGTGATGTCACAAACTGCTGTTGATAATTACAAAAATGATGAAATGTCTGTCTTTTTGAGTCATCATGTAATCTTTGGTGTTTGAGCTGGGATCAAAGTGTAGTATCTGCCTTTGGGCAGACAAACTACACTTTATCTCTCAAGTGTGTTTTTATCTTCAAACAAAGCAAGAGATTCCCAGTTTCAAGAAACTGCTGTCCAGTAACTCCCTCATTGCACTAAATAGAGAGGATCAGTAGTAATACCGATGCCAGTACAACTGACTGGGCCATTTTAAGACCAGTCTTGTGTGCACATACTCAGTATCCCCACATTAAACTGACCTTGTGTCGCATCCTGCCAGCGGCAGGTGTCAATTAAATACTAAGTGTAGTATCTGTTCTCCTCATCACTAATGGTAATGATAATATTAGCTGTTTCCTTATAAGGAAACATTCAGCATCCACTGAACCGCTGAAAAAATATAAAATTTTTCTATAAAAACAATTTTTTAAGAAAATAGTTTTCACAAGTCCAGTAACCATTATCACTCTTTCCAGTACTGATCGAGGCTTCCTTCATAACCTTTTGTTTAAAGTAGTTTGCATTATCAATATCCTGATTCTGTCAATGTTTTCTCTTTGAGTTACATGTGTTATCTATTTGCTAAAGTTCTTTGTGTGTAATTCTATAGCACCATTTCACAAGTTTTAACCGTCCTGGATATGACGATAAACTACATCCGACAGTAAGGCCTCTGATCAGGAGGTTTTGAGGTGTTTGGGACCACCTCTTAATTGCTGGTGTTCCCAGGTCCACCCTGACTCAGAGTAGTAGCACCTGTTGGGGTCCCAGATATGGGCAAATAGTTAACCCCCAAACTGGGGTCAAAACACTATGAAAGTGTAAAAATAGGTTTTAATATCAGCAATACATTTTTTGAAGGAAAAATTATTACCAGCAACACATTTTTGAGGAAAAAAATATTACCAGCAATAAAAATGTTATTGGCATTAAATAACCCATTGAGGTTGATATGCCAAAAAACAAAAAAAAGAAAACAAACCAAATCAATCATGAGTTTTGAAGAAGGATTGTCCTCACTAAGACCTACAGGTTTATTCACTTGAAGTAATCCTCACTATAACATATAACATCCAAAGTATATAATTTACTGATATATGTAAATCCCTACTTATGTCCCTTAGTTGTGATGTCATAGATTGCTACTGATATATAGATCTTCTTCTACATGCTGCATTCCTACTGAGGTATCATGGCTCTCCATAACTTTCTATCTCATGTAGCTCTTAGTTTTTATCCTTTTGCTAAAGCCTCCATCGCCCGTTCTGCCATCCATTGAAACAAGCTTGAGGGTTAAATGCTTCACTGTCTTCCCTATCTATCTATATGGCCTGTGAGGGCTAAGTTTTCCAGGCCCTTGTTCCTCCTTATGTGTCCAAAGAATTTCAGCTGTCTTTTCTTGATTCTGATTATAAGTCTTCTGTTGGGAGTCTGTCTATATTTCTGAGATAAGGTATTATGTACAGTATTTACATTATTCGGACTATTGTCCTCATCTTTGTCGCCATATTTATCACAACATTTCGACCGTTGTATGCTCCGGCCGTCTTCAGGTGGTTGGAATTTCGAACTGAACCCTTTATTTCGATCACTGGGGTAGACTATTCTAGTTCCATGTGCCATGTTTGATGCATGTCAGTTATCAGTTATCTCCTGCTAATTTTCCCTCTGATAAGTTCTCCACTGCCTTAACCGGGTATTGAACTCACACTCTTTAGGTCTGTCACTGGATCTAACCAATGCCTTTATCCAGTGTGCCATGTGTCCTTGAGTTCGAAATTCCAACCACCTGAAGAAGGCCGGAGCGTACAACGGCCAAAACATGATAAATATGGCGACAAAGATGAGGACAATAGTCCGAATGATGTAAGGCTTCTGTTGTCATTTTCTCTAAGACTTCCTTATTGTTTACATGAACTGTCCATGGAATTTTCAGTATCCATTCTGTAGAACCTCATTTCTGCTGCCTCTGGTTTTTCCTCCTCTACAGGAAAATTGTCTAACATACAAAAAAATATTAATGTCTTTGAATCAACATTTTGTAATGGAAATATTAGCCATTTCCTTATAAGGAAATATTCAATATTCATTGATCGAGTAGACTAGTGCTTCTTTCAGTTTAAATTCATAAAAACTTTTAAAATAATTTTTCAGAAAAATATGTTTTTCAAGTCCATTAACTGTTATTGATCTTTCTAGTACTGATAATGTTTCCTTGCTAACCTTTTGCTTGAAGTAGTGTGGAATGCCAATATCATGATTATGGCATAATTTTCTCTTTATGTTACATGGTCTATCCATTTTAGTTGTTGCTGTTGTTGAAAGTCCTCAAGTAAAATGGTGATTTTCTAAGTATAACTTAGATATGGTACAAGGCTGAAAGTATGTAGCACCCAGTGAGGATCAAACTCATTAGTCAGTCATAATTGATCTAACAAAACAAGCTTACTAATCATTATACCACATTGAAGTGCGCTAAAGTGATTTTCTAAGTGAAGCTTAGAAGTTGCACAAGGCTAAAAGTATGGAGCACCTAGTGAAGCTCAAACTCAGTAGTAACTGATATGGTGAAACAACCTTGCTAACCATTACAACACATCAATATGCTGAAGTCCTCAAGTAATACGTTTTTTGTTATTTGATACATTTCTTTGTGATTCTCTAGCAAAAAGTCCAAATCATCAGTTAATGATATCTGCTCATCTCCAATACAATTTCAGTTAACGATGCCTACTGCTTAAGTGTTAATTAAACTTCATTAGAAACAAAGAAAAAAAGTACTGAACTGTTAGGTGATATCTGTCCTCCTATATGGCAGTGAATCCTGGACAATCACCTCAAAGATGAAGAAGAGATTTGAAGTAAAAGAAATATGGTTCTACAGAAAGATGCTGAGAATACCATGGACCGAACATGTGAGCAAAGAAAAGCATACTGAAATGTTAAGTGATCTCTGTCCTCTTATATAGTAGTGAATGTTGGATAATCTTCTCAAAGATGAAGAAGAGACTTGAAGTAACAGAAATGTAGTTCTACAGAAAGATGCTGAGAATACCATGGACCGAACATGTGAGCAAAAAAAAGCATACTGAAACGTTATGTGATTCTCTGTCCTCTTGTATAGTGATTGCTGGATAATCACCTCAAAGATGAAGAAGAGATTTGAAATAACAGATATGTGGTTCTACAGAAAGATGCTGAGAATACAATGGACCAAACATGTGAGCAAAGAAAAGCGTACTGAAATGTTAAATGATCTTTGTCCTCTTGTATATAGTGATTGCTGGACAATATCCTCAAAGATGAAGAAGAGACTTCAAGCAGCAGAAATGTGGTTCTACAGAAAGATGCTGAGAATACCATGTGAGGATGGATTGAAGGCAAGAGGGTCAGAGGAAAACAATGCATAAAATGCTTAGTCAGCTTGAATAAATGAATGACGGAACAAGTAAGAGCTACAAAGGACGAGAATTTGTGGAAAGATATGATTGCCTACATCCTGAAGGGACACTGCACATACAAAAGACCAAATATGGTAATGGTAATATTAACCATTCATTGTGCCATCACAGGCTTTCGTTCTACCTTTCATCAGCATGGCTGATGCTAACCTCCAGGTGAGTGACTCATTGCACCTTCTCAGGTTAACATTCTTCACTGACTTGAAGTGGAAAGACTATGTTGGGTCTGTAAAATTCATCTGCTCCCATATATAGACATAGATCACATGATATGAGGCAGTCTCACATTGGTTAATTAAACCACATGGGTTTGTAAAAAGCTGACTACAGGAGAAGAGATTTGAACCTTTTCTAAAGAACATGCAAGGAATTCCCTCAACTGCTACAGTACCAGTTACCAAGGATCCAAAGGTACAAGTTGTCTGGCTCTATCGCACTCCCCAGTTGGGTAAATCGACCTGACATATTCTCTATATAAAGGAAAGGACACTGTGTTTTATGTTAATCATGATATTCATCTTTTTAAATATAAATAAATAAGTTTATTAAATGTTGATAAGATTTTCATTCTTATTCATGTTAGTCTCAAAGTAACATAGGACTAGCATATTATATATATATATATATTGATACATGTTTCATTAAATATTATAGACAAGTGTTGTCTATTTATTTTATGTAAAATATTTTCGTAACATCTGATAAGTTTAATAACATTATCGTTGAACGAAGAAAGAAATTAACAATATTGATCCATATTTTTTTTTTTTTTGTCCAGTAATCCTGCTATTTGCCTTGTGCTCTTTGATAAAATCTAAAGAAGAATTGGCAATATTATTGCTCCTGATCAGATGGCATGTTTTCTGTCCCCTTCTCACCCCCATAAGGTTGCCTCTCTGTGCCTTTTCTATAAATACTTTCGTGGTAATTGTTCAAATGAGCTTTTTGCTAACGTACCTAGACTTTATGAATTTAAGCACAACTGGTATCAAGATCTCATCAATATACATTTGAGCTGGTTAGATGTAGCCATATTTTCTATGCTAACAGATGCACTTCTTGCTTGTGGATCTTCCGGTCATTTTTAATCTGCAAAAATTTAAATGCAATGTCAAATCGCTAATGTCCTCCTGATTATTTTTCTTTTGTTCTCACTCCTTAACAATGTTTCTGTTTCTAATTCTTCCACACCCAGTAATTCCTTGTGTCTTAGTGGTTTTACTGCCTTGCATGGGGTGAAATCGATTAAAAAGAAAAATGTCCTTATATGTAGACATTCAGCATTCACTGCCTGAACAGCCAGCGCTACTTTCATTTAAAACAATTTTTGCTCCAAAGTATAACACAGTCCAAGTAAATCAGTGTATAATAAGATTCTAGTTATCAGTGTTGGATTGAAGAATGTGACTCTAGCGTTAACATTTTTGTCTCAAGGGCATTGTATCTCGAGTATTTTCAGAAAAACGTTTGGGCATATGGCATTCCTATTTTGAGAGAATATTTTTCTTCATTTTTTTCTTCATAATGTTTAAATGCTTTATATCTTTGCCATTTTTGTTTTATCATATATGTTCAGTATCCAAGTGAAAACAGTAAATGGAGCTAAGCTTGGATATGTAGGGAACTGCTATGTCCCTTCAATACATTTACAATAATGGCTCTCCACAACTTCCAACACATTGTAGCTCTGAGCAATCTTTGTCCTCTTATCATCCCTTGAAATACTTGTTCTGCCATCTATTTAAAAAAAAGAACAGGATTCAAGGAGACATAAAATAACAATTGACATTGCATTTAAATTTTTGAAGATCATAGTTGACAAGAAAACCAGAATCCAAAAGAGAGTTCCACAGGTGAGAAGTGTGAGAGAAGGAACTATTAGCATAGTTACATCTCACAATTTTAACAGTGGATCAATGAGACCTAACTTCCAATCTAGTACTATGCCCAGGTTTGTGAAGTCAATATGCCAAAGAGGAAGACTCATCAGAATAATTACTATGAAAGTATTTATAGAAAAGACATAGTGGAGCTACATTTCAATGGTGGGAAGACTGTTGAAGCTGATATGCCAGGACAGTACCAATAATGTTGAAGATTCTTTTTTCGAACTTGTTAAGAATATCTAGATACATAGCAGAAGCATCAGACCAGATGTGAGAATAATATTCAATGTACAGATAATTGGTAGATTTATAAAGGTGCAAGGTAGAGTCTGTTAAGAAAAATTATCGAGCATGACACAGTGAACCAACTTTCCTAGCCACTAAACATTTGATTCAATAATATAATCTTTCTACTTTATGTCAGTGGAAAATGTTAAATCAAGAATGCACAATGAGTTGCTCTCCTGGAGGTTAGCATCAGCCATGCTGATGGAAGGTGATAAAAGTTCTCTAAGATAATTAAAAGAGATTAAAAGAGAGAGCAGTTATAGATTACTTGTCTCTTCATAGCATTCTAGTTCAGTGTTAGTTCAGTTAACTGGCTCTACTAATGCCAGTTAATTGTAGAGTGGAATGTTCCTTTTCCATCACCAATTTTTACAAAAGAATTCTCAAATAGACATGAAAAGAACACTCACGATATTCAATTAGCTGTTGCTTTGATTGCAAATCTTCAAAGACAGCTTGGACAGATATAGGTTTGCTAAAAACTGTAAATTAGAAAATAGAACATTTCTGGAACATTCATAAACTGGCAAAAACCATTGCAAAAATGGTTAATTGATATTCATTAACATTTATCTTTGATATCAGCCAATTTCTTTGTATAATTTCAATTATTATTCTGAATAATCAAACATGTTTTCATGCTTTCTAGGATGAAAAACTTATTTCTTTCAACACACTTATTGGTAAGGTTTTTAGTTTTTGGTTCCAGTTCTACAACAAAAGACTTATTTCTTTCAACACACTTGTTGGTAAGGTTTTTAGTTTTTGGTTCCAATTCTACAACAAAAGACTTATTTCTTTCAACACACCTGTTGGTAAAGTTTTTAGTTTTTGGTTCCAGTTCTACAACAAAAGACTTATTTCTTTCAACACACTTGTTGGTAAGGTTTTTAGTTTTTGGTTCCAGTTCTACAACAAAAGTGTTATTTCTTTCAACACAACTATTGGTAAGGTTTTTAGTTTTTGATTCCAGTTCTACAACAAAAGACATATTTCTTTCAACACACCTGTTTGTAAGGTTTTTAGTTTTTGGTCCCAGTTCTACAACAAAAGACTTATTTCTTTCAACACACTTATTGGTAAGGTTTTTAGTTTTTGATTCCAGTTCTACAACAAAAGACTTATTTCTTTCAACGCACCTGTTGGTAAGGGTTTTAGTTTTAATTCTAGCTTTAGAAACATTTATATCTACAGGATGCAATGGGTAAATTGTATAAATTTATATAGTATAGTAGGGTCACTTGGGTACCAGCTGTGATAAAAAGAGCACCATGACATAATTTATTCTGCTAGAAATTTTCAAAAAGCCTGCTGTACTGCTTGGTATTCACACTGGAATTTCTAATACAAAACTTTCAGTATTTGGGTGCCAATCTGAGGACAGTGCAGAGGATACAGAAAGGGTTGGATGAGTCTAATGGTGATTATGAAGGTACCAGCTCAAAAAACTCACTCTATTCTGATAAAAGAACTCCTGAATTTGATGGTGAGGGCCTCAGATTCAACACAAAGGCCTACATCAAGTGCCTTGAGGAGGTAACTCCCAAATTTGTTGGTGAGAGCCTCAAACTCAACACGAAGGCCTTGAGGAGTGGTGAAAAAGAAAATTACTAGGAAGAGGAAAAAAGTCAGATAGTTATGTCCTGACTCCAAAAAGAAGAGATATTGAGCTAAATTTCATGGGAAAATTAGCTCGGGGGAAGATATTGTAATAGAATGTTCCACTCTCCCTATTGCCTATTGTGGACTATTTTAGTAAATATATATAGTGTTCACATGATATACCTGAGACTTGCTTTAGGAATTACTAGCCTGCTAACTGATTCCCTTACTTTCAGTGGAGTATTCTCTTTTACAATAAACCTCTCTTTCTTTCATCTATGACTGTGTTGCTGTCCCTTTTACTCGAGTACCATCTTTGTCTGTTTGTAACCTTTTTAAGGATACAACAAGGGAGTAGTGCTGCCCTGGGACAAGAGGGTGGCTGCTGAAGACCCTATGTCTAGCAACAGGAGTCTGCCCCATACCACACAAGAAGGAGAACCCAGTCTTGGCTGTCAGACAGTTTATGTGAGCACATCACCCCCAACATCTGACCACATGACCCCAGACTGCAAACCCCTTGATTATTATGTTTGGAGCACAGTTGAGTGAGAGACCAACAAAACTCCTTGAAAACACCATAGATGAACTGAAGGCAATGATTTTGGCAGCATTCACCAACTTAAACCAGAAGAGTTGCAGGAGATTACAAAATTATCTGTAGAACAGTTGAAGCCAATGACAATTTTATTGAATAAATTTACTCTTTAATATTTCAAGATATTTTTGTGTAATTTTAGTAAATATATCTGTTAAAATGAGATGTCAGTGTTATTTTCATTTTTGCATAATTTAGATGACAATTTATCCATCGCACCCAGTATTTGTACTTTGTAGCCATATTTTCGTTTTATAATTTTTATTTATGAATTGTCTTTGAAAAGTATTGTCTATATTAACAAGTCAGGAGAAATTGAAGTAAGAAAGGTTCTCTTAATTTTGTCTTAAGTTCAGTTGTATTGTAAATATTATCTCCTTGTAACACCAAAGATGAACTGAAGTTAAGGATTATGGCATCTTTCACCAACTTAAATCAGGAGACCATCCAGAAGAGTTGCAGGAGATTCCAAAGTCATCTCTTAAAATGAGAAGTCAGTGTTATTTTCATTTTTGCGCACCCTGTATTTCACATCATTTCACTAGAATAAAAGTAGTAGGCCTCTTGACTTGCAGAATTGATCAAAGTTTTTCTTGACTTTGTTCAGTGTATCAAATGAAGAATATTTCTCTTTGATATACATAACAAAACAAGAGAACCGCATAAGCATATTTAAATCAACCTAGAAAATAATGACATAGAAAGACCAAAGATCAAGTTCAAAGATGATTAAGATTAACATCAATTAAAATAACATGCAAAAAATGATGAGCCAGATATGTACATTTTTCCTTCTCAATCACTGGAAGTTATTTACTCTCGCTCCAAAGCCATCTTAGCCCAAACAGATAATCTACTCTGCCAAAGCCTCTCAGTTTATTCTTCAAGATAAAAGCTCTGAAAGAGAATATAAATCCAAATAACAGGCTGTAAAAAAAATCCATAAGGAGAAAAAAAGATTATTAGGAATTTTGAGCTATACTTAACAAAAGCTTGTAAGTTATGTTTTTGTCTGTGGAATCGGTTTGATCTTCAGGATAAAAGGTTCAGGCAAAGGTGAGTGTCTTTAGCTGATCGAGATCTTTTTGAGTGTTTTAAGTAGATCTGATGATCAATGTTTTTACAGGAATTGGTGTCCTAAAAAAATCAGGCCATCAAAAGATAATGGAAAGTTTGTTTTTCATTTTAGTCGTAGGTGACTGAACAGAAGCTCTTTCAATTATTATGAATAAGATGCAAAAGAAAACTATAAAGAAGGGGAAATAAAAGAATTCGCTATGGCAGGAAATTTAAAGCCAGAAAGTTGCAAAATCCTAACAGGTATTTACTTGTATTTTTACTTGCTGCTTTTCCTTTGTTTTCTTCTTTGTTTTTTGCGTCCTGGGTATGACGATAAACTACATCCAGCAGCAAGGCCTCTGATCAGGAGATTGAAGGTTTTGAGGAGTGTGGAATCACTCAACTGTTGTTGTTCCCAGGTCCACATTGACCCAGGGTGGTAGCACCTGTTAGGGGGTCCCAACTATGGGTAAATAGTGAACCCCTCCCCCCATCAAGCATCAACAATACATTTTTATAATAAAATGAGCAGCAATAGATTTTTATAGCAAAATGACAATCAATGCAACACTAAAAAATATAAAAATAGATTTTTATAGTAAAATTACCAACAATACATTTTATTATCTACAAACTATATACAGTGTAACCTGGATATAAGAGAGTTGCCGGGACTGGAGAATAAGTCTCTTATATACGGGTTTCTCTTATATCCGGGTTTGGTCTATTTTGTTTAGGTAAGTTTGGCTCTAATTTGGGACCAGATAAAATCTCTCTTATATCCGGGTTCCTCTTATATCCGGGTTACACTGTATCTAAAAAATATACCTTTACCCTGAAAGTATAAAATTGCATACAAATTTAGGTTTATATAGATATATAGATAAATAAATAAAATAAATATTAAATAACTCACAGCGGTTCATATGCCATTAAACAAAAACCAATCAACAATACCTATTTATAGTAAAATTACCAACAATACATTTTTAAAACAAAATAAACAGCAACACATTTTATCTGTAGTTGAAGCCATAATAACTTTTGAACATAATTTTGGTATTAAATAACTCATAGATGTGTCAATATGCTGCTAAACAAAATCAACCAAAATCTTTGTTCTTTACTTCTTCTGAATTTTTATCTCCTTGAGATTTTTGTTTTTTGTTTTTTGTTGTGGGGGTGGGGGGTATACCACCACCAACACCGCCATCCAACAAAAAAATTTTCACTATCCTTTCACTTCATTTTTCTCTTCACCTAATTTTATAAATATCATTTTTTTACTCTTTTCTTTATACTCATCATTTTTTTTCTGATGTCTATCTAGAAAAATAATCATTAAAAAATCCTGAATCTTCCCTGGTACTGAACACTAACCTCTGGCCCAAACAGAAAACACAGAACTATTTCTGGACACTGTATTTACTTTACTTACCTTTATATGGTACAAAGCTAAATGACTAGATAAAAAGGAGGCTGTGTTATCTATCTTGCACAGTAAGCATTAGGCATCCAATCAAAATCAGTCTTACTGCAGCAATAATTTGTGTAGTTTGAGGGTAGAAAAGTAAATCATATTAGCATCCTCATCAGGAGATAGAACACCAATGCACAGACCCCCTCAAGAAACAGCAGGATGAAACTCACCACATCAGTAATTTTCTTTAATTATGCAACCTTTTTAGCCATGTCACCTTCACCAGTAAATGGCTTGACCATATCACTGTTCAGTGGTACTTTTCCTTCCATTCTATTCATCTTAATATACTGAAATAATTTGCAGTTCAATGACAGAAAAGTAAACAAACTCACCCAGGTTTCTCACAAATTTGGTCTAAATGGTGATTTTCTAAGAGTAGTTTAGATGTGGCACAATGCTGGAAGTATAAAACACCCAGTTAGGATTGAACTCAAAGTGATTTACTCAGCAAGCTTTTTTGTGGCACACCCAGTGATGATCAAACTCACTACTGAATCATAATTGATCTAGTGAGACAAGCTTGCTAACCATTACAACATGTCGAAGTGCCCTAAACTTGTCCCAAATGAGAATGTGACAAATCCTCATTTTATTTTTTGTCACTGTCTGCTATGCCAGCCACTAGCCTTTCATACTTCATCTGTTTTCTTTCTCTACTGTTTTCCCTTGACAACACATCCACAAGTCTTACAACCATTAAAAAGAAGAGAAAAAAAAAAGTAACTGCTCTCTAAACTCTTCTTTTAGCCCACCATCCTTACCCACAATCCCCTACTGTTGTTGGTTGTGGTCACCACTACCAGTATTTAATCTGTCACCCAACATCTCAGTTCCCAAGAGGTAAGTTTTTTCTTTTAAAGATCATCTCTCAGATACTTCACCCAACATCTCAGTTCCCAAGAGGTAAGTTTTTTCTTTTAAAGATCATCTCTCAGATACTTCACCCAACATCTCAGTTCCCAAGAGGTAAGTTTTTTCTTTTAAAGATCATCTCTCAGATTATGCCTACATCAAATAATCACATGATCAGTAAGGCACTCTTCTCTTTATAATCTCCTCAGTTGTTCAGGTTTATCTTCCTCCATTCATCTCTCTAGGGTTGCTCTATCACCTGTAGAATTAGTCATCCGCCTCACATGCAAAAATATGTCTTTATTTGACAACTTCACTCCCGACACTATCCTCTTCACATTAAGCCTCAGGTGGCTTTACCCACACCTCATCCCTGATTTAATCTGAAGCTGGCTCCACCCTGGGGTGTCACAAATCATAGATAAAAACTGATCTTTGCAGTACTGTCTCCTACACCTGTCTGGAAAGTTGATATGTTATACCAAAACAGTGCTTTAATTGTCAATATCCCCACTCTCTCCATGACCAGCTTTTTGGCATGGCTTATCAATACCATTCCCACTATGCTGAGAGGCTGATCTGAAGTACCATCTGACCTTCCACTTGTCTTGCATTTTTCAAAGGGTTTCCAAGTGTATAATGTTGTCTATAAGGGCCTCTCCCACTGGCCTTCATTCTAAAACACCTTGTTAAGCACCCCTGCAATTATGGCTGCAGTTTGATCTTTGATTTCCTTTCAAATAGCTATCCATCCAAGCTTACAGTCTATCATGAACTCCTCAGTAATGAGTCCTGTCAACAACATTGTCCACTTTTAATTATTGTTTATAAACAAACTTTCTGGTGAAATTTTATTGGTTGAAAAATATATATAAGATTTAATTCCTATACTTTAAGTAACCAGCAAAGAGTTGATAAGCCATAAAAAACACTTCCACCCTCTTTTTCAAGAAATTATAGAAATTCACAGAAAATAAAGAAAAAATTCTGGGGAGAGCCGTGGTTATGTACATCTTATAAGAAAAGAATTCACATCTATATGAACGGTTATTGACAAAATTTTATAAATGGAAGCTAAATTAGGAAAAATAATTCTGGTAAATAGATTTATATTTATTTGTTTCTTTTTTGTTTTTAATTTTTTTATTTTAGCAAACAGGAACAGTGCTTTAATTATTTTTTTTTTTTTAATTTTTACAATAAAAAGTTTCGGCGTACGAAAGCCAAAATCAAATAAATGATCTTCTGGGATAAGGGAAATAATTTATGTCTACAAGGTTTTCTAAAAAAGGAAACTTTCCTGTCTGACAAGGAAATTTCCCTTTTTACGTTCTGTTCTTGTTCCATTCAAAAAAAAGGTTTCTATTTTTTTCTTAAATCTTTAATTATTTTGTTTGGCCTCCAAGTTCTATGAAAAGACTTTCCTTAACTTGGCACTTGATTCCAGGAAGCCCAACTTTGTTGGAACATTATTAACTGTCACTATTTTAACTTGAAAATAATCTCATAAGATCATGAGGTTTTGGCAACAGAGCTTCATTCTTAATAAAAGTCACTTTTCAGATGTCTGTCAGAGTGTATATTGGTGGAACAAGGGAAAAGAATAAAAGTTTTATATATATGCATACACACACACATATATATAATATACATGCTCAAAAGAGAAAGAGATGAATTGAAATTAACTGATATAATCAAAGAGAAAAAGTAAGAGGTATTTATATATATCCTGCTTATCCATTAATAGATAGAGCAGTCATGGGCAAACTGCAGCATGTGGGCTCTTTCTGAATGGCACACTTTATTTTGTAAGGAAAATAACATTTCTTAAAATTTTGTTTTGTTTCATTCTCACTTGTTCACTCATACTCTCTCTCACACCAAGAGGTTGAGAGAAGTAGGTGTCAAAAGGAAATAACTATTAAATGCCTAAAAACCTCCCTTACTTATTAATGTCTGTGTTGTGGTTACAATTCAATTAAACTATATATATAACAATAATTAAGTATGATGTTTCTTTAATTTTGTAACCTTTCATTGAAGTTATAGTTTTCAGCATTTTAAGCCATTGCTGTTTTTTTGTTTTTTGTTTTTTTTTTACAATGAGAGTCACCATTTACAAAGAGGGATGTAGGGTTATGTTAGGAGGCTATTTGTGTGTATAGGTGAGAGAGATAGCAATTACTCCTAGCCTTGAACAGGTTAAGATTGTAGTGATCAGGGAAATACCCTGTTGGGAGTCGGTTCCACAGGGCAGTGGTTCATAGAAAGAACCTACTCAAGTAGAACTTACTTCTCGCCAATGGAATATGGAGGGAATGTGGGTGGTTTGCTACTACTTAAGTGGTATGGCATGTTCTTGCTGTGAAAGTTTGCCTTGGCAGGATCAGGGAATGTAGTTTGTCCAAGCACTTTCCACGGAAGTAGCAGTAGAGCAGTGAGAAGCTTGCCACATCCCACCTGTGGTAAAGGGGTTGAAGGGTGGAGAATAATTTGTCAGCTACAAGGTTTCAGAGATGCTTTTGAACTCTATCAAGGCTGAAGAGTGAGGCCTTAGCAGCTCCTTCCCAAATATGGCAACTCTATTTTGGACCTGATCTGGCTCTTGTAAAGGATAGCAGGAAGAGTTAGCTACTTTTACTGGAGTGGTACAGAGAGCCAACCATTTTACATATATCCTTAGCAACAGATCATATGTACTAGTTCCACTTGTGGTCGGGTGTGAGTTTGAGGCCCAACAGTTTTCACTAAGGAAGATCATACAGGTAAACATCTTTTGCTTTTGAAACAAGAAACATTTATAATATTGTTTCACTAAAGAACAAATGAGTTTTTATTTTCAAATGAATAAATTAGAAATAAATCACACTCAGCAACACATGTTAACCAAACTGTCATCAGTGATAATATTATACCAAGTCTTCAATTGTTTAATTATAGAAGAAAAAAAATCAACTTTTCTCCCAATTTTAAGATATGTGTATGGTCTTCTGTAGTGAAAACCGCAGAGGTGCCTATTATAGAAAATTACCTTTGATATATTTATAGTACAACATGCCTTGTTATGAGCCATAAATCACATGGCCCACTACACAAATATGGTTGCCCAGGCCAGAGATAGATACAGTGTAACCCGGATATAAGAGAGTTGTCGGGACCGGAGAAGAAGTTTCTTATATCCGGGTTTATCTTATATCCGGGTTTGGTCTAATTTATATACATTAACACAGGCTCTAATTTGGGACCAGAGAAAATATCTCTTATATCCGGGTTACACTGTATTAACTTTTTTAAATGATTTCACCCCAAGCAAGGCAATAAAGTGACTAAGACACAAGGAGTTACTGGGTATAGGAAAATTAGTAAACAGAAAGATTACTAAGGAGCCAGAATAATAGAATAATAATCAGGAAGATTGACATTGCATTTAAATTTTGAAGATCAAAGATGACTGGAAAGCATGGAGCCAGAAGAGAGTTCTATAAGCGAGAAATGCGAGAAAAAAACTGTTAGCATAGAACTTATAATTACAACTAGCCAACTGAACTATAAATTTATGATACCCTATTGCCAGTCTAGTACTGCACTTAAATTCATAAACTCTAGATACCATAATGAAGAGTTCATCTGAACAATTACCATGAAAGTATTTATAGAAAAGTCACAGGAAAAGTGACTGAAGCCAAGATTCCAGGAGGTCAGGACCAATAATATTACTGATTCTTCTTTGGATTTTATCAAGAATCTATATATATATAGCAGGGACACCAGACTATATATGACAGTAATATTATAAGCATTAGCAAATGGTAGACTTATAAATATGGAAGATAGATTCTAGAGAGAAAAATTGTCTAGCATGACACAGTGAACCAACTTTCTTAGCAGCTGGCCTAGCAATGGATTAAATATAGCCTTTTTTTAATATGTTTCTGAAAAATAAAAATTTACTTAATCAAAAACATGAAATAATTTTTTTAATTAGGAATGTAATTCTAATATATTTATTTGTAAAAAATAACATATAGTCTATTAGTTATTAGAAGTAGAAAAGTACTTTAAATTTGTAGGAATAGATTTTAAATATTAAAAATACAACTTACTCATATTCAGATGACCCTTTTAAGAAATTTTTGTTTGTAAATTATAAATTAAAAGGACAAATAAAGATGCCAAAAACTTTTTATCATTGAAAAACTCAGATGACATGTGAAAAACAGATGTCATTGTTTGTGAGCAGGCACCCCTACCCCACCTTAACTTAACCTGATTTTGAAAGTAACTTATATTTCATATAAGTTGTCTAGGGAAATTAAACCCCAACCACCCCTTATCAAAATAATTGAATCTTCCATAACCTTAACAATTTAAAATATTAAGATTGTCTGTGGTTACAAATAAAGTAAACTTCTTAATAGGTCATTCCAAAAGTCGCTTGAGAAAGGAACAGAGCTATAAATTTTAAATTTAATTTTATAATTAAATTTAAAATTTTAGTTTCTGTTTTTAAACATGGTAATTTCTGTGTAGCAATGGAACCATATTTTTAAAATAGAAAATAATTATAATAGAGAGAGAGAGAGAGAGATTTTAAGACATTTTATCGTTTTATAATTAGTACTGTTACATTCCACACAGTGGTTGTTATTTTCACTTTCTTCTTTCATAAAAATCTTTGGCAGTACCACCAGGTGTTGCTATGTAAAAGAGGTAACTCTAGAACAGCATAAAAGTTACTAACATTATGGATAAAATAGACTTAATGTATTATATGTGTGTGTGTGTGTGTAAAATAATGTTTTTCATAGAGGAAAGAAAAAATATGTAAATAAACTTAATTGCTTGCCAAAAACATCTGCTGCAGGTTAGATATTAAAAGATACATGAAACCCTAGGTACTGATTTCAAGAAGATAAGTGTACTATTTTATTTTTTACTAATCCTGCTAATTTATTACTTATTATTTATTACTAATCCTCCTGCTATCTTTTACCATTACAAGAGCTAGATTAAGCTGAAAATGGGAGTATTTGGCAGGAGATTCCCAGTCTTCACTTTCCAGTCTCAAATGGAGTCCAATCACATCTATTCATCCTTGGGATTGATAAATTATTTTCCACCTTACAATTCTTTTCTCACAGACAAAACTTTGCAAGCTTTTTGCTGCTCTATTGCTATTTCCATGTAAAGTGTTCAGATGAACTTCATTCCTTAGTTCCATTAGTTCTAACCTTCACATCTAAGACCTGCTATGCCATTCCAATTGTAGCAAACCACTCATATTCCTTTTATATTTCATTGGTGAAATGTAAGTTCCACTTGAGCAAGTTCTTTCCATCAGCTGCTGCTTTGTGGAACCAGCTCCCAAGAAGACACTTCCTTGATCACTACAATCTTAACCTGTTCAAGTCTTGGGTCAAGTGTTATTTTCCCTAGTTATCACCATAAACTGTGCCTCCTAATCTGTAACCCTTTAACTTGTGTGGCTCTTGAGTCTTATACTTTGTGATTTAATGACTTATTTTCTTCATTCCAGGCTTGCAAGAAAGAATTTAACATTGGATGAATTTGACTATAACAAAAAACATATCACTGATGAAATCTATGCTGCTATGGACAACACAAGCTTTTCTGGTGTATCAGTATGTATATACTTTTATATATTATATATGTGTGTGTGTGTGTGTTATATATATATATATATATATATATATATATATATATATATATATATATTCCTAAATTTGTTATGTTGGTGTGACTGCAGATGCACACAAACTAGGGATTTCGGGAATTTTTAATTTTTTTTAATTAAAAAAAAAAGTTAAAAATTACAAATTCCCAGCATCCCTCATTCATGCACATGTACAGTGGTACCAACATAACAAATTTAGGAATATATATATATATATATATATATATATATATATATATATATATGCAAATATTATTTTAAAAATATTATTTTAACAATAATATTATTTAACATTTTTAAAATTTAAAAATTTTTAAAATCAATTATAATGATCAACCTTTCTTAGTTATGCATACCCCATCTTAGACAAGGATTACATTCCGTCAAAATTGTCCACAGTTCATTTCAGAAGCAAAGTACACGAGATATGCTCGAAGCTTTCAACTTTCTTAAGTCATCAACAGGGCAGGTTTTGACAATTTCCTGTTCTTTTCTTCTGAAATGAGCTTTAGACAATTTCTGATATAATTTCCTCCTTGTCTGAGAAGAATTATTCGTAACTTCAAAAAGTTGATCGCTAAAATTAATTGACGAAAATGTCTATCATTTTTAATATTATTTGCCTTAAAGACCATTTACTGCCTAAATACACATAATATATATATATATATATATATATATATATATATATATATATATATAATTGTTATTTAGCCAAACTTGTATATAATAAAAATTACTGCTTGAATACATCAGATATCTATCTATACAGTGATTTTCCAAGCATAAAAAAGAAAAAAATTCAGTATATATATATGGAAAGAGAGATAGATATCTGATGTATTCAAGCAGTAATTTTTCTTATATACAAGTTTGACTAAACAACAATGAAAGTATTTTGATAATTATTTTTTATTCATTTTTGCCTTGTTCTGGATTTCAGATTCATATTTGAAAATATATATTCCAATGTTTGAGTACTCTCCTCTATCAAAGATTTTTAGTTTTGTATTATGGCATTGATTTTCAAACATCCTAATGGCAACCAAAAATACGCAGACATTGGAAAATATATTTTCAAACGTGAACCTGAAACCCAGAAAATAATCTGGAACATTGAGAAATAAATGATAAATTAAGAAGGAACTTTTATTGGTATATACAATGTGTGACGGTTAAATTGTCACCATTTTATATATTTAATTTCGTGCATGCACATTGTTTGGTTTTGATTTTATCAACTACACAATGCAGTAGGGTCAGTTGGGCACTGGCTAAGAGAAAAAGAGCACCATGACACAATTCACTCCACCAGAAATTTGGAAACAATATGCTATACTGCTTGATATTCACACCAGAAGCTCCAATATAAACATTTCAGAGTGTTTGGGTGTCAATCTGAGTATAGTGCAGAGGATCCAAGAAGAGTTGGATGAGTCTAATGGTGATTACAAAGGCAAAGCAGCTCGGATCTGATCATTCTGATAAGAAAAGAACTCTGGAATTTGTTGGTGAGGGCCTCAGACTCAACACAGAGGCCTACATCAAGTGCCTTCAGAAGGTAGTGCTGCCCTGGGTTAAGAGGGTGGTTGGTGGAAGACCTCATGTCTAACAAAACGACTGTGCCCCATGCCACACAAGTAGGAAACCCAATCATGACTGCCAGACAATTTCTGTGACCACATCACAACTTATATCTGGCCACCGAGACCAACAAAACTCCTTATAGCACCAAAGATGAACTGAAAGCAATGATTATGGCAGCATTCACCAACTTAAACCAGGAGACCATTCAGAAGAATTGCAGAAGATTCTAAAGTTATCTGGAGACCATGGTAGAAGCCAGTGCCAATTTTATTGAATAAATTTACTCTTTAGTATTTCAAGATATTTTATGTAGTTTTGGTAAATATATCTATCAAAATGAGATGTTAGTGTTATTTTCATTTTTGCATAATTTAGACAACAGTTTATCCATCACACCCTGTGTATATCTATATGGAAATATCATCATTCAACAGATCCCAACACATATTTAACAGTTATAAAACTTCCTTAATGATATTCTTACCTCATATCTATCTACCAATTATAGTATCACATTTACTCATGAATCAACCAAACAAAAGCATTTTTGAATCACTTGATGTAGAACACTAGTAAAATTGAATAAAAGCTTAATTATGGTACTTTGACAAAAAAAACTGATATGTATATATATATATATATATATATATATATATATAATATCAAAGGCTCAAACACTAATATTCTATGGTTATAATTTATTACATTGGAATCGTAATCACAATCCAATTCATCAGACCTACAAATTCAAAAAGCTTTTTGAATTTGTAGGTCTAATGAATTGAGTTCTACCTGGATTCTATCCTCTTGGGAATTTATTTAATATATATATATATATATATATATATATATATATATATATATATATATATACATTGACCACTAATATTATCTATCTATCTATATCTATCTATATATATATATATATATATATATATATATATATATATATATATGATATAAAATTTAATATTTTATATTACTAGGATCCACTTGGATTATATACCAACAGATCTGTTACCATTACCATATATATATATATATATATATATATATATATATATATATATATACATTAAGAAATGGACAAAGTCCGACAATTTATTTATTAAAGACATTTTTTATGTTTAACATTCTTTTTATAGATACAAGTATTTAAGTAAATGCTCTGTTTATAATAAACAGTATTAAATAACATTTACTGGCCTGAATGTCCGAGAAATTTTCATAGAAAATATTCGTCCTTTGACAGGATTCGAACCTGCATCCTATACGGAACCGCCATTTAGCCGGGCGTGCCTAACCAATTCGGCCACAAAGGAGCGTTCGGTTGGCAAGGTCGAATTTACTGCTTATAAACTTGCCAGCCGAATGCTCCTTTGTGGCCGAATCGGTTAGGCATCCTGTCAAAGGACGAATATTTTCTATGAAAATTTCTCGGACATTCAGGCCAGTAAATGTTATTTAATACTGTTTATTATAGACAGAGCATTTACTTAAATACTTGTATCTATAAAATGAACGTTAAACATAAAAAATGTCTTTAATAAATATATATATATATATATATATAGGTAAAAGGTTATAATTGTCGAACGAGAGAAAAATGTATATTTTAAAAAAAGTGTATATATTATATTTTATTCTTTATATTTTTGCTACACTTGTTTCTGGTATTGTGACCTTCTTCAGGCAAATTAAAGGAATCAATTTTTTAAGGAATAAAATTTCCTCACATCCTTTTAATATTTCATTGTTCATTTTCTGTATTTGTAACAAGCCTTTATCTCATTTTTTCAATTGTTGGCAAAAGTGACTTTCTGTCTAAGTGGTAATAAAATCATTAGGTTTGGCCTTAGGGGTGGTGATGAAAGATTTTTTGATGATAGATGCCCCCTATCCCCTATTTTTTAAAAATATATATGCTACTATAATGTTATCATTGTACGGACTAAGAACATGAAACTAAATCTTTCATATCTAAAATTATTGTTTATTCAAATCTGAACTTTGTCAGTTATTATTAGCGAGTGAGTGTGGGGCTTTCAGTGTTTTCTCTGAATAGGAATTTTTCTTCTTGTGAGGAAGTGAGAGACTCTCCATTTTTTCCTTCTCAGTTGAGGTGCTTATATATATTCACATCACTTGGTTACCCTATATGTGTACATCCTAAGCACAGCTGAGCCACCTCCATATTTACATGTTAGGAGCAACCACTGATATTCCCAAGGCATGAATAGGCATCTAGTGGCAAGCTCAACCCTCTGATGCATCTGCCTGCTCTGGTGTTCTGCTGTGACACTGAGTGCAAAGCCTACTTTGGTATTTTTTATAGATTAGAAAAAAAAAAGTTTCTTATTTGATGTATCATGCCCTTTCAGGACATGGGTAATCAGGACTCTATTTAAACTATTAATTCTTCATAGCTATTAGCGTTGTTTTTGTTTCAGTATTCTATTCCTTCCTTTTCTCCTGGATATGATGATAAACGACATCTATTGGAGACTTTAAGGAGCATGGAACTATCCCTTAACTGCTGTTGTTACCAAGTCCGCAATAACCCCAGCTGGAAGCATATGTTACCAGCTATGAGCAAATACTGAAGACTCAAACAAAGATCAATAGATTATTTTTTATAAAATGAGCAATACATTTTTATAGAAAAATGTCAATAAGTAAAAAGTATATTTCTATAGTAAAATTGCCAATAATACATTTTATGACCAAGAAAATATATATTAAAAAAACATACATTTACTCTGAAAGTTTAAAATTATGTACAAAATATCTACGGTTGAAAAAAAAAAATTACATACAAAATATTTAGATTTTGTAATAAAATAACCCATAGAGGTGGATATACCAGTAAACTAAAATAACCAAACAAAAATACTTAGATTTTGACATTAAATAACTCATAGAGGTTGACATGGTGCTAAAGTAAAACGACCAAACCAAAATATACGGATTTTGATATTTAAATAAACCACAGAGGTTGATATGCAGTTAAATTCAAACAACCAAACAAAATTATTTAGGTTTTGGCATTAAATAACCCATAGAGTTTGATATGCTGCTAAACTAAAACAACCAAACCAAAATATTTAGATTTTGGCATTAAATAAAACATAGAGGATGATAGGCCGCTAAACTAAAATAACCAAAACAAATTTATTTAGATTTTGGCATTAAATAAAACATACAGGTTGATACGGAGTTGAATTAAAACAACCAAACCAAAATAGTTAGATTTTGACATTAAATAACAGATGGATGTTGATATGCCAATAAACTAAAACAAACAAACCAAAATATTTAGATTTTGACATTAAATAAACCATAGAGGATGATAGGCAGCTAAAGTAAAATCACCAAAACAAAATATACAGATTTTGTTATTAAATAACCCATAGAGGTTGATATACCACTAACCTAAAACAACCAAACCAAAATATTTAGATTTTGGCATTAAATAACCCATAGAGTTTGATATTCTGCTAAACTAGAACAACCAAACCAAAATATTTAGATTTTGGTATTAAATAAATGATAGAGGATGATAGAAAAAACTAAACTAAAATAACCAAACAAAAATATTTAGATTTTGACATTAAATAAATCATAGAGGATGATAGGACACTAACTTAGAATAACCAAACAAAAATATTTATATTTACACATTAAATAACCCATAGAGTTTGATATGCTGCTAAACTAAAACAACCAAACCAAAATATTTAGATTTTGTCATTAAATAACCCATAGAGATTGATGTGCGGCTAAACTAAAACAACCAAACCAAAATATTTAGATTTTGTCATTAAATAACCCATAGAGGTTCATATGCTGCTAAACTAAAATAACCAAACCAAAATGTTTAGATTTTATTGTGTATATATTTTGTATATTTTATTCTGCTAAACTAAAACAACCAAACCAAAATATTTAGATTTTGGCATTGAATAAACCACAGAGGATGATAGGCCACTAAACTAAAATAACCAAACCAAAATATTTAGATTTTGATATTAAATAACCCATAGAGATTGATATGCCACTAAACTAAAACAACCAAACCCACAGAGGTTGATATGCTGCTAAACTAAAATAACCAAACCAAAATATTTAGATTTTAGTATTAAATAACCCATAGAGGTTCATATGCTGCTAAACTAAAATAACCAAACCAAAATATTTAGATTTTGGCATTAAATAACCCACAGAGGTTGATATGCTGCTAAACTAATATAACCAAACCAAAATATTTAAATTTTGCATTAAATAACTCAGAGAGGTTGATATGCCACTAAACTAAAACAACCAAATCAAAATATTTTGATTTTGGCATTAAATAAACCATAGAGGTTGATATGGCACTAAACTAAAACAAACAAACCAAAATATTTAGATTTTCACATTAAATAAACCATAGAGAATGATAGTCCACTAAACTAAAATAACCAAACCAAACTATTTAGATTTTGGCATTAAACCTCACATAGAGGTTGATATGCTGCTAAACTAAAAAAACCAAACCAACATATTTAGATTTTCACATGAAATAAACCATAGAGAATGATAGTCCACTAAACTAAAATAACCAAACCAAACTATTTAGATTTTGGCATTAAACCTCACATAGAGGTTGATATGCTGCTAAACTAAAAAAACCAAACCAACATATTTAGATTTTCACATGAAATAACCCATAGTGGTTGATATACCACGAAACAAATCAACCAAACCAAAATATTTAGATTTTGGCATTAAATAACCAATAGAGTTTAATATCCTTCTAAACTAAAATAACCAAACCAAAATATTTAGATTTTGGCATTAAATAACCAATAGAGTTTGATATGCTTCTAAACTAAAACAACCACACCAAAATATTTAGATTTTGGCATTAAATAACCGATAGAGGTTGATAGGCCACTGAACTAAAATAACTAAGCCAAAATATTTAGATTTTGGAATTAAATAACCCATAGAGGTTGATGTGTGGCTAAACTAAAACAACCAAACCAAAATATTTAGATTTTGGCATTAAATAACCCATAGATTTTATATGCTGCTAAACTAAAATAACCAAACCAAAATATTTAGATTTTGGCATTGAATAAACAATAGTGGTTGATATGCTGCTAAACTAAAATAACCAAATCAAAATATTTAGATTTTGGCATTGAATAAACCATAGAGGTTGATATGCTGCTAAATTAAAATAACCAAACCAAAATATTTAGATTTTGGTATCAAATAACCCATAGAGTTTGATATGCTGATAAACTAAAATAATCACACCAAAATATTTAGATTTGACATTAAATATCCCATAGAGGTTAATATACCACTAAACTAAAACAACCAAACCAAAATATTTAGATTTTTGCATTAAATAACCCATAGATTTTATATGCTGCTAAACTAAAATAACCAAACCAAAATATTTAGATTTTGGCATTGAATAAACAATAGTGGTTGATATGCTGCTAAACTAAAACAACCAAACCAAAATATTTAGATTTTTGCATTAAATAACCCATAGAGATTGATATTCTGCTAAACTAAAACAACCAAACCAAAATATTTAGATTTTGGCATTAAATAACCCATAGAGTTTGATATGCTGCTAAACTAAAACAACCAAACCAAAATATTTAGATTTTTGCATTAAATAACCCATAGAGATTGATATTCTGCTAAACTAAAACAACCAAATCAAAATATTTTGATTTTGGCATTAAATAACACATAGAGATTGATATTCTGCTAAACTAAAACAACCAAACCAAAATATTCAGATTTTTTGCATTAAATAACACATAGAGATTGATATTCTGCTAAACTAAAACAACCAAACCAAAATATTCAGATTTTTTGCATTAAATAACACATAGAGATTGATATTCTGCTAAACTAAAACAACCAAACCAAAATATTTAGATTTTTGCATTAAATAACCCATAGAGATTGATATTCTGCTAAACTAAAACAACCAAATCAAAATATTTTGATTTTGGCATTAAATAAACCATAGATGTTGATATGGCCATAAACTAAAACAACCAAATCAAAATATTTAGATTTTGGCATTAAATAACACATAGAGATTGATATTCTGCTAAACTAAAACAACCAAACCAAAATATTCAGATTTTTTGCATTAAATAACACATAGAGATTGATATTCTGCTAAACTAAAACAACCAAACCAAAATATTCAGATTTTTTGCATTAAATAACCCATAGAGTTTGATATGCTGCTAAACTAAAACAACCAAATCAAAATATTTAGATTTTTGCATTAAATAACACATAGAGATTGATATTCTGCTAAACTAAAACAACCAAACCAAAATATTCAGATTTTTTGCATTAAATAACACATAGAGATTGATATTCTGCTAAACTAAAACAACCAAACCAAAATATTCAGATTTTTTGCATTAAATAACACATAGAGATTGATATTCTGCTAAACTAAAACAACCAAACCAAAATATTTAGATTTTTGCATTAAATAACCCATAGAGATTGATATTCTGCTAAACTAAAACAACCAAATCAAAATATTTAGATTTTTGCATTAAATAACCCATAGAGATTGATATTCTGCTAAACTAAAACAACCAAACCAAAATATTCAGATTTTTTGCATTAAATAACCCATAGAGTTTGATATGCTGCTAAACTAAAACAACCAAATCAAAATATTTAGATTTTTGCATTAAATAACACATAGAGATTGATATTCTGCTAAACTAAAACAACCAAACCAAAATATTCAGATTTTTTGCATTAAATAACACATAGAGATTGATATTCTGCTAAACTAAAACAACCAAACCAAAATATTCAGATTTTTTGCATTAAATAACACATAGAGATTGATATTCTGCTAAACTAAAACAAGCAAACCAAAATATTTAGATTTTTTGCATTAAATAACACATAGAGATTGATATTCTGCTAAACTAAAACAACCAAACCAAAATATTTAGATTTTTGCATTAAATAACCCATAGAGATTGATATTCTGCTAAACTAAAACAACCAAATCAAAATATTTTGATTTTGGCATTAAATAAACCATAGATGTTGATATGGCCATAAACTAAAACAACCAAATCAAAATATTTAGATTTTGGCATTAAATAACACATAGAGATTGATATTCTGCTAAACTAAAACAACCAAACCAAAATATTCAGATTTTTTGCATTAAATAACCCATAGAGTTTGATATGCTGCTAAACTAAAACAACCAAATCAAAATATTTAGATTTTTGCATTAAATAACACATAGAGATTGATATTCTGCTAAACTAAAACAACCAAACCAAAATATTCAGATTTTTTGCATTAAATAACACATAGAGATTGATATTCTGCTAAACTAAAACAACCAAACCAAAATATTTAGATTTTTGCATTAAATAACCCATAGAGATTGATATTCTGCTAAACTAAAACAACCAAACCAAAATATTCAGATTTTTTGCATTAAATAACCCATAGAGTTTGATATGCTGCTAAACTAAAACAACCAAATCAAAATATTTAGATTTTTGCATTAAATAACACATAGAGATTGATATTCTGCTAAACTAAAACAACCAAACCAAAATATTCAGATTCTTTGCATTAAATAACACATAGAGATTGATATTCTGCTAAACTAAAACAACCAAACCAAAATATTTAGATTTTTGCATTAAATAACCCATAGAGATTGATATTCTGCTAAACTAAAACAACCAAACCAAAATATTCAGATTTTTTGCATTAAATAACACATAGAGATTGATATTCTGCTAAACTAAAACAACCAAACCAAAATATTCAGATTTTTTGCATTAAATAACCCATAGATATTGATATTCTGCTAAACTAAAACAAGCAAATCAAAATATTTTGATTTTGGAATTAAATAACCCATAGAGGTTGACGTGCGGCTAAACTAAAATAACCAAACCAAAATATTTAGATTTTGGCATTAAATAACCCATAGATTTTATATGCTGCTAAACTAAAATAACCAAACCAAAATATTTAGATTTTGGCATAGAATAAACCATAGAGTTTGATATGCTGCTAAACTAAAATAACCAAACCAAAATATTTAGATTTTGGTATTGAATAAACCATAGAGGTTGATATGCTGCTAAATTAAAATAACCAATCCAAAATATTTAGATTTTGGTATTAAATAACCCATAGTTTGATATGCTGATAAACTAAAATAATCACACCAAAATATTTAGATTTGACATTAAATATCCCATAGAGGTTAATATACCACTAAACTAAAACAGCCAAACCAAAATATTTAGATTTTGACATTAAATAACCCATAGAGATTGATATGCCACTAAACTAAAACAACCAAATCAAAATATTTTGATTTTAGCACTAAACTAAAACAAACAAATCAAAATATTTAGATTTTAGCATTACATAACACGTAGAGGTTGATATGCCACTAACCTTAAAACACGAAACCAAAATATTTAGATTTTCACATTAAATAAACCATAGAGGATGATAGTCCACTAAACTAAAATAACCAAACGAAAATATTTAGATTTTGTCATTAAACAACACATAGAGGTTGATATGCTGCTAAACTAAAACAACCATACCAAAATATTTAGATTTTCACATGAAATAACACATAGTGTTTGATATACCACTAAACTAAAACAACCAAACCAAAATATTTAGATTTTGGCATTAAATAAACCATAGAAGATGATAGGCCACTAAACTAAAATAACCAAACGAAAATATTTAGATTTTGGCATTAAACAACACATAGAGGTTGATATGCAGCTAAACTAAAATAACCATACCAAAATATTTAGATTTTCACATGAAATAACACATAGTGGTTGATATACCACTAAACTAAAACAACCAAACCAAAATATTTAGATTTTGGCATTAAATAAACCATAGAAGATGATAGGCCACTAAACTAAAATAACCAAACGAAAATATTTAGATTTTGGCATTAAACAACACATAGAGGTTGATATGCAGCTAAACTAAAACAACCATACCAAAATATTTAGATTTTCACATGAAATAACACATAGTGGTTGATATACCACTAAACTAAAACAACCAAACCAAAATATTTAGATTTTGGCATTAAATAAACCATAGAAGATGATAGGCCACTAAACTAAAATAACCAAACGAAAATATTTAGATTTTGGCATTAAACAACACATAGAGGTTGATATGCAGCTAAACTAAAACAACCATACCAAAATATTTAGATTTTCACATGAAATAACACATAGTGGTTGATATACCACTAAACTAAAACAACCAAACCAAAATATTTAGATTTTGGCATTAAATAAACCATAGAAAATGATAGTCCACTAAACTAAAATAACCAAACCAAAATATTTAGATTTTGGCATTGAATAAACCATAGAGTTTGATATGCTGCTAAACTAAAATAACCAAACCAAAATATTTAGATGTTGACATTAAATAACCCATAGAGTTTGATATGCTGCTCAACTAAAATAACCAAACCAAAATATTTGGATTTTGACATTAAATAACCCATAGAGTTCGATATGTTTCTAAACTAAAAGAACCAAACCAAAATATTTAGATTTTGACATTAAATAACCCATAGAGGTTGATATGCCACTAAACTAAAACAACCAAATCAAAATATTTTGATTTTGGCATTAAATAAACCATAGAGGTTGATATGGCACTAAACTAAAACAACCAAACCAAAATATTTAGATTTCTGCATTAAATAACCCATAGAGATTGATATTCTGCTAAACTAAAACAACCAAATCAAAATATTTAGATTTTCCCATTAAATAACCCATAGAGTTTGATATGCTGCTAAACTAAAATAACCATACCAAAATATTTAGATTTTGACATTAAATAACGCATAGAGTTCGATATGTTTCTAAACTAAAAGAACGAAACCAAACAAACCAAACCAAACATTTCCCTTCCTTATTCTACCCTCCATTCATTCAAGTTCATTATGTCGTTTCTTTACTGTTTCTGTCAGCCTCTATTGTTTTCTCTATGTTCTGTGAATGTCAAGTTTGCCAAGCCCTCTTTCCTCATGATGGGTTACAGAAATACTAAGTATAAATATCATTTCTCTTTCAATTTTCCTTAAAATTTCTCTCATATGCTTTGTACATTGTATTCTCAGCATCCTTCTCTGTAATTACATCCCTATCACATCAAGTCTTCTCTTCATCTTTTAGGAGCCTTTCCTGCATTCACTGTAATAAAGTAAGATCGATATCATGTGAAATAAAAATAAACAAAATAAAATAAATAAACCAAAACAAATAAAATAAATATCATATATGCAGTTCAGTGCCCCCTTTTCTTTGTTTCCAATCAAAATTTCCTATTTCTTAATACTTTGTTTAACTTTTCGGAGGCATTTTTTGCTATTCAAATTTCTGTTCTAGGTAAATTGCACAAAATCAATTGCTTTACATTAAATTGCTCAAAATCAATTGCTCGAAAAGTAATTTCTCAAACTATCAATTGGTCGAAAGGCAGATTGCTCGAAGTAATTTCATAGCTCAAAGCACCACGTAAACTGCACTATCTCATGACATGTCAACAGAGCTGGATATAAAAGGAGCCACAACACTTAACTTTAGCAGTCCTGATTTTTTTTTTATATATTTGTTTTCTATTTCAGTAATTTTGGAGATCTCAAACCCTAGTGATGGACATAACTTTGTTGAGAGCAAAAAAGGAAAGAAATTGTATTTGGATGGATATCTTTATATTAAGGACAAAACAGTGAACAATAAGATTTACTGGAAATGTGAAATGTGCAAAAAAGCAAATACTTAGCACGTGTTTTTTTTTTTTTTAAGCACAGGTTTTGAGCAAACTCCCTCTCAAGAAAAAAAATAAGATCTGCTATATAAATGTACTTGTTCTTTAATTTTAACTGTTCAGTTAACGACAATAAAGTTGTATCATTTTATCTTATAGTAAATTTTAGAAACAATAGTTTTATTTTTTTTTAACCACAGGTTTCAAGCAAACTGCCTTTTGAGCAATTGATAGTTCAAGAAATTATTTTTTGAGCAATTGATTTCAAGCAATTTACTGTCAAGCAATTGATTTCAAGCAATTTACCAGATACGTCAAATTTCAGTGTCACATTTTTTGTCATCTGTTAAAACTTACTCATTGACAATAAATTCAGTTCATACCATTCTATTATTTCATCACATAAATCACATGACGTCCAGGACATTGTCAATCATAGCTCGCCACAATTTCCTTTTTAGCGCTCAATAAATTTTGTCTTTTCGGCATTTCTCCTAAAACCTGCTCTGCTATTCTTCCACTCAAGCCCCCCACCCTTGTTTTCCTCTTTAACTCTTGCCTTTAATCTGTCCATTTTTCAAGCCCTCTTTCCTCATTATGTGCCCTAGAAATTTCAACTGCCTCTTTCTAGTGTTAAGTATACGTATCCTTTTTGTTTTTATTGTCTCTAGAACTTCCTTATTGCTCCCATGTTTGGTCCATGGTATTCTCAGCATCCTACTGTAGAACAACATTTCTGTTGCTCGAAGTCTCTTTTTCATCTTTGAAGAGAATGTCCAGCATTCAGTGCAATATAGGATAACTGATATTATGCAACAGTTCACTATTTTTTTCTTTGTTTCTAACAAAATTTTCCCATTTAATATTTTGCTTAACTTTTTGAAGGCATCTTTTGTTGTCCCAATGTGCCTTCAGATTGTAGTATCTCACTTTCTGTCCTCTGTTAAAGCACTTTCTGAATATTTAAATTCTTTTACTTTCATTCTGGTATCTTGAATTTGTAATTTGCATGTTGGATTGTTTGCTAACAACCATGCATTCTATCTTCTTGCAATTGATATTTTGTCCTTTCTTCTCACTTTTCTTCACTAACTTCTTTGGGAGTTCTTGTAGTTTCTTTTCTGTCTCTGCCAGAATCACTTCAAAGAATCCTCTCATTATCAAGTTTAAATAACTCTATTGAGAAAACACATACTTGTCTTACACCCCTATCTATTTTGTATCTTTACTGAATTCATTTTCTATCTATATGCAAGCAGTTTGCTGCCAGTATAAGTTCTGGATTATTCTAATATCCTTCCCAAATATGTCGAGGTTATCTAAAAGTTCCAACAATTCTTTTGCGTAATCTATAAAACATAGGTACAACTCTTTCATTTGTATTGCTCTGTTTGATATAATTTTGAGCATAAATATCACTTTTCTTGTTCCAGAGTCTTTAATAAACTTGCACTGTTCTTGTACTATTTCCACTCTGATTCTGCTATGTGCTCAGAATTCAGATGATGAGTTTTGTTATATGGCTCATTAGGCTGATTATTCACATTCATTTGCACCTGGCTTCTTAGGCAGTGCTATGAAAATGGATCTACTTTGGTCTTCCAGTATATCACTACTGTTGTACATTTCATTTATTATGTCTGTAATATTGTCAATGCTGAAATCATCTAAAGCTGCCAGTATCTCTATTACAATTCCGTCTGGTCCTGCCACTTTGTTTCAGTTCAATTTGGCCAGTGCTGATTTCATTTCAGAATTTAATATTTCTGGTCCTTTGATATTTCTGTATATTGTCAGTTGTTCTCTTTCACTGAAGAGTTCTCTGAGACATTCATTCCATCTCTGAAATTTTTTTTTCTTTCTCTAATATCAGTGGATTTTATGCATCCTGTTGATGAGCATGTTTTTTTTTTCTGTTAGCTCTTTTATTTTTTTATGCATATCTGTATATTACTCATTATTTCTATTTCTGCACATTATACATTGAGTCATTCCTCTTTAGCTTGCCTGCATTTGTTCCTAATTTCTTTGTGCCGAGTTCTATATTCTGTGCCATACCTTGACATTGATTTTTATCTCCTTCTCATCATGATGAGAATTTCATCTGTTATCCATTTTTTGTTCCTTTGTCTATTTTCCCTTGGGATGATCTTGATTGCTAATTGTTACTAAAGCTTCTCTTAATGCATCCCACTTTGAGTTTCCATTCTCTTTTGTATCTGCTTTTGTCACTGTCCATTTATTTCTCCTTCATATTCAGGTCATTCAGGAGTCTGTCATATTGCAATTCAGGTACAGACTTGGCCCTCTTCAATTTCTGTAGTTTTACACTAAGTTTACAGATCCTTCAAAGGTGGTCACTCCTGCAGTCAGCACTTGCATATGTTTTGCAGCATGAAACTGCATTCCTGGATCTCCTATTAATAATTATATATTTGATTTGGTATTTCATTTCTCCTCCTGGTCTTCTCAATGTCCATATATATCTTGGGTGTTCTTGAAACCAGGTATTGGCTATTATCTGTTCATTCACTATGTATCATTGAAACCATTTTTCTCCACATTCATTACAAGCTTCCAGTCTGAATTTGCCAAATATTTCACCATCTCTCTCTTTGCATACTTTGGCATTTATGACGATTGTAATTTCTTGTGATTTGGACTGAGCTTTGGCACTGTCTAGCATACAGTAAACCTTTTTAATTTCTCCTTCTGTACTTTGTTGTCAGTGCATAAACAACTATGATGGATACTATATTAAATATATCAAAAACTCTTGAATTTTCTTATGTTCATTCTATTTTCAAGTTTCTGTGCAAATATCTTAGCAACAACTTTGTTATTTTGTTTAAATCTGACAATCATAATGTTTGTATTTCATGGCAAGAAAAATCTTTCAAAACTGCACCTGCAGTGTTTATAGGTATTAGCAGCTAATATCAAACACAGATAGAAATTTACAAACACATAAGTTAGAACTTAAAAGTAAAATTGATAATCAAAATGTTGAGTTACAATAATAATGCACCACTATGGGTGTAATAACAGGGTAGACTTAACTTGCTAGGCTTCTGTGGCAAGGAAAACTCTGAATTCCAAACTGAGGAGAAGGCAGCAGGAAACCAATTAACTATCTTTGCCAAGAAGTTATGGCAATTCCCAAATAATAAAGAAAAGGAATCTGTGGAGAGCCATGATTTCCTATGTCCTCAAGAGACATGGCAATATTGTTTTTAAATCTGTAGATATTTTTTCATCTCATAGTTATCTCATTAGATTCAAGTATATTTCTTTTAATAATGTCAACAGATGCATAAGCATGCATAAGCATGCAATGCAACAAAGAGGGAGGGTTGGTTGATTTTATAACATGCCATCTCTTGTCAGGTTATTTCATGTCAAATTTTGTATAGAGCCCCCAATGAGGATCGAACTCACTACTCAGTAGTAATGGTCACACAGATTAGTCTCACTAACCATATCAAGATACCCACAACAAAGATCATGAAATTAATCTGAAAGAATCCACATATATAAAAGTCAATGTATATCATTCATATATACCTGATTCCCACAAAGCATGTGGACTTGATGGTATACCTGCAATAGTCCTTAAGAAATGTGCTCCTGAACTGTCTCCTATTCTCTCTCTTTGGCAAAGTAGTAAAAGTTCTAATCAACTCTGAATTGTTTCATCAGGGTCTTCTTTCAGATAACCAATGTGGGTTTTACTTCTCTAAGTCAATTGCTGATGTTTTAATGATTATTGCTGAAAGAGTCTATCAGGCTTTAGATAAGAATGGTTAGGTTGTTACTTTGGATATCTTGAAGGCATTTAACAGAGTTTGGCATGCTGGTCTTCTTAACAAATTGAAAAATTATGATATTTCTTGGCCAATTTCTGATCTGATTCAATCTTTCTTATCAAATCACCAAATGAACTTTGTCTTGAATGGCCACTCTTCTAGATCTTTTTGGATCAAAGAAAGTGGTCCTGACACTCTATCCTTAGACCTACATTGTTTTTAATCTTCATCAACAATATTCCTGATGGCATCAGTTCTCAACTTGGTATCTATGCTGATGACACAGCTATTTTCTCCTGTCTTAATAGTAAGCCTAATCAGTTCAATAAGGTCAAATCTGGGGCTGATCTAAAAATTGGCCTACAATCAGTTGTTAACAAGAACAAGAAATGGCTTGTTAATTATAACACTGCCAAAACAAAACAATTCTCTTTTAATCATCTGAGAAAACCTTTTTTGCCTTCCCTCAGCATGGCTAACCTCCAGGAGAGTGACTCCTTGGGCTAATGTTGTCGGCTGATATGATGTGGAAAGATGATACTGAATCAATTGCTAGTCCTGCTGCTAGGAGATTTGGTTCACTATGTCGTACTAGACAATTTTTCTTGCAAGAATCTATCTTACACATATTTAAGACTACCATTCATCCATCCATATTGAATAATGCAGCCACATCTAGTCTGATGCTTCTGTTATGTTTTTTGAGTTTCATGATAAAATACAAAGAAGAATATGCAATGTTATTGATCCTGACCTGGCATCTCAGATTCAGTCACTTTCCCGCCACTATGACGTAGCTTCCCTGTGCCTTTTCTATAAATATTTTCATAACTTTTCTGATGATCTTTCCTCTTTGGTACCTAGACTTTATGAGTTTAAGCACAGTACTAGATTGGCAGCTAGGTCTCATTATTTTACTATTCAAACGTCTATCATTATTCTCTCTTTGTAAAATTTTTTTGTCCTCATATTCTCTAACACTCAGTAACCACTTGCATTTAGTGGCTTTATTGCCTTGCTTGGCATAAAATGATTTTAACACACACACACACACAGATATATATATATATATATATTTCATTGAATACAAGAGACAATGTGCTTTGATTTAGTTTTTTATACAATATCTCTTATGATCTAATAATTTTTTCTTTTCAGATGATAAATTATATAAAAATTGTCTGAATGTTCTTTTTTTTCCAAGTGCTTTCAGCTATACATTTAGCCATTTTGAAGGTTGAAATATATTAACTCTTAACAAGAAATCTTGTTAATATATTTCAACCTTGAAAATGGCTAAATGTACAGCTGAAAGCACTTGGAAAAAAAGAACATTTGGACAATTTTTATATAATTTATCATCTGAAAAGAAAAAATTATTAGATTGCAAGAGATATTGTATAAAAAACTAAATCAAAGCACCTTGTCTGTTGTATTCAATGAAATGTGCATGAAAGAAGGTTTGCTGCCTAAATGCACACATACACACACACACACACACATATATATATATATATATATATATATATATATATATATATATATATATAGTTCATTAGTGTAGCAGTGGATTCAAAAATTCTCCTTGTAATAATATCAGTAAATTTTGCAGCTGCTCATGATTTTTCTATTGTTTGTAGTAGAAACATACAACAAAACAAAGATGAGGAAATTGCTTTGAAATCAATTCATATATATATATATATATATATATATATAAGCCATTATGATACAAGGAACCATTATAAGCCAAAAGAAAGTAACCCTCATTAAATGAAATATCTTTCATATCTTTCTACCCAAGAGATGATATATTGAAATGTGTTTTAAATATTTAACATTTGTATCATATATTTAATACACATAAAAATTGAAAATGCAGATAAAGATTCAATATATGTTTTTCCATTTAACTGTTAAATGTGACATCACTTTGAACTGATTCCAATTTCAATTCCAGTGATCTAAAAATGCCAGCATTTAGCAAAAAAAAATTGCTTACTATACTGACAACACCCAGTTCTTAACAATGACTGAGTTTAAAGTACTTGAATAAAACATGTAAAACATAACAGGAACTTTGAACAGTTTATTCATAGTTACAATCCCAATATACAACATTGGAAAAATATCATAAAAAAATGATACAGGCAGAACTTTTCGACTGAATTTAACAAAAATTGTTTGAATAAATTCTTGCTGCTTAAATACACCTTATATATATATATATATATATATATATATATATAAACATGTTTGTTGGAATAGTCTAGACATATTATATCTATTTATTTTTATTTTACTTCTTTCAAATTCACGAATCAATTTCTTAATGTTGTCATTAAACTTATTAAAGAAAGCGCCATAGTTTTTCTCATTCCTTTTAATTTCCCATGTCCTTTCAATCTCATCCAAGATCATCTTCAGGGGGGAATTGCTAAAAAAAATAATGCACATGAAATGTGCTCTGTTATAGTCAATTTAAAAATTAGCATTATGTATATAGTTTTAAAATAGTCAACCTGCAATTTCAAAAAAATTTTTTATAATATGAGTATCCCAAAACATTGTTTTATAGGCATTTTAAAACATTCTTGCTATACACATAAGTAATCTTATTTAGTATTGGTTGCATTGTTTTTATATAATGCACTTCAAGAATTTGGCATTTTTGTTTTTTATTTTCATGGTAGAGTATACAAAAAAGACTAAAAGCAGCAGCCACTCCTAAACAGTTTAAAGAATTTCTACATAGACTCACAGAAATTGCTAATAAATCTGAAATTCAACTCTGTGTAAACATTCAAAAAACTTAATCTCTATCTATAAAAGGCAGGATGTGTGTGTGTGTGTAACGAATGCACAGCCGCAATTTTTGACGGATTTGCACCAAAATTTACATGCACATGCTCCAAGTTAGTGGGAAGGCCAAAACTGACTTTGCATTTCCCAACTCCCATTGATAGTGGAAATAATCGATTTTTTCATGCTTCTACAGCAGTTTTCATGTATTTTCTACTGGCCAAAGTGAGAGCTTATAGCAGGTTGCCACGAATAGGCAGGAAGATTCTATTGGCCAGTGTGAGAGCCAACAGCTGACTGACACGAATGTTAACTAGCATGCTAGCATGCAAAAAAAATCAATAGCTGCATTTGTCACAAGTAGGAAAAATTTAAATCTGCATGGCACTTTACTCCAATTGGCTCATTCACTTGCTTAAACTCAACATTGATTCTGATTCCGCAGAACTGGGTTGGGTGTGAAAAAGTATTTGTTGTTAACATTCTTTTTTCATTCAGTTTTTCCAGTTACAAGTCCTTTTTTAAAGCTGATCCTTTTGTGTTCATTTTGTTTAGTCCTTTTTTCGTAACAGATTTAATGTTTAGTATAGAGCTTAGAAAAAATTCGCAGTGTGAGGTAGGCAAGAAGTAAGGCAAGTAGCAACATGAGCACAGCAAAGGGCACGCCTTTAAAGGAAAGGAAGGGCAAAAATATTTTAAGTCAAGTGATAGTGATTGCTGTATGAGTCGTACAATTTTTTTAATCAAACACAGGCAACGCCGGGTCATGCTGCTAGTACAGTATACACAGGAACTATTCATTTTCCAAATAATAAAGATAAATTCATCAACATTTCTAAGTATGAACTAACAGATCACCAAAAGGAATTAGTCAACCTTGGACCTGTCATCTTTATAGACGATACAATAGATTGGATAAAAAACTGAAATTGAAATGTTATATCAAAACATACAAAAACATAAAAAACAACAACTAATGAAAACAAAACCAGAAATTCACAACCTCCTCAAAGCAGAAGCAATAAAAGACAGATATGTCAATAGAAAAAAACTTGTCCAAGCTTATAACAAAACAATTAAAAATTGCTGCCTAGTAGCTACATAATCATAAATTTAAAAAAAGCAGATAAAACCAATATTTTCATTGTATTAAATAATCTGATTATAATTCAAAATTACAATAAATACTTGATGATTACACCAAATTTTAAAAAAAGTCAACAAAAATCCTATTAGCCAACTGAAATTGAAAAACAGCAAAGCTGATCACAGCCAACAATGCAGAGCAACAGAACTTGAAATTTCCCAAAATAATTGGTGACTACAAACTAGGATATATGTATGGAACTATAAAAGTACATGAACCTAACTTCCAACTCCATCCTATCATATCCCAAGTCCCTACTCCTGTTTATCAATTAACCAAAATCATTAACCAACTCATTACATAGTTAGTAAATATATTATTAAATCAACTCATGAACTAATCCAAATCTTAAGAACACAAAATCAAATAATGAAACCATAGCCTCACTTGTCATTGAAAGTTTATTTACCAATGTCCCAGTTAGAGAAATAATTCATATAATTATAAGGAATATTTACAACAATCCATCTCTCCTGCTATTAAAAATTAAACCTAACATATTACGCAAACTACCCTTGACTTGTACACTGAGGTTCCCTTCTATGAAGTAATATCTACGTATAATGTGATGGCATTTCCATGGGTTCAGTTCTGAGACCAACATTTAGTATCTTCTACATGGCTAACCTTAAAAATAAGATATTTAGTACCACTAAAAAACTATCCATCTACCTAAGATATGTAGATATTCTCCTTTTAGTTAAAAACATAGATGAAATACATGAACTAGAAAAACTTCCAAAAAACCTCCGTTCTTAAGTTCACATATGAACTTAAAAATAACAATAAAATTCCTTTCCTTGATATATTGATAGACACCAATAATAATACATTTACTACTTCTCCATATAAAAAAAAACGATTAGCATAAAAACATGTACATTCAACTTTAAAAGTGAATATCCTGACTATTACAAAACCGTGATTATACAAAGTTTAATAAACCATGCAAAAGTTAACTCTTCCACAAAAAAAATTTTCTACACTGAATTAAAAAACATTAAACAAACTCTCATTGATAATGACTTTTCTAATTGCATGATTGGTGAACAAATTAGACAAGCTATTAGAAATATTAAAATAAATCAAAAAGAACATACTTCCTCAAATAACCCTAAACATATCAACCTACTATTCTACACCGAGCAATATTTTATTAGCACCAGCTCTCAATGCACTACATTATATATATATATATTAGAAATATAAAAAAAACATACTTAAATATCTGTGCCTTTCCACAACTTTCCCAGTTTGTTATACAACTATCTGACAATTTCACTCAATTCAATATTAGAAAATATAGACTATATATAGAATATAAAGAAAGAAGATGTGAATATTTTGCACATAAGTGACTGTAACAAACTTGACTGGAATTAGAACTCAGCTCTCTGATTTCACATTCTGAGCCACTATCCATTATATCACCATGCTTCCACACACACACACATATATATATATATATATATATATATTTACTTAAAAATATGTTTCCAACACACTACATAAGAGTTCACATGTTTCAAAACAAGAGCCGAAAACTTCAAAATAATTATTTGAATTAAATTGAATTAAAGTAAGCTCTGTTCCATCTTCAAGTGAAATTTTTTTGGAATAACTTATTTCTGAAATTTACGTGTTTTAATAGCATATTCATTATTGAAATCAAAATTTCCATGGTAACAGCTAGAGCGATTGTTTAAATAGAAAGGGGTGTTGGGTGTTAATAATTTGTATCAGTATAGAGTTACATTCATAGATGTCAAGTCAGAGTAAGGTTGGGGTGTCTAAATTTAAAACAGAAGATGATTTCACCTAGTCTGGTTTACGTGTCTATGGAGATTTATTTATTTTTATTTCATTTTTTTCTGAAAGGGTTTTGTGTATGTAAAAAAAAAAAAAATAAAATAAAATAAAAAAATAAATAAATCTCCAAAATCTTATTCCCAAAAAAATTTTGCTTGAAGATGAAACAGAGCTTACTTTAATTCAATTTAATTCAAATAATTATATTGAAGTTTTCGGCTCTTGTTTTGAAACATGAGAACTTTTATGTAGCGTGTTGGAATCATATTTTTAAATAAATAATTATATTTATGCTCTACTTTTGTATCAAGCACTATTTTTACTAAAATAATAACAAAAATACTAAAGAACTTTGGATTATTTACCTAACGAGTTCTTTCCTATTTTCTATATATTTGCACACACACACACATATATATATATATATATATATATATATATATATATATATATGAAGAAATATGCTCTTAAGGTGTGCTATATTTATGGGATAATGTGTTCAATATTAGAGATAGAGCATGTGTAAATATAAAAGTAAACATTAAAGTCAATACTTAGAGGCAACAGTCTGTTTCATGCTAGACGCATGGCCTGACGATTGCGTCTAGGATGAAACAGCTTGTCACCTCTAAGTGTTGACTTCTGTTGTGGACCCAGAATAGGTTCGAAAGAAAACTCGAATTCAGCAATTTAGTGAAAGCAGATTATTAACAAAAAGAACAAATACAAAAGTGTTGCATGTTCGGCTGACAGCAAAGTACAGTAGTCAACTCGTCAAATGTAGAAAGCCCTCTTGAGGCATGATATAGTAATAGGATGAGTCCATTTAGTCCATCACGGTAGATCCCATAACAACTTCTATGTTCACTTCTATATTTATTTATTTATATATATATATATATATATATATAGATAGATAGATACACCTAGTGAGCCAGACAAACCTACCTAGGTTTCACCTAAACGGATTGTCGTACTTTCCCTGACGATCCGTTTAGGTGAAACCTAGGTAGGTTTGTCTGGCTCACTAGGTGTATCTAGGTCTGCTCTACAGTTGTATTGAGCTCTTTTGTTAGTTGTTTACTCGTATCGGGGTTTTTTCTTTGGGCTTCAGACCTGCATCTGTGCAATTTTTTTCGGCAGTAGTTCATGTTTGTAGCTCTTTCTTTTTTTTAAAACCTTTTTCCCTCGAGATTGATTTGATTATTGGCAAATCAAAAATTCAAGGGTTTTTCGAAACGAGTCTAGTTATCTATATTTGTATATATATATATATATATATATATATATATATATATATATATATATTAAGACATGTCACATTAAATAATTAAGACAAGTTTTGCCTGCTTATTTTTAATAGGATCCTCTTGTAATTACAGACAAGTTTCTTAGTTTCCTTATTAAAGGAAGAAAGAAAATTATCATGTTGATGCATATTCATTTTATTCCAAGTACTTTCAACATTACTACAATATCATCATCAGGGTCTTGTTTTTTCTAAGACAAAAAATTGTTTGTACAAAGAATGTTTAATAAAAGTTACAAATAAGTGACTGCATCAAAAGAAACACTTGAATCACTCACCCTGCAACATAAAAAAAAAAATACTTGAAATTCTATTTATAGTTACTCAAACTATAAAGCAATACATTTTTGTTGTCTTTTTGACAATATTGAAAGTATTTAAATTTTTTAAAGCAATTGTGTGTGTATTTGTATGTGTATAAGACATGTCTCATTAAATAATATAGACAAGTTTTGTTTACTCAATTTTAATAGGATCCTCTCATAATTACAGACAAGTTTCTTAGTATTCTTATTAAGGGAGAAAGAAAATTACCATGATGCATATTCAACAGTGCATATTGTATGTTGCAGAAAACCAACATTGTATATAAATTTAAATGTCCCTTTGGAGATTGTATCTCCAACAGAAAAATTAATATATATGTTGGCCTACTACTTCATTGTCTCGGAGATTGTGTTCTTATTTGACTGATGCATCTAACATCTCTCAACATTTACAACAGCATGCCTGTCCATATTTGCAATTTAGGAAAATTCTTGTTGACAATACATTTAAACTTTTTCATGAAAATAATAAACATAAACTAAAACTTCTTGAAGTTATCTATATTAAAAAATTGAAACCAACCCTTAATAAAATTAATTATGAATATTGCACAAATGTTTACAGTAGGGAGTTTAAATATCTAGATTTAGGTAATAATTTAAAATAGTTTTTCTTATTAAAAATATTTTGACATTACAATAACTTAGTTACCCATCTTGACATTTACATATGTACCTACATGATAAAATTTAAAATTATACAGTACATAACCTTAGTGTTTTTCACTTCACACATAAAAAATTAAATTTTCAGACGAACATAACAATTTTGTCTTAGAAAAAACAAGACCCTGATGACGACATTGTGCTAATGTCAAAAGTACTCAGAATAAAATGAATGTGCAACAACATGATAATTTCTTTCTTCCTTTAATGAGGAAACTAAGAAACTTGTCTGTAATTACAAGAGGATCCTATTAAAAATAAGCAGGCAAAACTTGTCTAAATTATTTAATGAGACATGTCTTAAAAATATGCTGCCAAAATAAACACAATATATGTGTGTGTGTACATATTTATATGTGTGTGCGTGTATATGTTTTAAAGAGTACACAGATAGTACACCAAATCTCAGTAGAAATGCCAAATTACTTTGATCCTTAAACAACATTAAGTTAAGCAACATTGAGCCTAGTCAGTACTGTACAGGGAGTATAATGGATAACAGCTCAGAATAAGAAATCAGAGAGTTGAGTTCATATTCCAGTCAGGTTCATTACATTCACTTACATGAAAAAATGAGAAAGGTATGAATCCACCTCATCTCCCCCACCCACTGTGTATTGAATGTTAGGACTTGTATCTGAAAATTATTATTATCGTGAAACATTTGTTAATATGATATTTGTTGTAAACTAGAAAAGGTTACTGAATGAGGAATAACCAAAATGGAGGTTGGAAATGAAATAATATTTATAACATCAACAAAATACAATACTCACCAATGGCATGAAGTAGGTAAACCACTGCTAGTGGAGGACTATTTAGACAGCATACTACCCCCACTTACAATAGTGTTCAACATATTTATGAGGACTGGGACATACCTATTAGTGTTCCTAGGTACCATATATAACAATATTAATTGACAAAAAAAAAGACAATCCCAAAAAAAGGTTCAGCTTTAAATAACTTACAAAAGGTTGATAAGTTGTAAAAAACAAATTAGTCATTTTTTTACATTTTTATTTATTTACTATTGCAGGAAGCTGGCAAATGTACATTTGTTATATAAAGAACTCTTTTTTTGGTTTGTTTGTTTTTACAGGGAAATGTGGCATTTTCATCTGAAGGAGATCGAATTGCTCTGACCCAGATTGAACAAATGATCAGTAAGTATCAACCTTTCCATAGTATCATTATCACAAAGAATTTTTCTCAAGCAGATGTATTCAACCAGCTTAATACACATTCACATAATCTATAGCTATAGTGTTACATTTCTATATACAACTGGCAATGTATAAATTTTTATCTAAATCCTGCAAAAACGAAAATGACACTGACATCTTATTTTAACAGATATATTTACCAAAATTACCTAAAAATATCTTGAAATACTAAAGAGTAAATTTATCCAATAAAATCTCCATTGGCTTTAACTATGGCCTCCAGAAAACTTCAGAATCTCCTTCAACTTTTCTGGACAGTTTCCTTGTTTAAGTTGGTGAATGATGCCATAATCCTTGCTTTCAGTTCACCTTTGGTGTTACAAGGAGTTTTGTTGGTCTATTGCTCAACTTTGCCCCACAAATAATAATCAAGGTTGCAATCTGGATAATTAGATGGCCAAATGATATAGGTGACATGATCACAAAAATTGTCTGGCAGCTATGACTGGGTTCTGTTGCCAGATATAGAGTCTTCCAGCAGCCACCCTCTTGACCCATGGTGGCACTACCTCCTCAAGACACTTGATATAGGTCTCCATGTTAAATTTGAGGCCATGTGGGAAGATGAATGGAAACATAACATTGACCTCACTAGTGATCACTCCAAATACCTTCTTAATCACCATTAGACTCATCCAACTCTTTCTGTATCCTCTGCATCAGATTGACACCCAAACACTCTGAAATGTTCATATTGGAGCTTCTTGTACAAATGCTAAGCAGTACAGCATGCTGTTTCTAAATTTTTGGTGGAGCAAATTGCATCATGGTGCTCTTTTTCTCACAGATGGTGCCCAACAGATCCTACTATAATATGTAGTTGGCAAAATCAAAAACAATGTGCATGTATGAAATTAAAAATATAAAATGATGACAATTTAACCATCAAAACCTGTATAGGTCTTAAATACAGGGTACAACAGAAATAGCCCCCACATAATGGCAAAACTGATATTTCTGGGTGGTATATGTGGGAGGTACATCTGTCGTACACTGCACAATGTGTACACTGTGATTAAAAAACAAAAGACGGCCTATAAAGTCTCCCAGAAATGATTCAGCCATTAAATAATAACCCATTAAAATCCAGTGTTAACTATAAAAATTAAAATAAAAAAGGTACATGTTACTTAGAAAATCTAGGAGTAATTATAGATCTCTACCTATTGAGCCCCTTACTAACTTACTGTGCATTGAAGGGTTAATGAAAATATAACGTACCCTGAGCAAAGGCACCTTAGTCCCCTTCAAAATATTAATCCTTTTAGAACATCATACATTTAACCTCACCTCTTTTAATTTTATTGTCATTTCTAAAACACAGTGTGTGTGTGTATATATACATACATACATACATACATAGTTATACTCGTCTGGAAAAACCTTAGGTGTTTTGTCTTGTAAATGAACAAACCAATACCCAAGGAAAAATAAGGGACAAAAAAGAAAGAACTAAGAACATGTAATTGAGTCGAAAACAATCGTCCAGAATCCAAACTCAGAGTCCAAAGAAAAAAAACTCCAAACGAGTAAGGTTCATAGTTATATGTGTGTGTGTGTGTGTGTGTATATAAATAAATATTAAACATCACCATATAAAATAACCAATAAGGATTACAAATTTCTACCTGTTACATATACACAGTCAAAAACAAACAAATAACCAGCTTTAAATATAACAAATAAACTCCCTATTTTTCAAAAATTTAAAAATAAATATAAATAATAATAATTTTTACCTGTCATAATTTCACACAAACCCCACCACACATATATACATACATGCGAGGAAATATTATTCAGCGGAAAAATAAAATATATGACATGTTTACATTCACGAGACATTTCCGCCACACTTTCAATCTTTAAATTTCAACATACAAATGCGTATGTATAGACACAACACCACCCGTATACATACATATGTCATATCCGAAACTGCCCACATATGTTTATGTATGAGTCCCGACGTACGACCAAGTATGTATATGTGTCTGCATACATCGATGTTTGCGTTAGTACGATGAAAAAACGACGAAGTTTCCCCCACCACTTCCACAATATTATAAGAGATCATAATAAAAACATTTTAAAATTGATACCCGAAAGCTTGCCATCACCTGAAGAAGTACAATATTGAATTATTCAGCAGAGACACTATAGCCCTTGTGAAGAAGACCGGCTTGTCAAATGCCTTTGAGATATCTAAAGCCACATCCTGGGCCTTGACATTTTAATCTAAAAGATGATAGACAAATTTAGTAATAACTGTTAACACATCAGTGGCTGACCTAGAGAAACAAAAATTATATTGTTTATCTGAAAGAAGGTTGTGTGAAGTAAGATGCTTAACCAATCTAGAGATTAGAGCGTCTAGTATAGGGTGACCCCAAAAAATGGGAACTTTTTAACAATCCAATAAAACCAAGAGTGATGGAAGAAAAATATTTTATTCATAGTAATTGAAACCTTAATACATCCCATTTAAGAAACAATGATGGAATTTTCAGTTTTTAAAAATTACGTCCTGTAGATGGCGTCCTCCTGTACGAATGCATTCTTGAAATCTGCTGTTGAGATTCCTCATTGACTGCTGCAACATCTCAGCTGGGATACTGTGAATTTCATCTTGAATTCTAAATGGCGAAATGTTTACCTGCTCAAGGTCACTGTTTCGCAGTGTTGCCACTTGCTCATGTCTGGCAATATGCACTTCAAAAATTTCCATTTTTTGGGGTCACCCTGTATTTTGCCAAAAAAGTGATAAACAACTATTAATTTGAGGGATAAGAAAATTCACCAGAATTCTTAAAGCCAGGAACTACAGAAGAGGATTTCCAACAAGCTGGAAAGCAAGAAGTCGCAAGGGATTTATTGTAGAGTTTAGAGATAACAAAAGCTAGTTCAGGAACACATTTCCTTGGGACAATTGTTGAAATACTGCCAATTTTACATTCCTTGTGGGGATCTAGTTTGGAAATGGATGAATTTATATGCATATCATTCAGTAGAGATTCCATTCTAGGTGGAAAATCAGGCAAAGATTCTCCTGAGTCGAGTTAGAAGAGAATTTACAAGCAAAGCATTCTGTATTGTCAAAGGTAGATAACAATACTTCAAACTGATTGAAGTTATATAACATGCATTTAGGCAGCAAGAATTCTTTCAAACAAGTTTTATTAATCAATACTGACAAGGTCTGTCTACCCAACTTTTTATTTAGTTTTTCTAACTTCTGACTAAGTTAATTTATGCCAGAATGTCACAATCTACTTCAAAACTTTCCAAAGTTCTTTTATTATATCTATCCTTTCAGAAATCATTCATTTAGATATATATATATATATATATATATATATGGAAATAGTAAATACATTTGTATGTAGAGAGATAGATATATGGAATTAGCAATAGAGTGGGAAAGAGGCTGCTAAGTAGAGAACATCCAGTATTTTTGAGGCTTTGTCATTCATCTAATCATGACAGTTTGATAGCAGAATTTCATTCTCATTCATGAAATCCACAACAGTATCTGCTTGATTCTTTGCTGTACGAGAAAAGATGGGAGGAAGGAACTTGATTAAATGCTCCACAGGCTCACAGCTTCAACTATATCGGACAGTAAATATCAATTGATCAAAGAAATGAGATGTCTGGAGTGGAATCCACAATTATTGAATAAAACTTTTACCGTTTTATTTCTTCCAGAATAGCAATAAAACATGTCTCATTAATTCAATAGATTCCGAACAAATGTTTACCGATAGATAGAATGGATTCTCCTTGTCAGAATTTCCAGACAGTTTGAGATTCTCTTCCAAAATAGGGTCCAATTCATTTAAACATTCCAGAAAGCCTAAAATGCTTCCACACTTTGCTGACCTGGAAGCAAGAAATCCAATGACAGAAACTTTAAATCTTTATGCCATTCCTTCTGTTATTAGTGATGCTGTTTGATTAATTAAGAACTTGCACATCGGAATAACTATCAATTGAAAGAAGACAATGTATGGGTGCCAAGGAGAGTAACAGCCCAAGATGCAATCTGTGTATTGGAGATATCAACATCAAACAAGGTTAAATATATTGGAAGTGTTTTAACAGAGGATGAAAAATCCAACACTGAAATCTGAAAGTAGAGTGGAACAGCAAAAGTTGCCTTCTGAAAGCTGAGCAAAGTATTAAGAAACAGGAAAGTTTCATTAGAAACAAAAAAAAAGAGTGCTGAACTGTCGTGTCATACCAGTCCTTTTATATAACAGTGAATGCAGGACAATTTTCTAACAGATGAAGAAGCAAAGAGGAAATAGAAATTCACTTCTACAGAAGGATGCTGAGGATAGCATGAACTGAAAATGTGAACAAGAAAATTTTAAGGAAAATGAAAATAGAAGGGGCACTTATACTAAAAATCAGAGATAGTTGAAATTTCTATGTCACCTAAAAGAGGGCTTGGAGAATTTGATACTCACAGGATATATTGAAGGCAAGAGAGACAGGGGAAAGTAGTAAGTAACCTACCAAACTAGTTTGTGTAAATGGATAACAAAATAGAGATTGAGAGGTTTAGCAAAAAGACAAATCTTACTAAGAGCTACAAAGGATAGGAAGTTGTGAAGAGTCATGATCGCACACATCCTAAAGTCAACATGGCATATAAAAGAATAAGAATTTCTTCATATTCCACCATGCATTTGTGATGTTCTCTATTTTCATGTTTTACAGTGTGGGTTACTCACTTGAATTTATTAAGAAAATATCGCTAGAGGACGCTCCTTAAGCCTATGAATAGGGTGTGATATTCTCACCTATTCTTTTTTCCTCTCTTCCAACTCCAGCTATAAGATATAGTCGCACATGGCAAAAAAAAGTGCCTCCCACTGTGGGCACATTCACTTTGCTTTCAATGTATTACTTTTCTCTTGGACTTCTCCTAAACACATTACACAAAAACACATTCTCTAATTTGAATGTTTCCCATGTAGTCTTTAAATGTTTTTGTCTTTTATTGTCATTGTATTCTTTTGTTAATACATCAGTCAGTTATGTGCCATGCATGATACAGGCTTAGGCAATCATGGATCTTTTGATACATGACTGACAAGGCAAATTTTTTTCCCCACAGTAGGTTGCCATTTCTTTCTGCAATAGACCAGTTGCCATCCAGGGCTATAGAACCCACTCTGTCCTGCTATTTACCCATAGCTGAGTAAAAGAAAAAGAGAATTCATAACATTTCCAAGGGTATTAGCATGGAAGTGAATGTAATGGATTCTACTGGAATTCAAACTCAGCTCTCCAATTCCTCAATTTGAGCCACTATCCATTACTCCACTGTGTCTCCTCCTGTTAATACATACATTGTCGTTTATTTTATATACTGTTTCATGTTATTCCTCAATTACTCAGACTCCCATTTGAGTCCACTATAATTGTTATGGGAATAATATACTAGGAGACATGTGTTTTCTAAATAAACACGACTAGGATTTCCGCAACAACAGTAAGATTTGTTTCCAATCATTAAATCCTGGGAAAATTTTAACATTGTGGGAAATTTAACAATTTCTTCAAATTGAGTTGTGGTTTGATGAACAAAGTGAAACAACTGAACATTATTAAAATATGCTTTATATATGAAATACATTACATAGCGAGAAAAAAATAGAGGGTTGCTAAAAACGTATTCTTTTAGCAGTTAAAAGTCGTGACGTCAGAGATGACATCCAAATACATATGTCTGTTTGAAATAGATAAAACACATATGTGAATGGTGTTCATAGTCTGCTTCCATTAGCTGCTTGTTCCTGTATTATTTAGGTTTGACCATGGCCAGCATTGTCTGTTCTGGAAGAAGGCTGAAAAATACATCCCTCATTCATAGTCACCTCAGCCTCCCTCTTTCTCATGCAATTTTGGGTTATACAGATTATTATCAGATGAAATGGGTTTGATTTATTATCAGTAGGAGTTATTTACCGAAGGAAGATAACCTATATGTTTTATAACATTCATGCCTGCGACAAAAGAAGACGTGTTTAAAACAAAGTTTTCCTCTTTGCATTATTATTACTGCATACGCCCTCAGCAATTTTTATTGTTTTAAAACGCTATCGATAGAATTTTAATAAAACCTCAACATATGAAACTCAATTTATGCATTCTCTTTTTCCTTGAGGATTGACAGCAAACCATCCTTTTGACACTGTTTTTTGTTGGTATGTATGTAAAGGGTGTTTCATTGAGATGGATCAAAGCCAGCAGAAAATTAATCAGTGTTCTTGGTAAAAATTTATTTCTTTCTCTATTGGATCATGTTATTTAAGTGATGGCAATTATGTGTGAAAAATAACATTGCCCAAATGTCTGCCAAATCTGAAAGAAAAAGAAAAAAATCATTAGACGCTTAAACGTAATTCGCATTAAAATCAGTCCAAGTTGTTGGAACGCCCTTTACAAGCTGCCTTAGGATAGTGAACAGAATAGGTAATCATATTTTGCCCTTTCAACATTCTGAATTTCATACCCGAATACATACTTTGATAAATACATTGTCTCGGAATTTGTCAATTTTTCAATAAAGTTGATTTTTTTTAAGTTTTAAAGAATGACCTCCAAGGTCAACTTTGCATTACCTAAGCCTAAACTTAAATGATTAGAATTAAGACTTTGAACTGAAAAGAACTGAATGAAAAGGAAATTTATAGTAATTAAATACATTTAAGGAAAATATCAACCTTTCATAAATATAGTTTTTCTTTATTAAAATGTAAATATCTTTTGTGTCTGCATGATTTATTGTTATAATCTTTATAAATATCTTTTGTATCTGCATGATTTATTGTTATAATCTTTATAAATATCTTTTGTGTCTGCATGATTTATTGTTAAGGCTTTATACAATCAAAAAAAGAGGCTGAGTGATTGACTTCAAAAATTTTTCTTTCAAAATGCCATTTGAAAATAATTTTATTTTTTTGTCCAAAGTTCATGATGATGACTTAATTTGTTTCTTTTCGTTAATTAATTCCTGTTGCCTTCTCCATAAATTCCTTTTCTTTATTATCTGTGAATTGAAATGACCTCTTGAGAAAGATAGCAGATACTTTTTCTTTATTATTTATGAATTTCCATGACTTCTTGGGAAAGATAGTGGAATGTTTTCCTATTACCTTCTCCCTTGTTTTAATTTTAGAGTTATCCTACCCTAGGCAGGCTGCTAGAGAGCACTTCTACCATGTTTTCATGAAGCAGTTACCAAATTTTAACTGAACTTTTGCACACTTGGCTTATGTCCATTAAGTTTGATAAATAGGCATTACTGAGTTAAGACTTTCTGATATTTATAGTCAGATGGAAAAATCAGAAAAAAAAACAAGTTACTTTAGTATGTCACAAATAAAAAATTTTTTTGCTTTTTAGAACTGGAACAGTTTGATAAAAACCCTCCATGACTTCCATAACAAGACCTATCCCTTTCTTAAAAGTATTCCTTCATGTTCACCTAAAAAACAGGCTCTGGCTTAACAAACAGAATGTTAGCATTTGAAGTAGGAGTTAGATAACCAGAAATCTTTTTAATCATCTGTTTCATATTTTCAGAGATTATGGCTACACAGGCATCACAAGCCAATCTTTCTTTTTTGTTCTAATACAGTTAAGAAGAAAATTTATTACACTCTCTCTGGCAACCAAATTTTAAAAAACCCCAAGTCTAAGACAAATATTCTGTAGTATGTGTTGCACAGCAGTAAATATCAAAAATCTGAATTGAATCCCATGACCATCAGGAACCTATGAGCTGAGAAGATTTGATCTGTGGTAACGCCAATACATACTGGGTTAACCCTACGAGATAAGTAGATTTTTTTTCACCTCAGAACATCAAAATGCCTAGGTTCCTCAAGAGTTAATCTAGAGGGTGACCTCAAAGCTACCGAGTGCTGAATTGGGCCTCAGAGGATATCATTAGGTGCACCAACATAAACAGAAAATGAACCCAAGTGAACTTGTTATTATAAGAAGTTATATAAATGCCTGACTTATGAAGGGGATGCCAGAATCCCCTGCACACTCGCAAGAATATCGAACATTCAAAGAAAAATCTGAAATAACATATCCTCCACAGCCAACATTAATTTGACAGAGTTCAGAAGGGAATAAGCAATTATTTTGTATAAAAAAATTTTAGTTCTGTATTCCTATCAAATGTTACTAAAATGATATCACAATTCAAACTTCACCATCAACACTTACATTCACACCTGATCAACAGCAATAATCATAAAACTTCTTAAAAGCTAAATAGAAACAGAATACAGAGTTTATCAGTAATGATTTTAACCCCTTTCTTATGAGTAGTGTCTTTTCTTTTTTAGTCTCTCAGACAATTGCAAGACCAGCCAGTTAAAAATGGGTAAAGTTCTTGATTCATTTTGTCAGGATCTGTAAATAATTTCTATATGATTAAATAATTTAATCTTGTTCTCAATCCCATGATGCTCTATCAGCTTTGTTATCATTTGGTTGTTTCTTTTCTTATAGATGGAACCTATCATTTAATGGGTTACTATGATTCAGTCAAGGACAATCTCACCTGGTTTGACAAAGAACAATGGTTAGGTAAGTCAATATTTATTCTTAATCTCAATAAACCAAATAAATGGTATATGAGATAATGGTATAATATTTTTATGTATCAAAAACAGTATTGGGGATATCATATGTTAAATATGCATTGGTTGCCTACCATATCAAGACTGACCATGATTTTAACATAAAAAATGCTACTTTCATCAAAGGAGAAAATAATTCACTATGATATAAATGTCTAAGAAAGTGTCTTGATCACAAGGTCATCTACAGTAAATTTGAGCCTTGGTTTTTACAACATTTCACCATTCCTGGCAGATCTATTATCACAGTGTGGGATACCTAATAACAAAAGTGATGTAAAAAAAAAGACTCTAAATAAATTTGGCTAGATATAAAAATAAAAAAAAATTTTTAAATTATAAAATTCTCAGCACCCCACATTTGTGCCCATGTGTAGTCATACCAACATAACAAAATCAGTCCTATGAAGTCCTGATGGCCAAAATATGTCACAAGTAAACATTTTCCACTTTGTCACACAATTTCCCCACTATATGGTGGACTCTCCTATTGTGGACGATAAATGAGGGTCAGCATTGGAAGGTACTTTATCACTTATGCATGCTAGGAGGGGCTATTGTGGAGAAAATCAGGTAAGAGAAAAACATATTTCATTTGTGCTTTCTTAAGTGCAATACTAGCCCAACCTTGTTGCGGTCGACAAAGCCACACTGAAAGATGAAATTTGTTAAAGCAGGACTTTGATGGTGTGTCTGATTCAGAGCTTGATGAAGCTGATCACAGTGCTTCAGTCTTCTGTCTTCAAAACCCTTTAACTTAATGAAACATGTCTTACACCACTCCTTTCAGTTTGATGCTTGGGCTTCCCAGGTTTTCCCAGGTTGATACATTTGTCTTTTAATTTGTCTTTGTAGCATAAGAATGGATGTCCAACTGAACACTTGAAGTTTGGTAATTGTTCATACAGCAGCTTTTTTTGGAAACCTATGCTCATCCATTCTCACAACATGACCAACCCATCTAAGGTGTATCTTTGCCAGAAGGGTTTCAGTGGCCATGATGTTGTTACATTTCTTCAGTATTCCACTATTCTTGACCTTGTCATCCCATTTTATATCACATATGGCACAAAGAGAGCACATACGAGAGGCATCAAGTTGATTTATGTGCATGCAGTACAGGTTCCAAGTTTCAGCACCATAGAGAAGGGTTAAGAGAACGACTGATCTGTATATGTCGATCTTTAGTCTGAGAGACATGTCTTTGGTGTTCCATAACCTATGTTTAAGATTACCAAATGCTGTGCTGGCTTTGGCTATTCTGGATTTGATTTCTCTATCCATTTTTCCATCAGAAGAGACTCTTGATCCAAGATATGTGAACGTCTCATCAGTTCCTAATGCTGTACCATCAATGAAGACGGAAGTTACTTACCATTGCCTGAAGAAATACAAAATATTGAAATATGAAAGCTTTTGGGTAGTGATTTCAACATGTTTTTATTATAATCTCTTAGAATAAAAATAATAATAATATATTGCTCTACTTTGTATTGAGCACTTTTTAAAAGTAAATGCTATGAACAGTGGAATTTTTACTCCATCTGTTCTTTCTCTCATATATATATGTGGATAATAATATCAAATCCATAAGTGGAAAAAAAAAAAAATATATATATATATATATATATATATATATATATTCACATAGAGTATATCTATAAAAGGACAATACTTGTTACAAAATAAAATTCTTGCTTTTGCAATGATAAAGTTCCACAGGGGACAAAATCTGTCAACTAAGATAAGTTTTCCTTTTGTCTTTATTCATATATATATATATATATATATATAAAGAATTAATGTATTTATTTTTTAATGACATTTTTATTATTAGGTTGGTGCAAAAATAATGTCGTTTTGTCACATAGTAACGTATGTGAGAAAACGACATTATTTTTGCACCAACCTAATACTTCAAACATTATTATAATGGATATTCATATTTGAAATAGACAACCCATTTTTATTTTTACTTTAAATAGTATCAAGTTTTCTCAAATAACCAGGCATAATCAGCAAAAATAGGTGTAATTAGTAAAAATAGAGATGGGGGTGTCTATTTCAAATATGAATATGCACTATAACTATTTACGCTATTTATATCATTTGAAATGTTGTCATGATGTTTCGTCCATTGTACGCTCTGGCCTTCTTCAGCTGATTTACATTGGAATTTTGAACCAAACCATTTATTTAGCCCATGGGGGTAGATTGTTCAAATTCCACATGCCATGCCTCTTTTGGCTATCTCATTTTTAGTTAATTCCCTTTATTAACTGAACTCTCCAAGTTTCTGTTCCCTCTGCTGTAGCCAGGTACTGAACTCAACCAACGCTTATATCCATGTGTCCTTGAGGACATCAGTGAGTTAATTTTTTGGACTTATAAACTTAATGTCTCAGTTATCATTTTTTACCAGAGTTCATATTACATTTTTTTGTTATTGTTGTTTTTCTTTCTCTCTGTATTACTGGATCCCATATTGTATTCATGTCTATACTTGGCTGGCTTAGAAATTTTTTGCCTAGTATATGCAATGATTCCTTAAATTTTCCAGTGATGTTCTCTGTCTATTATTTCAACTTTATTCCACAGAGGGCAGGATCTCCCTTTTCCCTCCAGATATAGTCAACCATACCTGATTTTTCCATTTCCCCTCATGTTACAAGTTTACAGTGTTCCTGCAGCCTTATCTTAAGAGGGTGGCTTGTTCCTCCCTTATATTTCTTGCCACAGCTGCACAAGATGGCATATACACAGTTCTTAATCATGTTCTCCTCTATGGTGGACTTGCTCACAGGAGATGTCTGCATAGTGTCAAACCACTCCTGCAGGTCATCCTGATGTTATATGGACCACAGATCTTTTTGTATCTTTTTCAATAAACATTTCACAGAGTGTTGGCAGAACAAGTTCTGAGTGTTGTCATCATCTTGTACTCGTCTATCCCAGGGTTCAGTTCAAAATTTCAACATATACTACCTGAAGAAGACTGGAGCCTACAACAGCCGAAACATCATGAATATGACAATAAAGATGAAGTCAACAGTCCAAACGGTGTAAATAGTGTAAATACTTACAATATCTCATCTGAAAAATATAGACATGCAAATAATAATGTTTGAAGTAATAAAAATATATACCTACATATATATTTACTATTTTTCACCTAATACAAGGCCCAAAAGCCACTCAAGGTAGAGGGTTACTAACTGAGATTGTTGTAAGGGTGTACAGGGAGGGAGCAAGTGGGACATACTATAAGGATGTGTAGGATAAATAATAGTTTATCCTAGATGTCAGGAGGTTACTATTATAGAGACTAGGGAAGCATCCTCTGGGGAGTCTGTTAATCAATGCAACTGTTCTAGGGAAGATGCTGTATGAATAGAATTTTCTCCTTACTAATGGAGAGTGAAGGGAATGAGGATGAGTTAACTAGGTGCACATGAGGTAGCAGGTCCGAGCTGTAGATATCTGACCTGGTGGCATGAAGGAATGTAGTCTACCAAAACATCTGCCATGAAATAGCAATAAAGTAATGAGATGTTAGTAATTTTTTGTCTGTGTAAAAAGAGGTTATAGGATGGAAAACAGTTCTTCACTCAACAAGGCATGTAGATGTTTTTAGACTCTGTCAAGTCTGGAAAGGAAGAAGCTCCAACTGAATAAATGTCAAAATAATAAAGATTAACATTTTCAATTTCAAGAAAGCAAACTCTAAGAAATTTACAATGAAACCATTCTTTCATTAAAAGTTTCATCAGCACAACACAAATATTACAAACCTACTCTATAATATATTTTTTTCATCCCAAGCAAGATGATAATGTCTCTAGGGCATAAGGGGTTACTGGGAGTGAAAGAGAACGAGAAGACTTTAGTGCAGAGAAAGGACAACAAAATAGTAGAATTCAGGAAGGCAAAGGATGGTGACTGACATTGCTTTTAAATTTTTGCAGGTTGTAGATGGCAAGGAAGCAAGAAATTAGAAGGGGATTACAGGCAAGAATTGCAAGAAAAGAAACTATTAGAGCAGAACAAACAGTTGCATCTAGCTAGTTCAACAGTAAAATGGTGAGACCTACTTGCCAATCTAGTAGCACACTTAAATTTATACAGTCAAGGCACTAAAAAGAACAGCTCATCAAAACAATTGCCAGGAAAATATTTGTCGAAAAGACAGAGGGAAGCCACAACACATCAATGAGAAAGTGACTGAAGTCAAAATGCCAGATCAGGACCTTTAACATTACAGACTCTTTTTTGGATTTTGCCAAGACTCTTGAGACATATGGTAGAAGAACCAGACCAGATATGACAGCAATATTCCATGCAAGGATGAATGGTAGATTTATAAATGTGCAAGATGGATTCTGATGAGAAAAATTGTCTGGCAACACAACCTTCATTACACAATTAGTTACAAATAATTGGATTAAGCCAAATATTTGTCCAGACTTTATTTATAGTTCATACATCATGATCTCCCCTATTTAAGATAATGTCATATTCTAATATTATGGTAACAGGAAGGATACATCATCAAACACTCTCTCAGAATATCCATTCACAAGACTCAACTCTCTCCGTTTGTGATTGTCATATGGTTTCATGAGCTTTCCTCTTCTGTGCTGGTTCAAGGCATCTTACAAGAGTTAGAAAGAACTTTTACCTGTAACAATGATTTTTCAATATACAAGTGCTACTATTTAACTCATAGCTGGGGGAAAAGAGATGGGTTCATAACTTTTCCCAGAGGTATTTGTGTGTAAGTTAATGTAACAAACTCAACTGAAATTCAAAATTATTTCTTCAATTTCTCATTCTGAGCCGCTATCCATAGCATCACTCATACATCCACAAGCTTACAGCACTTAGTGTTCCCAACCAGTCACCCATCTAAGTACTGACCAGACTCAACATTGCTGAACTTCAGTGACTGAACAAGAACCAATGTTTCAACTTGATATGGTTGTAAGCTATGGAAGCATTACTAGCTCCAAATAAGTGAACAGGTCTCATGTTACCAAGGTAACAATTGAATATCGCGTCAGTAATAGGGAGACCAGGTTGCTAAAAAATTGCTTTTTATATCTCTTTTGCTTTGTGTTAGCTTCCCTTGATGATTAAAAAGTAGAAATCTTTCTTAGATGAAACAACAGTGTTGATTGGGAAAATAAAAATCCTTGATTATTCTGGCAGAAAAAAATGTAACCAATGCAATTGAAAAATTACTTAAATATTGCCATTCATTTTTTGTTGATATCAATAAACGTCTTTTATGTGCCATATCCCTTCAGGACTTTGGCAGTTATGGCTCTTCACAACTTCTTATCCTTTGTAACTTTAAACAATGTTTACCATCCCTCCCAGTCAAATTTAATCTCCAACTTATTGTTCAATGAAACAACCCTCATATTGTTAGAAATGATGGAAAATATAGTAGTTTGAAGGGGCTAAACCAGGAGAATATGGTAGGTGTGGCAGAAGTTCCCAAACAAGCTCTTTCTTTGTATCCATGAATAACCTTATGTCAAGCGAGTAAACTGGTGGCAATGGAGGAGCACTGGAGTTTGTTTCTCTCAGTCAATGTGCGTGGCACCCATGCACCGTGTTTCTGGACCTTACCCATTGAATGAAGTTAACGAGCGACAATAACATGAGAGTTTGCCATCTCAGTTGTCAGTTATCTTGTGGTCTGGTATGATTCAACTTTAATAAGCATATACAATTGGTTCTCATCAAACTGAATTGGTTGGCCAGAATGCAGAAAGTCTGTGACTTTGAAACTTACCCACCTTGAAATGGGAAAACCATTTCTGTGCTATTCTGTCAGTAATGAAGTTACCAATTGTACACAGCACAAATATCTTGAGCCTGTTTTGGCAACTTTGTGACCTTAATTAAAAGCAACAAGAAGATGTCAAAGATGCTCATTCTTGTCTACTTGGCATTTCTATCTAAAAAGAGTGTCTATCCTGAAATTAAATTTCAATAATGCTAGACAAGAGTTTCACAAAATGACCAGACTTACTCAGAAGCAAAAAATGCTACAAATAATTATTCTTTGAGATAAATCACAGAACACTAGAAAAAAAACAAACAAATTTATGTAATAGCCTAATAGATTGGCAGCTAGGTCTCATCATTTTACAGTTGAAATGGGTGGATGTAACAGTAAGTTCTATACTAACAGTTGCTTCTCTCACACTTCTCACTTGTGGAACTCTCTTCTACCTTCTTATTTTCCTGTCAAATACAATCTTTTTTTTATACAATGATGTTCACCCTATACAAGGCCCAAGATTCATTCAAAGTAGAGGGTTATGCAGTAAGAGGCATAGTTTATGGGGATACGCTTAGAAGATAACAGTTAACCCTAGATTTAAATAGGCTAAGATTGTAGTGATCAGAGAAGCATCCTCTTGAGAGTCAGTTCTACAAAGCAGTTGTTTGTGGGGAAAAGGCTGCTCGAGTGGACCTTACATCTCACTAAGGGAATACGAGGGGAATAAGGGTGGTTTGCTACAGTGAGCATGGCATAACAGGTCTTAGCCATGAAGATTAGAACTGGTGGAACTAAAGAATGTAGTTAGTCTGAAGACTTTCCATGGAAATAGTGATAGAGTAATGGCAGGCTTGAAATATTTCATCTGTGGGAAAGAGGTTGTAAGGAGGAAAATAATTCATCACCCACAAGGTCACTGAGAGGATTTTTAACTCTATCGAGTCTGGAAAGTGAAAACTTGGCCATATATGACAGCAGTACTCCATTTTTGGTCTGATCTGGCTCTTGTAAAGGCAGAGAATATCAGGAGGGATCAGGTACTAACTGGAGCAGTACAGGGAAACAACCATTTTTCCAGCATCTTTGGCGGTGGATTGTATGTTTGAATTCAACTTGAGGTCTGGGTTGAGCTTACATCCCAACAGGCACTCAAGACACAGAGCCTTCCTCAGAGAACACCCATTCATCACAATATGTGAAAATTCTGCTTGGTAATGATGAAATGTCACCAGTTTGGTTTTCAAGTCATTGAATGTATTTTTCCCCCACTGAGCCATTAAAGCAAGGTCGGAGAAGAGATGAATTACCAGACTCTGGTTTTTGGTGGTGCACCCATATATATATTTATAAAATATGTAGCCTGTAAAAAAGAAAATTTAAATATTCTTCTCAAATGATATACATACCTTGTAAGAATGAAAATTTAAATATTCCTCTCCTATAAAATATTTACCCTGTAAAAATGAAAATTTAAATCCTGAAATAGTTACATGAAACTATCCTAAAGAAGTTGCTTCTAATGAGACTTGACCTTATTTCTGATATCTTGGGAACTCGTCATTTATATGAAAAATACCTGAAGCAATTTGTCTTTGGAAGCCTAATGATTAGACAGATAATCATCGACTTTGTGTTTTTAAATTTTCTCTTCAAGTCATTTTTTTTAAATTGTTTTTCTTTCATCTTCTTGACGCTTTTTGTCACAATGCTTTAGGACAACAGATTCTAAAATCATTAGAGTAATCTTGTATTAACTCACCACCACGAGTCAAACTCCTGGTGATCTTTCAGCCCAGAAGCAAGTCCCACATTAAGGTCTTCTGAGTCATTCAATGTTGCTTAATTTTGATGGTCGTACAAGAACTGGTGTTTCAACATATGGCCGTGAGGCTTGCATTAACATCACCTGTAATTTTGAGCCTTGCTTCCATAGTTAAATCAATTAAGGTGACAGCCATGTGAGATGTATTTCTTGGATATGGGATGCAATTTCAATTCTCATCATAGACTAATTAATTTTTTTTATTTCAATTACTGCTTTTATTTTGAGGGTCAAAGACTGTATTAACCTCAGCAGATAAAAAGCAACATGAAAACAAAATTAGTAAAAATGTATGAAAATATTTTACTTTATAATGACTTAAGACCAGTGGTACAAGATAGCAAACAATTACTGTGAGTTCAGCTACCAATTTGATCTTATCAAACCGACATATTATTTTCCTCATTTTTGTTGTTGTTACTTCTAATGTGAGGTTTGAGTGATGTATTGTTCTCTAATGCTGAAGGAAGGAACAGTGGGGGGTAGAAGGATTAAAAAATTTCCAAACAGCAAGTGTTACAGAGGAATGTCATAAGACTGAGGCCATCAGTACGGGGCTGAAAGGAACAGCATTTATGTCATGTACATTAATGCAGTGTAACACATTTCAGTCATTGTGCAATCTGTCATTCATCAGGTATGTGTTGATCGAGGTCACCTATATTTAAAACTGAACCCTTTATTTAATCAATGGGGTAGATTGTTCTCATTCCATTGCCCATGTTTAGAGATATCTCGTCTAGTTCTTATTTTTAGTACTGTTCAATTATTGCTTGCTCTGTTTCCACTCAGTTCAAGTACACACTGCCCAGATTAGCAATTGAACTCACAATTACTATATTACCAAAATCAGGAACCAATGCTAGGCTATTGTTGAAGAAACATAGGTTTAAGGCTTCATTCTCCACAGAATATTGTCCCATGGGATTTATGCATTCTCCTTTTTTTGTTGACGATTGATAACAAAAAACTATTCATGTAAATAAACAGTCAAATAGGCAAATAGTGTTCAACATTTTTTGCTGTCATTTCTCAAGAAAATAATGTATAAATCCAGTTTCAAATATTTGGGCTTTATTAAAATTCTAATTACAGATTTTTAAAACAATAAAAGTTGTTGAGGGATTTATAGTGGTGTTAAAAGAAAAAAAACATGCTTTTGACACTCCATTTTTTTTTTTGTGGATACATTTGTTAAACTTTGCCAAACTTACTTACTTTATTCATGTTCATATTTTTTTCATTGCTTTCAAAAAATAAAATGCATTTAGATCAAATCTATCCTGTCTTGAAAAGAAATAAATCATTGTAAAAATGATTTTTTCTATTAAAATACAAGTCTTATTTTTTTCTTTTTTAATTTTACAGGTGGAAAACCCCCTCCAGATCACACTCGATTCATTAGGTCCTTAAGAGTTGTGGCAAGAGGATTATTTTTCAGCATGTGTGTCCTGTCTTTCCTTGGTATAATGGCTGGCATGATATGCATGTCTTTCAACATTGTGCACAAACACAGAAGGTAAACATTCATCAAGAAAATATTTTATTTACCTTTTCTTCTATTCTTTGCTGTTCAGAAATAAACCAAAATCCTTTTCATGCATGTCTGAGTAAATGAGCTGACAGGGAAATCATCTCATCCTTACTCCTATGGCTTCCTTCTGGAAGTGTCTTTTCATGAAAATTGACTTTCCCATAGCTCGGGACTCAGGTTTGGACATTGGAGATCTAGGGACAGCAATGTGGTACTGAACAGTGTGGAAAAGAATTGTCAACAGAGTTCTGACCAACCATAGGGAAGTCAAAGTGATGATGATAAATTGGAAAATGAGAGGTGTTTAACGATTAGTCAGGTGAGGGAGTAAGTGAGCAAGAGAACAGGCATTCAACAGTGACTAGACAATTAAGAAAACAATTGCTTAGTGGAGCAGATACTCAGCAGTGAGTAGAGAAGTGAGAAATCAGGTGAGGGAGTAAGTGAGCAAGAGAACAGGCATTCAACAGTGACTAGACAATTAAGAAAACAATTCCTTAGTGGAGCAGATACTCAGCAGTGAGTAAAGAAGTGAGAAATCAAATACTCACTGCATAGTCAAAGTCATATTAAAGGTCAAAGTGACACATATGGCCCGCCCTGACCTATGCAGTCATCTGACTGCATAAGTTAGGGCAGGCTAACCTACAGTTTGCAAGCCATATGTGTCTCTTTAGCCTTTAATATGCAGCTCGTGGAAATATGTTGGCTGAGCTTCTTTTTTTCATCACTGTTCATATAAAAGGCAAATAAGAAAAAAATTCAAGATTTATAATTATTTACTGGGTATGAATTGAGATGCCATTGGATTAAAATGTAGGTTTAGTGTTAATGTGTAGTTTGGACTGTAAACTTATGTGATCATACATTTCTAATTAAGTGTGTATATCAGTGGTTCCCAAACTTTTTTTCTCTGGGCTGCATTTTCAGAATTAAAATTTGCTCTTGCCACACCAAATTTTATGTGATAAAAAGTATATTTAATAATAAAAAAAACTGAGAGAAGGTTAAAGGGAGATAACTTTTGATTCAAAGTCAGAACATTATTATTGATAACTCTCTCTTCTAATTTAGAGACCCTAGTTACAATATTCTTAATACTTGATATAATGCAAAAATATCACACTGATAAAATCAGACAATAATTATTTATAAATATTTATACTGGGACTCATGCATGCAATTATAAGTCATCCATAATAGTATTTTAAATTTTGAAACCATATTTATTTTTGGCATATGAATTTTTTTTGTGACTGCTTCTAAATCTTTGATTGTGTTTCAATCATTCCACCTCACCTGTTGTCTGCTGCATCTATAAGGCATACCACACTTGTATATACATTATATTTGCTAATTAACTATATATTAACCTATTAGTGAATGTGTGCTAATTAATTATACAGAGTTGAAATCTGAGAATGTATATTTCTATATAAACAGTCCAAAGTCATATTGTTCTGGGCATAACAGCAGATATTATTTCCTTAGCATGTTTGTTGGTATATATCAGGGGTGGTCAAACTGCCACTCATGAGCTACATGTTCTCTCTATGACCTTTTGATATATGCAACTCGTGGAAATATGTTGACTGAGTTCCTTTTTTCATCACAGTTCATATAAAAGGTAAATAAGAAAAATTTCAAGATTTATAATTATTTACTGGGCATGAATTGAGACCCCATTAGATTAAAACTGAGTTTAATGCTTGTTATATACCGAACCTATGAACACTAATGGGTGTGTCCCAATCCTCATAAATACATTGGACACTATTTAAGTGGGGATAATATGCTGCACACTGCTGGCGAGTATTGTATTTTGTTGATGTTATAAAGATTACCATTTCAACAGCAAGTATAGAAGCAAGAAATCAAGTACTCGGTGCATAATCAGGTAAGAAAGCAAGTGGTTAGTTAGGCAAGAGAATAAGTTTTCTGTGTATAGTCAGACAAGAAAGAAGATACTCACTGAGTGGACAAGGCCAAGAACACATGCTCCGTCATAGTCAGTGAGAGAGCAACAATTCTGTGAGTAGACAGGTGAGAAAATAGCTGATCAATGATTTGATGATTAAGAAACACAAGACCGTGTCCTGTATGTTTTATCAACCCTCATGCGATTATATATTTAAAACCAAATAAATTTTATTCGCTTTTAGAGAATCCATCATTCTTTCTGTTTAACTAAATTATTTTAACTCCAAGTTCGTTATTTGACTGTAATATAAAAATTTTTTATCTTATAATGAAAAAAAAAATTGTATTATAAAAGAATTTTAATACCTTTTAGAAAGAAGATTACATTAGACAATTATTAGTAATAAAATAGTTTCTGAAGATTAGAGAATGTTCCAGAAGTTGTAAGTGTTGAATTTTTGCATACTTGTTCAATTCAAAGTGTAAAAACAAATAACAACCAAACCAAAGAGATTATACCTAAAAGAGGACATTATTATAAAGTCATCTTAGAACAGGTTTAATCTGCTAATCCCTTGTTAAAACATTTCAAGTTCATAATTATGAAAGCTCTGAAAACTAGAAAACATTCAGAGAGCACATACTTCCACCATTGTCATTGTTACTAAAAACTGAGAAAAACTATGCTGTAATAAAAGAAATGTATAATAAAAAGGGAGATAATCATATTGCACTTCATATAAGTATTATTTTTTTAATGTCATTTTCTTTAAGGATGTAAGGGGTCAAAGTTCTCCATAATTTCCATTTCTTTTGCCTGTGAATTTTCCTGATTTCCTGGGAAAGTTTGTGGAGTGGTTATCTGTTATCTTCCTTGCAGAGTTGTCTGTATCCTTGGCTGGCTGGCTGCTACTCAAAGCTAGAGTATGCAGTCTACTCTTCTATTTAACCCATAGCTAGGAGGGAGACGAGATAGATTCATACCTTTCCCAAGGGCATTAGTGCAAAAGAGAATGCAACAGATTAGCCTGAAATTTGAACTGAGCTCCCCAGTTCCATTTTTACACAATTTTGCTCCCCTACACATCCTTAAAAGTTACTTTCTTGATAAGGATAATTTACTGTTTTAAAATTAATAGTCAACATTCTTAAATAATCCCTGGATCCACTTTATAATTTAAAAGAATCCTATTGGTGGTTATGGTTTAAAAAGTTTGGTTAGCAGTCAACAAAAAGCAGGGAAATTGTGGTTAATATTTAATCTTGATTTTTTTGTTTTAAGGGATTAGAAAGTGAGTCTTGGGTATAACCTAAAACTACATCCAACAATGGAGTCTCAACTATGGGATGGAATTAGGGCATCCAAACCATTGTTTCCTGTTGGTGATTTTTGGCAAAGATCTTGCACTTGTTTGACCACCGCACATGGATTAGGTTTTTTTTCCACCCATCAGACACATGGGGAAGGGTTTTTTTTTCTTTTTTAGTGCCGATTGAATGATTAACATGAATGACATGTAAGATAAGATAAGAGACTAAATTATCATTGGGTAACATCATTTATATATATATATATATATATATATATATATATATATTATGAAATGAACAAAGTCAGACAATTATTTTTTTATAGATACAAATATTTAAGTAAATGCTCTGTTTATAATAAACAGTATTAACAACATTTACCGGACTGAACATCCGAGAAAGTTTCATAGAAAATATGCGTCTTCCGACAGGAATCAAACCTGTATCCTATACAGAACCGTCATATAGCCTGACATGCCTTAACCAATTGGGACACAGAGGAGTGTTCGGTTAGCAAGGTCAATTTTACTGTTTTTAAACACAATTCTCCATGATTTTCTCTTATACATTCATATCTGCTCAATGCTTATCCAAATATTTGTATCTATAAAAACTAACCTAATACAAAATTTATCCATTTCTATGTTTCAGTCAGACAAAAGGCATGAGACAGTGGTCAATAATAATAAATACATTTTTAAATAATAAGAAATACATTTTTTTTAGCTTTCACATTTTAAATTTCTATTTCCGACACAAATTCAGTCTATACCAGGATTAAGTAAGATTGAGAAAATATAATTTCATCACTCAAAATAAACTTATTCCCTATATGAGGTGATTGTGTATCAATTTTTGCTCTGTAATAATAAATACATTGAGCTTTTTTGTGGATAAGTTTTAATATTTTATATTACTAGGATCCACTTGGATTATATACCAATGGATTTATTACCTTTACTATATATATATATATATATATATATATATATATATATACACACATCTATGAGTGAAATGAAAAATCATTATTTACTAGTTCAAGTCAAGAGTGTTTCCATATTTGCTAAGAAACTGGTCACTGCATTTGCTTTCTTTTTTATGGAAGTAGGAAGAAGCTGATGAACCAGAAGTTGTCAGTGAATGGAATATAAAACCTGAGGAGTCGTCATGGTGGGTTAAGAGAGCTGTAAAATCCTATGAGAATAGCTGTAGCTAATGGATGGCATGAGTTAATATCTGAATAGTATCGACTGACTTACTGAGAAGAAGGTGTATGTTGTTGCATGACCCAAAATCCCCAATGATCCATAGCTAAAAACATTACAGATGTGTGCCATAGCATCAAACTGATGTATTGCACAAAGTCAATAGTACACTTGTCCCTGGTTTACCTTTTCACAAATTATCATTGAAATTCATTTAGAATTTATAGAGATGTTGTTTCAACCAACGGATATAATAAAGCTGCCAGTGTTAACGCTTTATAAACCAGAAGTCCACCTGCAACTTTCACACACTTAAAATTTGGAACCACCTAAATGTGCCTGTAATTGAGTATACAATATACAGCATTAATAACCATCAAATGACTAAACAGATGCACTATAAATCTATAACATTTATAAAGTTGTAGATTTTAACAAACCTTATCTCATCGATACCAAGGAGGTTAAATTTATAGAAATTAAATCCTTTATATATTTTTCAACCAATAAAATCCCATCAGAATGTTTGTTTGATAAATAATAATTACTAGGGTAAATACTGCAAAAATACTTGGCAGACATAGTTGTAGACCTACAACATGTTATTTTGGGACCATTTAGAAAATAACAATGATAACTCTCTTCATCACTCCTGCAAATTCAAGAAAAAGATTTTTGTGAGCCAGCATGAAATTATTTTCTAACCAATTCACAAAAGATAGCACCTCTATTTGAAATTAAATTTTGGATCCCTTTTATGGATATAAAAATAGAAGTATACTGTTTCTCAGGGTTCAAAAACAATTTTGGAGACCCATTTGATCTACACCTGCATACACACACACAGACATACACAATAGAAAATGATAGTCAGTAACCACCGACTAAGGCCTTGTCTATGCACTAGCAGATACACTATGCTGACTGATATAAAGTGAGTCTGTACACACATCACACAAAGAACACTTAATTACTTGATAAAACAAACTTCACTGCAAGGAAAATTAAATATTCTGTTGTTATTGTATATTCCCAAAAATAATTTATAAATGTTAATTCAATTAAAATTCTACTTCTACTTTTCCTTCAGAGAATAACCTTTTTATGTTTCATTTAAAAGATGTGTTGTTATTAAATGTTTGGTAACCTGACACTCAGATAGCAACAAAAACTGAAATCAATTTGTAATATTTGATTTTCAACAGTTTTTGTGAAATATCAAGTTAATTGCCCTAACATCACATATTCAGATTTTTCAACAATTTGGTCAGGACTTCAGGTAACTTAACAGTTGAAATCTCTTGAGGGCTAAGTTATGATTAAAGATTACTGAATGTTCCAGAATTTTAAGTGTAGAAATTTTTCACACCTGTTCAGTTAACAGTATAAAATCAAATAAGAAAATAACTAAAAACTGAACAATCAGATCTCGCAGGCTATGAAACTATCATTGCTGTATCAAAAGATTATAACACCAGGAGAGACAAGAGAGGAGGAATAGAAAACTTACTCTTACTTAACACACTATTAAAGAGCCACCAGTCATCATGAGAACCAAACTAGTTAGGGACTATATGATGCCTTTACAGGGGAACTGCAATAAGACTACATGTTAGAAACTAGACTAAAGGTAACCATTTGACTTGTGAGAAAGCCACATTATATTGTTTATTTATTTGCAATGGATTATGGGAATAAAATAGTGTTTAGCAGAGAAAGTGGTTATTTTTATAATGAAATTTCATATGGGAAACTCTTTATAAGGAAGAAGACTGATAACTTTTGGTTTTGTGAATATAATTTGTTGCGTTAGATTTGAAAAGGAACTTGCTTTACTGCTAATTGGTATATTTCTTTAGAATGGCAAAAACCCAGAGATGCAATCAGTCAAATGGAAACATATTTAGGCATTAATTTCACTATTCATTACAGGAATGCTGGTACAAAATTGAATTTCTTTCAATGGAAGTACCTATTCCAGAGATGATGATATTAGAAATTTATTACATACATAAATACTTATTATATTGCCACCTTGCTAACCAACATTTGATTTAGTCACAGAATAACACAATATATGGTGTGTGTGTGTGTGTGTGTGTGTGTGTGTACACATATATATATATATATATATATATATATATATATATATATATCTTTTAATTTTGACTGAATGTATGAATTTTTTGTGTATGTATCTATAGTTATAGAGACTAACCAAACTCTATCTACAACATACTTGTCTATACAAATATAATAGCCTCATCTACATGTAAAAAAAAAGGCTAAAAATAATGGAAGCATTATTAATAAAAAAAGAAAAAAACTAATACTCAATAACATCAACTATGAACATGGCTACAATATGCTGACTATGTTTGGAAAATAAAACATTCATATAACTCTAGATACATACTTACAAAAATCCATACATTCAGTTAAAAGTAAAAACTAAAATCCTTGATAATGTTGAGAGTATAGCAGATTCCTCTTTGAATTTTATCAAGAATATCAAAATATATAGCAGGAGCACCAAACTAGATGTGGCAAGGACAAATGGTAGACTTATAAATATGTAAAATAGATTCTGGAGAGAAAAATTGTCTACCACAACATAATAAACCAACATTAGGAGTTAACATATTAATGTGTTCTGATACATTCAATTGAAAGAATACTTTAAAGTGTTTGTTCAGACAAACTTCTCATCAACAGACTAATAGCAGGGAAAGGGGGGCCTCTTAAAGCCAATTGTCTATTGATGGAAATGGGATTATTTTGGGATTATAAAACCACTATAGTAACTACCAGTAGTTATAATCATAATGTAAATACTATAAACATGTATATATGGCATAAATAAATATATACTTAATATAGATATATTAATCAAAATAAGAAAAATAATATATTACTGACAGCTACTTTCTCATGCATGTGCTAATATATCATACTTTATATACTGTACACCAGTCTTTGTTTACAATTGAAAGGCCTGCCAACGCCACCAAGTGGTTGCTTTCAGAACTAATATGACTCGTTTTGCTAAGCCCACAAATTTTGAAATACATAACTGACAATTTGAGAGTTTTTTTGTTTTTTTTTCCTGGAGTTTTTTTTTATTATGCCTGCAGATTTTGTCCGTTGTATCCAAAGTCCATTGATGGGAGGGGGTCCATAGATGAGAGGTTCGTCTGTATACAGATTTGGTGATTTTAATGGAAAAGATAAAATTAATAGTCTTTTTTTCTTTTTTCTTTTTTTAAATATTTGATTAAGAAACAACAAATAGCCTTGTTCCATAAGAAGAAACACATTCAGATGATTTGGTGTTGGAATTGGTAATAAACTGTTAACAGATTTCAGAGTTAAACTGGACATTGCTTGTTTTGGTATGTTGCCTACCATAATGTTTCTAATGTAGTGTTCAAACTATCTTTTAATATCAATTTAAGAATTTAAAATTTAGTACAAAGTAAAACTTTACTACATATGTTTTTTTAATCTTTTACCCCCAAGCAAGACAATAATGCCACTGAAATGCAAGGAGTTACTGGGAATGAAAGAAAATGAGAAAGAACTGGAAACCAAATCCTCGACAGAAAACAAGGGATAAATCTCTACTGTTCAAAAGATGGGTGCATGAACCAGGCAATAAAGACACATTTATTAAAATATTTAAAATAATCCTAAACTTATACTGCTAGCAAACCACCTGCATACAGATAGAAAATGAATTCAATAAATACGCCCAAAACAGAAAAGACAAAAATGTGTATTCTCACCAAAATTATTCAATCTTTACTGTGAGGTGATCTTGAAAGAACTAGAAGTTCTACCGGGATTTTTTATTGGCAGACACAATCTTAACAATATAAAAGATGCAAATGACACAGTGTTGATAGCAGACACAAAATGGTAACTACAAGAACTCTTACAGAATGTAGTAAAGGCAAGTGAGAAGAAAAGACAATTTTATGAATTACAGAAGAAGACAGAATATATGGTTGCCAGCAAAAACAACCAAAGATGTGCACTACAAATTGGAGATGCCAAAATCAACCAAGTACGAAAATTTCTGAGAAGTGTTTTGTCAGAGGACAGAAAATGTGATACCAAAATCCAAAGGTACATTGGAATAGTGAAAGATGCCTTTGAAAAGCTAAGTAAAGTATTAACAAGCAGTAAAATTTAGTCAGAAACGAAAAAGTACTGAACTGCTATATAATATCAATCTTCCTATATGGCATTAAATGCTGAACAATTTCCTCACAGATGAAGAAGCAACAGAAAAATGGACCGACAGAAGGATACTGAACATACCAGAGACTGAGCATGTGAGTAAAGAGGAAGTTTTAATGAAAGGGAAAACAAAAATCATGCTTACACTTAAAATCAGAGTAATAGTTGAAATTTCTATGATATAATGAGGAAAGAGGGATTGGAGAGTTTGAGACTTACAGGACATACTGAAGGCAAGAGAGGCAATTAAAAGCAGAAAGTAACCTACTTAACGAGCTTTGTGTGTATGGCAGAACAAGGTATGGGATTGATGGTGATAACAGAAATCTAAGAGTAACAAGGGTTAGGAAATTGTAAAGAGAAACCATCACCCACTTCCTGAAGGGATATGGAGCATAGACGAAGAAAAGGCCTTTATAAAGTCAAGGATGAAATTATTTGTACACCCATTTTTAATATTTTTATTCATTTCTTAGAATCTAATGCCCATATGATGCCAGTTTTTTTATATGTTAATAAGCACAGAAAAAGGAATATAAAATTCAATTTTCAGAACAATAGGTTAAAAACAACAAATTTGACAGGTGAATTATGCAAAATAAGAAGAGAAAATTATTTGTACAATATGAAAAATAAAAAATATTGAACAGTTTTCACAATATTAATAATCAATAGCATGGCCTCTCATCTTTATAACTTGCTGCAATCATTTTCTAAACTTTTTGATGAGATTTGAACAAGTCTTTTCTGGGATTTTTTTCCATTCTTCAATGGTTACAATTTATTTGAACTTTCAATTCTTGCCATAGATTTTCAATAGGATTCAAGTTTAGACTGATTTAAGGCCATGGTAGAACTGTAATCTTTTTCTGAAGCCACACAGTCACTGACATATGCTTGGGATCATTATCTTGCTGGAAAGTAAATCGCTGACCTAGATGAAGATTTTGCACTGACAGTTGTAGATTTTCATCCAGAATTTTGATATAGTCTGCAGATTTCATTATTCCTCTTATTGCAATTAATTGTCCAATCCCCCTTGAGCTAAAACAACCCCAAAACATCATCAAGCCACCTCCATATTTTAATGTTGCTATGTCCAAAAAGCTCAGTTTTTGTGTCACCACCCCCCCGATAGTACTTGTTCCCAGAAGCAATTTTCTTTGTCCAAGAACGTTTTGGAAAAAGTAAACTGAGTAACAATGTGACATGGTTTGTGAAGAGGGGTGCATCATGGTCAGTTTCCATAAAACCCATTTCTATTTAAACAACGTAATGTGTGAGTACTTACGCTGATACCCATCGTATACAAACTTTTAGTGATGTCTTTCACAACAACTCTATTGTGTATGGATTAACCTTTCAACACAGTTATTGTGCAGTTCTTGGTAACAATTTGGGTTTTCTCCCACGCTGAGGTAAATTCTCTGTCATGTCAAATTGTTTAAACTTCTTTATAATGAACTGTGCCGTAGATCTATGGATAAATAACCATACGGAAAACTGCTGTAACTATTTCCCAACTTGTGGAAGTTAATAATTCACTGTCTCAAGTCAACACTAAGCTCCTTTATCTTTTCCATCATGTTGTTAATGTAAGAATAACAATGGTGACACTCTATCCACCATGTGATGTTCTTGGCTGGAATTATCACAAATATTCTACTGAATAAATAGTCTAGAAGGCTTCACTGATAAAATAATTATGTAAATTACTTATACTTACATGAATCAGTCAATTTAAAATAATATTTTCTACTGTACGGATAATTTTGTCTTTTCTTATTTTGCATAATTCACCTGTAAAATTTGTTTCATTTAACCTATTTTTCTGAAGATTGAGTTTTATATTCCTTTTTTTTCTTTTTTTTTTTTTTTTCTGCTTATTAAAAAAAAATCCTGGCATCATCCAGGCATTAGATTCTGAGAAATGAATAAAAATATTCAAAATTGATGACTGTACGAATAATTTTGTCATTGACTGTATATAAACAGTTTGTACATCATGTAAAAGACAACAAATCAGTTTTGTTTTTTGTTAGCATTTCCAAGCAAAAATAATCAAAGGTGAGATTGCAGCATTTTAACCAGCACTCATCTCTTTTATTTATTTTTTTTTTTTTTAAATGTCAATTTTGGCATTCAGCCAAGCCCAAGGCCAGTGTACTGAGAATGGGGTGTTAGGCTGTGCTGATGACATAAGTATTTATAGCTGGGACAAGAATGATCTTGAACAAAACAAAAAAAAAAAAATCAGCATCCTCTACTAAGTGTTCCAAGAAAGAAAACCCAAGATAAACGTTTCCAAAATAGAAACAATGATCTGCAATTGGAATGAAAGCAGTGATGGCAGCTACCCTGAATCCATCATAAAAATTCAGGGTATTAATAAATACTTCAAAATCCTCTGTGTATGGATCCGTTATCAAAAAAACTTAGTATCAGAGAAAAGGAAATTGAATATAGAATAGGCTGAGCCAGAAGTAGTTTTACTCAACATTGCAAATTGCTACAAAACTAAAACATTAACCAAAAAATGTTCTTAAATAGCTTCCTTATATTAAGACTTTCATATGGATAACATGCATAGAGCCAAACCAGTTCAGAAATTATCTTAACTTTCAGCTGTATTCAACCATTTTGTAAAATTAATGGTTAAAAAAGGCTTTGTGGGAGTCAAGCCTGAGGGTTTTGGTAAAGACCATCCTTATTCGAATATTATGGACTGGCAATACAGATGAGGCATGGTGGAGTAATGGATAGTAGCTCAGATTGAGGAATCAGAGAGCCAAGCTCAAATTTCAGTCAAATCCTTTACATTCACTTACATGCTAATACCCTTGGGAAAGGTAATGAAATCCTCTTCTTCTCCCCCAGCTATGAGTAACTAGCACAACAGACTATGTTCTACAGCCTTGGATAGCAACTGGTCTGTCACAGAAAGAAATGGCAACCTACTGCAGGAAAAAAAATCTGCCTCGTCAGTCATGTATTGAAAGATACATGATCACCTAAGCATGTATCATACATGGGACATAACTGAATACAGATTCACAAACAAGAAATTGTACCAAATAAAAAAAAACGACATCACTAGAGGACTACAAAGAGCAGCAACAACTAAAATGGATAGCACATGTAACTTAAAGTGAAAATGATGATATAATTACAATGTTGACATTCCTTACTACTTTAAACAAAAGGTTAGGAAGGAAACCCCTATCAATACTGGAAAGAGGTTATAGCTCTTTCCATTATTGATGGGGGTTTCCTTCCTAGCCAGCTACTGGACTTGAGAAACCTAATTTGCTGAAAAATTGTTTTAAGAGGAAGATTTTATAAATTTCAACTAAAAAAAGTACTGGGTGTTCCTTCAATGGATGATAAATGTTTTCTTATAGGGAAATGGCTAATATTACCATTACTATGGATGTCCTATTTTTTTTTTTTCACTTCAATCAAGTTTGAATGTTTTACTCAAGGCCAATGATTCATAGAAAGATTTATGATACTTAGTTAGACCTCAAATACTGACATAGACTCCATACTACAATAGCACCTGTTATTCAGGATTTGTAACAGTTCCTTGTTTTTTTATTTTATTTATAGTATGGCATTTTTTATTCCTTTATTATATCAATTCTTTATTAATATTATTATTTTATTATATTAATATTTTGATATCTATTATATTTTACTACTAATGTCCTTGAGATAGTTATAAATCTGTCTTTTCTCTCCCCAGCTATAGGTTAAATAACAATAGACTGGGTCCTCTAGCTTAGGATGGCAGTCAGTCTAACAGGACAATTCCAAATTTAAAACTATTCAGTAGGCAACAGGAAACATCCCCATTATCTTTCCCATTAAGAAATGGCAAATCACAGATAAAAAAAATAAAAGGAATCTGTGGAGGGCCATCATCACCTATGTCCTGAAGGGACATGGCATTTTTAAAAAAATTATAGTTTATCTTATATTACTGTTATTTTATTACTAGAAATACCTGTGAAAATTTTGCAGTTTTTATTCTTAAGTTAATGATTGATTAAGCACATACTGAGTTCTATGAGAATAGAATAACTAGAAATTCCCCTATCACATCGATAAATATTTGAGCTTAACAACTTTAACAGAATATTGCAATAACAATCCTAAATATGAATGCTGGTCATTATTTTAAGAAATAAGGGGACACAAGTGAAAAAATTTGAAAACTGACAACTTTTCCATTTCACTGTTAAACACTTCTATCTTCCCTTCTTTCTTTCTTTCTTTCTTTCTTTAAAACCAAATAGCATCTCTATGTCTTTTTGATCTTTCCACTCAATCAAAATGGAATAGTACATTATGAGGTATTGGCAAGGAATAATGGTCATGCTAAATAAGAGAGGAACAAACACAATTATAATGAAATATTTTACAGTCAGATTTTGATAAAAAGGCTCAAGAACTTTTCAACACACCTCATATATTGTTAATATTTTATTATTATGAGAGGGTACTGAAAAGTTTTCAGCCTAACAAATGATTTCCAAAACATTTCTGATGTTTGGTCATTTAGTCAGATTTTGATAAAAAGGCTCAAGAACTTTTCAACACACCTCATATATTGTTAATATTTTATTATTATGAGAGGGTACTGAAAAGTTTTCAGCCTAACAAATGATTTCCAAAACATTTCTGATGTTTGGTCATTTAGTCAGATTTTGATAAAAAGGCTCAAGAACTTTTCAACACACCTCATATATTGTTAATATTTTATTATTATGAGAGGGTACTGAAAAGTTTTCAGCCTAACAAATGATTTCCAAAACATTTCTGATGTTTGGTCATTTAGTCAGATTTTGATAAAAAGGCTCAAGAACTTTTCAACACACCTCATATATTGTTAATATTTTATTATTATGAGAGGGTACTGAAAAGTTTTCAGCCTAACAAATGATTTCCAAAACATTTCTGATGTTTGGTCATTTAGTCAGATTTTGATAAAAAGGCTCAAGAACTTTTCAACACACCTCATATATTGTTAATATTTTATTATTATGAGAGGGTACTGAAAAGTTTTCAGCCTAACAAATGATTTCCAAAACATTTCTGATGTTTGGTCATTTAGTCAGATTTTGATAAAAAGGCTCAAGAACTTTTCAACACACCTCATATATTGTTAATATTTTATTATTATGAGAGGGTACTGAAAAGTTTTCAGCCTAACAAATGATTTCCAAAACATTTCTGATGTTTGGTCATTTAGTCAGATTTTGATAAAAAGGCTCAAGAACTTTTCAACACACCTCATATATTGTTAATATTTTATTATTATGAGAGGGTACTGAAAAGTTTTCAGCCTAACAAATGATTTCCAAAACATTTCTGATGTTTGGTCATTTAGTCAGATTTTGATAAAAAGGCTCAAGAACTTTTCAACACACCTCATATATTGTTAATATTTTATTATTATGAGAGGGTACTGAAAAGTTTTCAGCCTAACAAATGATTTCCAAAACATTTCTGATGTTTGGTCATTTAGTCAGATTTTGATAAAAAGGCTCAAGAACTTTTCAACACACCTCATATATTGTTAATATTTTATTATTATGAGAGGGTACTGAAAAGTTTTCAGCCTAACAAATGATTTCCAAAACATTTCTGATGTTTGGTCATTTAGTCAGATTTTGATAAAAAGGCTCAAGAACTTTTCAACACACCTCATATATTGTTAATATTTTATTATTATGAGAGGGTACTGAAAAGTTTTCAGCCTAACAAATGATTTCCAAAACATTTCTGATGTTTGGTCATTTAGTCAGATTTTGATAAAAAGGCTCAAGAACTTTTCAACACACCTCATATATTGTTAATATTTTATTATTATGAGAGGGTACTGAAAAGTTTTCAGCCTAACAAATGATTTCCAAAACATTTCTGATGTTTGGTCATTTAGTCAGATTTTGATAAAAAGGCTCAAGAACTTTTCAACACACCTCATATATTGTTAATATTTTATTATTATGAGAGGGTACTGAAAAGTTTTCAGCCTAACAAATGATTTCCAAAACATTTCTGATGTTTGGTCATTTAGTCAGATTTTGATAAAAAGGCTCAAGAACTTTTCAACACACCTCATATATTGTTAATATTTTATTATTATGAGAGGGTACTGAAAAGTTTTCAGCCTAACAAATGATTTCCAAAACATTTCTGATGTTTGGTCATTTAGTCAGATTTTGATAAAAAGGCTCAAGAACTTTTCAACACACCTCATATATTGTTAATATTTTATTATTATGAGAGGGTACTGAAAAGTTTTCAGCCTAACAAATGATTTCCAAAACATTTCTGATGTTTGGTCATTTAGTCAGATTTTGATAAAAAGGCTCAAGAACTTTTCAACACACCTCATATATTGTTAATATTTTATTATTATGAGAGGGTACTGAAAAGTTTTCAGCCTAACAAATGATTTCCAAAACATTTCTGATGTTTGGTCATTTAGTCAGATTTTGATAAAAAGGCTCAAGAACTTTTCAACACACCTCATATATTGTTAATATTTTATTATTATGAGAGGGTACTGAAAAGTTTTCAGCCTAACAAATGATTTCCAAAACATTTCTGATGTTTGGTCATTTAGTCAGATTTTGATAAAAAGGCTCAAGAACTTTTCAACACACCTCATATATTGTTAATATTTTATTATTATGAGAGGGTACTGAAAAGTTTTCAGCCTAACAAATGATTTCCAAAACATTTCTGATGTTTGGTCATTTAGTCAGATTTTGATAAAAAGGCTCAAGAACTTTTCAACACACCTCATATATTGTTAATATTTTATTATTATGAGAGGGTACTGAAAAGTTTTCAGCCTAACAAATGATTTCCAAAACATTTCTGATGTTTGGTCATTTAGTCAGATTTTGATAAAAAGGCTCAAGAACTTTCCAGCACACCTCATATATTGTTAATATTTTATTATAATTTAATTGTATTTTATATTATTTTATTACATTAATATCTATATAAGAATTAATTTTACAATATTACTTGTATCATAATTTACATTATTGTCCTAATCTTTGGTTTTGTTATCACAACGTATTAGCCATTGTGCTCTCTGGCTTTCATTGGGTCAGTAAGTTACCCAGATCAATATATACCTGATGAAGGCCAAAGGAGAGAATGGGCAAAATTTTGTTTGTCTTGTCCTGGGTATGATGATAAACTACATCTGGCAGCAAGACCTCTGATCAAGAAATTTTATGAAGTGTGGAACCACATCTTAATTACTGTTGTTCCCAGGTTCACCTTGACCCAGGGTGGTAGAACCTGTTAGGGTACAAGCTATAAGAAAATAGTGACTCCCCCCACCACCACCACCACCACCACCAAATTGAGGTCAAAACACAAAAATATAAAAATACATTAGAAAAAATTACCGGCAATAAATTTTTGAAAAAAAAGTACCAAAACTCCCGAGAAAATAAAACTTTGCCATTAAATGACCCATGAGATGTTAATATGCCATTAAACAAACCAAAATTTTGTGGCAGTCCAAATGTAAATAGTCTAAATAATTACTCCTCATCCCAGTAATTCAAACAGATGTGTTGTTTTATTTTATATTTCAATTGATTCCATTTTACTTTTGATTTTTATATTTATTTATTATATTAATATTTACATTATTAATTTTTATATTTTTATACTAATATTTACAACATTTATATTCAGACTATTGTCCTCAAACTAATGTTTTAATTGACTAGACAAAGATGAGGATAATAGTCCAAATATAAACAGTGTCAATAATGATAACTTCACACTCCAGAAATTCAGTGATAACAACAACAAAGATGAGGATAATAGTCCAAATATAAACAGTGTCTTACACCAGAAATTCAGACAGAAATTTTATATCAGTGTATTTCATTTTATTTTTTAATTATTTTATTATATTAATATATTATATTTTATTTTTTATATTATTATTATTATAGCTTTATTTTGTCATATTGCATGTCTTATTTTTTTCAATTTATGTTTAATTTTTATTTGTTATATTATTTTTTATATTAATAGTTTTTATATTCATTTTTCATAAATTTTATTATGTATTTCATTCGTAATTTTTATTTTTATATTAATATAATAAAATAATTTATAAAATAAAAAGTAAAAGTAAAAAGAAAACCTTATTGAATCTTCTTGCATGTATTGTGTCCCTTTAGGATGTGGATGATCATGGCTCTCCACAATTTCCTATGTCTTCTAGCTCTTAGCATAGCGTTTTTTACTATCCCTCCCACACCTTGTTCTGCAATCCATTTACACAAGTTTGTTAGATTATCATTTCCTTCAATTCCTCTTGCTTTCAATATGCCTTATGAGTGTCAAATTCTCCAAGAGCTCTTTCCTCATTAAGTGAAAATTTCAAATAAAAATTCACCTAAAATCTAAGACTACAAATTTATTGAGCCACCCTTGTAGAGATTGTAAGTATTTAATAATACTTTTGCATGAATATAACAATATAAGAAATTACTTTGGTCTATGGTATGATGATAAACTACAAGCAGCAACAAGGCCTCTGATTGGGAGATTGGCAGTTTTAAGAAGTGTGGAACCATCTTTTGATGTTGTTCTCAGGTCCATTCTGACCCAGGATGTTAGCACTTGTTAGAATCCCAGCTATGGACAAATAGTGAACCCACAAACAAAAACAAAACACTATGAAAGTATAAAAATACATTTTTATAATACAAATACCAGCGATACACTTTTCTATATTAAAGCAAAATGACCAACAGTACATTTTATGGTAGAATTACCAAAAATACATTTTATTGTAAAATGACCAACAATACATTTTATGGTAGAATTAGTGACAATACATTTTATTGCAAAATGACCAACAGTACATTTTATGGTAGAATTACCAAAAATACATTTTATTGTAAAATGACCAACAATACATTTTATCTGTAGTTGAAGGCATACAATTGCATTCAAAATATATTTAGTTGAAACCTTAAAATTGTGTTCAAAATATTTAGATTCCGGAATTAAACTCATAGAGGTTGATATGCCACTAAACACAATCAAATCACCAACATAAAAGAACTCTTTTATAACATTAATCCATATAACATCCTACAATCTCTAAAAGAAATCAAACTGCATTCGAAAATATAACTTTAACAAAAGTACAACATAAAACACACACATAACCACCTCTTGTAATCATGTCCACACAAACATGTATATGCACAAAAGCTGAGTATCATCTACCATGTATTCAACTGTGAAAGCAGAATGACATATATCATATTTTTATTACATCAAAGCTCCTAGGAAAATTAAATTTCAGCATTAAATGACCCATAAGGAGTCAATATGCTGTTAAACAGACAAAACAAGAAGTCACTTAATTGAACTAAATATTTTTTTTTCTTTCTTTTTCAGATCAATTGTTTACTCACATGCAGGTGTGAACAATGTTATGGTGATTGGTTGTCAGATGTGTTTATTCTGCATATTTCTAATTGGAATGGATGGACAATATATATCAAAAGAAATATACCCAGTGGTGTGCCAGGTAAATACATTTATTGTATTACAAAAATCTATATCTTTGATATTATGCCTACACTTTTTATTAGGGTGTATCAAAACTATTTTGCTTTTGTTTTATTGATCTGTATGCCAAAGTTTATTTCATGTAAACATCTAAAAATCACCCCTATATTATAATTGATTAATCTTTTCCTTGAAGAACAGACTTATATCTGTGTAACTCAGAGTTGGGTAAGAAGTTGTTGAATTTTTTTAGCTGCCAGATATGGGGATAATGATATATAAATTTTTATATATCAAAAACAATTTCAGGAGTTTCTTCACATGTTGATTTGGGAACATTTTTATGTACATACCATTTGTTTTATATAAATACACATTAGATTATTTAAGAATGGATTCAATAAAAGTTTGTTATGTGATATAAAATTTTTGACGTATGTTTATAATTGGACATATCGTTATTAGTAGGCACTTGGTGTACTTTCTCCATAAAGAATCATGTTCTTTTTTGATTAGGGCAACATTAGTAAAATCAAAGTTATGGCCAGTTTTGTTTCCTGTGTATTACAAAAGAGTTTGAAGTTTTATCTAAACACAAATCTCTTTGGTGTTCATAGATACAGGCTTTTAGATCATGTGATATCTCCCAGATATAAATTATTTTACATTGTAAACAATTTATTCAATAAGTACCAGCATTTGAATTGGCATTCAATTTATTTATCTTCCTATTTATATCACCAGTTGTCTTGGATGTGGTGGTAAAGATCCTAGTATTAGGGATAACTAATTTATTTTCAAGTTTATTAGAAAAATTGTTAGAGGTAGGATTATAAATTCTGTGTTGTTGTTAGAAGTGCTATTAGTGGTGTCTAGTTTTGGGATTTGTGGATTTTGTAAGCTCATTTTCTATCATTGAGGATGAAATGATGTGGGTACTGAAGAAGTCTAAATGTTTTCTCAATATATTTCTCTTATTCAATTAGGTATTCTGCACTGCATATCCTAAGGACTCTTAAGTAGAATCCTATGATTAATCCTGATTTTATTTTTTGATTGTGGCGGGAACAGAAATTAATTAGATCGTTTTTGTTAGTGGGCTTATGATAAACTTTAAAAGTCTAATTTTTTTTTGTTACATATTAATAAGATGTCAAGGAAAGGTAGAGATTCGTTTATTTCAATTTCATGTATGAATTCAATGGTAGAATCAAGCTTATTAAGTTTCATTATTATGTCTAATAGATTTATATTATAAGGATATACTAAAAGAAACTCATCTTGGGATTGTATTAAATTAAAATGAATGTACACACCAGTCATTTGATTAGTGTGTACATTCATTTTAATTTCATCTGGAGATAAAAATGATGCTGCATTACATATTTTTTATAAAGAATTTTAGGAGGCACAGTGGAGTAATGGATAGCAGCTCAGACTGAGGATTTGGAGAGCTGAGTTCAAATTCCAGTCAAGTTTATTATATTCACTTACATACAAACGCCCTTGCAAAAGGCTATGGGTTAATAGCAGGACAGACTCAGTCCTATAGCCTTGGGTGGCAACTGGTCTAGGAAAAGGACAACTCCAAATTCAAAACCTCCAACTATGGCTTAAATAGCTTCACTAACCCACAATTACCCAAATGTGGTGCGTAGAGCTACATCCTTGAAGACATGGTCAATCAAAGAGGGGTTCCTCCAACTCCAACATGAGTGAGAAGGCCATGGATTTGGATCCAGGGTACTTTTGGCAGCCCTGAGATGAATAGGTAGTTAGATTAGATTCAAGTAAAAGTTCATTCAAACTACATTGAATTGATTTCTTTTAAAGTTTTGCCTGTCTTTTTTTTCATTTAATAAAGATTTACTGAGTAATTTCAATGTTGAAAACCTTAAAATCACCTCAGAAAAGTGTTGTAACCTAGGGACGGTTACTGAATTGAATAATCACACAAAGGTTGGTAATGAACAATAATACTTAGGAGAAGAACAACACATATAAGATTCACCAGTGGCATGTAGAAGAAGTAGTCAACTGCTAGAAGTTAGTTAAGTGAATTCCACAATGAATCTCCAACTGCAGGATATCTACCAACCGCCCTATTTGGTCAGATGTGGCACAAAACTGAATTTAATGTGAGGTATCCGAGCCCATAGGCTCAGCCAAAAATTCCCTGTAGACCCCAATTAAAATAGGGTGGGGTAGCTGTTTCCCGAGATGAGACTGTGCCCTTTGACAGAAGCAGAGAGTTTGACCAGCACAGACAAATCTCCAACTGCAGACCAACATACAGTATTTACTACTGTATTTATGTGAATGAGGACATACCTATTATCATCAGTAGGAATGCTACAACAAAAAGAAAAAGTTTCATGTTTCTAGCATTTACCATTTAGGATTTAGGATTATCATAATCTCATAAATCTACTCTTATCATAAAACTCAATCAAATTTTATGTCAATGCATGTGGAAACATTAGAGGATCATAACATATGAAAAGAAACAGATTTTACTGTGACTGTCACTATGACTGCAATATCAGCTGAAGAAATAATTAAAGTGTCTGCCTTTAATTATCAATGAGGTCAGGTAAATTAGAATCATTGAATTGGCTTGTCAATCAGAAATTGTGGCAGATGGATCCTGGCAAATGTTGCCAGTTCATTAAGCTCACCTATTAGCTGTCAGCTGAATCTGATGTCAAGTTCACATTTACAAGACCCACAGATGTCTTTAGGCATTGTAATAATAGAGAAAGTGGCGACACTCATTAAAAATAATCTCTGTCTGACTTTTCTCTATTTTCTCTCAAACTGGTAACAAAAAAATGTATGCTGTTTATTAACCTGGGAGATGTTTTTTTCATTTTTATTGCATTTTTCAACTGTAAATGATTTTGTTTCAACAGTAAATGAGAGTCTATTTAATATTTTCCTACACGATGCCCAGCTCATTTACAAACACAGATGTGAAATGATGGGCACTGATCATTTAAGCATTCCATGCCACATCAAAAAAGAATCTACCAATAGAAGGCAACAATCCTGCTTTTCCTCCCAAGAGACATGTACTGATGATAATGGGTTCCTCTACTGATGACATAGGTATTCATAGCAGGGATAAGAATGATCTTGAACTGAAAAACAATATCTGCCAAGTGTTCCTAGAAATAGAATTCAAGATAAACTTTTCCAAAACAGAAACTATGATCTGAAATTGAAATGAAAGCAGTGATGGCACCTACCCTGAATCCATCATAAAAATTCAGGATGTGAAATTAGTAAATACCTTCAATACCTCAGTGTATGGATCAGTTATAACAAATTTAGTATTAGAGATAAGGATATGGCTACAAAACAAAACATTAACCTGAAAACTCAAGTCCTGTTCTTAAATAGCTTCATTAGATCGAGACTTTCATATAAATGTCATGCTTAGTGCCAAACCTGTTCAGAAATATCTAAACTGTTAGCTGTATACAACTACTTCCTAAGATCAATGGTTAAAAATGCCTTTGAGCAAGTGAAGCATGTGGGTTTTTGGAAAATGTATGCTGTTTATTGGCCTGGGTAAGTACTCATTTTTAATGCCTTTTTCAGCAGTAAATACCAGGGTGAGTCAAAAAGTAATGCAATTTGTTTTGTTACATAAGAAATAAGGAATAAAATCAAATATATTGCACATCAAGATATGACTTCTCTAGTTCAACTGCTGATGAATAAACAATTAGTGCTGAAAGAGTCTATCAAGTTTTAAATAAAAATGAAGTTAGGGTTAATACTTTGGGCATCACAAAGGCATTTGACATGCTTTGGCATACTGATCTTATTCACAAGTTTAAAGGTCATGGTATTTCTGGATGAATTTTTGATTTTTCTTATCAAATCACAAAATGAATGTTATTTTGAATGGCCACTCTTCTAGATCTTTTTGCATTAATTCAGGTGACCCCAAGGGCTTTATCCTTAGGCCTAAATTGTTCCTAATTTTCATAAATGACCTTCCTGATGTCATCAGTTCTCAACTCAGTATCTGTGTTGATGACACAGCAATTTACTCCTGTCTTGATAAAAAGTCTGATCATGTCAATAAGGTCAAATTGGCAGAAATCACCATGAACTGTACCAAATAACTGAAACTACATCACTCAAGGACTATCAACAGCAGCAACAACTAAAATGGATAGCACATGTAACTCATAGAAAATAATGACATAATCAAGATTTTAACATTTCATGCCACTTCAAATAGAATTTTCAGAAGGAAACCCCCATCAGTAGTAGAAAGGTTGATAACAGCTCCTGGGCTTGAGACACCTGTTTTCCTAAAAAATGTGTGGCAAACATGGATAAATGTGACTGCAATAAAACAGAATGTCAAAAGGATGTTTTTTCCCCCCCACAAAACCACTTTCTTAACTACCTTCACTCCTTAGTAATGTTTGTTTTAAAAAGCAATGTTTAGAATTAGAATAAAACTTAAACCTATAAAAGTGAATTTATACATTTTCTTTGTTCTTGAGAATTGGTAACAAAAATAATAAACACTATTTATTTATTAGATTGTTTATTGGAATGGTTGGCAAAACATTGGATAATTGCCAATAGATTCAAACTTTATAAAATGTTAAATTATAAGGATTTTCTTATCATTTACATATTTTAATAATTTAGTAAATGTTTAGAAATTGTTTTTGTATTTATTTCTTTGTAAATTGATAAATGATAAATATTGCATTGCATTAGTTTTAATTGTATTAGTTTTTAGAATGTTGTAAATATAAAATTATTCTTGTAAACAAACAATCTAATAAATAAATAATAAATAGTGTTTAATATTTTTGTTGTAAATTATCACAAAGAAGAAACAAAATGTATTAATTCACTTTCATCCTTTGTTTTGGTTTTATTCCCATTCTAATTATCATTTTTTAATCTCTTCTTCCTCCATTTATGGGTTAATTAATAATGATTTAGTGATACAAGTCTTAGTATCTCCCTCCCACCCCACCAAAATTCTTACACACTAAAAATATTTTCTGGCTTTAAATAACCTGGTTGATATGCTGTAGAAAACAAATCAATTCAGTAATCAATAAATTGGAATAGAAAATGTAGATCATGTTGTGTCATGATATGTTGATGACAAGGAGTTACCTATATGTCCCCCAACAATGGGTTAATCAGTAAGACTTGTGTCATTAAAAGCCTTATTATCTCAAAAAAAAAAGAAAAATTATTGCTTACTAAATATTTCGATTTTGTCAATAAGTAACTCATAGTAGTTGATATACTATTAAACAAAACAAAAAAAATTGAAATGTCTTTCATTTCCATTCTGATCCAAGCATAAAAAATCTGAACAAATAGTAATTAAATTAAGCATCCCATGTATTGCCAATGAGTGAAGGTAGTTAAAAAAAAAAAAAAAAACATCCTTTTTACACTACATCTTATTGCAGGCACATTTATCCATGTTTGCCAAAAGTGTTTTAAGAGGAAGATTTTGTAAATTTCAACCAAAAATAGTACTGGCTGCTTGGTCAATGGATGCTAAATGCTTCTTTATATGGAAATGGCTAATATTACCATTACTATGAATGTTCTATTTTTCATGGGAATCTTATATTTCTTTTTTCACTTCAATCAAGTTTGAATGCTTTACTTGAAGCCAATGACTCATAGGAAGACTCATGACACAAATGCTTAGTTAGATTTCAAATACTGACACAGACCACATACATACATCTTTTTAACTCTAGTGTTAACCAGACCTAATGTTTCAAATTTTGGCAGTTCATTATAATTTTTGTCCAATAATATATATTCAACATTATCCTGGCTGCTCAGTCAATAAATGCCAGATGTTTCCTTATAAGGAAACAGCTAATATTATCATTATCATAACACTACCTGAAATAAAAAAGAATCTATTAAAAACACAGTGTCACACTGAGAAATGACATGCAAAGAGTAAAAATGTCAAAAAGCTTTGAGAAAATAATCAGTTCACTGGAGATGAGAAAAGCAATCTATTTTTTTTCAATATTTCAGGTTGTTTCAATCTACTCACTTCACTCCTTGGCTTCAACCTCAGATAAAAGCTTGTGGCTGGTGGATGTTTTTATAATCCCTTTTCTATAACCAAGTAATGTGTTGAAGTAAATGCATTTATGTTGGTCCCAGAAATGACTGTTATCAATTTTCAAGTTTTAACCCAGTGTTAGGTTTGCAGTCTAGTTGCCTCTATTCAATGCATTGTACATTGATTCCTGACTAAAAAAAAAAAAAGTAGACACTATCTCCATCTGTAGCAGATTGTGCAACTCACATGACTTAAGAATTTCCTTCATGTCAGAATGGTTGCTCAAGAGCCTGGTCTATTCTGCTTTTTAACCTATAGTTGGGGGGTCAAGGAGAAATGAATTAATACCTTCACAAGGATATTTGTACAAAAGTGAATGTAACAAAGTTGGCTGGAACTACTATTATACCATCCACACATCCTGTTTGATTTCAGGTTAAAATTTAAATATTGCTCTACAGGATAATTTTCAACAAGTCTTAAATTTTTATAATGAATTTTTATTGATTTTTACAATTATTTTTTTTTTTTTTTTTTTTTTTTGGTTAATAACATTTTATGAATTTTTTTCCTAGATAAGAGCTTGGTTACTGACCATTGGATTCACTCTAGGATATGGATCCATGTTTTCCAAAATTTGGACTGTCCATCGCTTGGCTACAACCCGAAAGAAGGAAAGAAAGGTAATACATTCTTGCCAGAATCTTTAATCAATATTATAAAATAAAATTCAGAAAGAAGTTGCCATTACCAGTGGTGATTTTCATTTCTGATTAATCAACTCTAACCTTTACACAATGTTCTTTTTAAAAAAAACATTTTTGATTCTAACAGAACATTTCCATCCCAAGAAAATATCTGGTAATAATCAGACAGTTATGTGCCATACATGATACACACTTAGGCGATCATGTATCTTTCAATACATGACTGATGAGGCAGATTTTTTCCCCGCAGTAGCCAGTTGCCATCCAAGGCTATAGAACCCAGTCTGTCCTGCCATTTACCCATAGCTGGGGGAAGAAGAGAATTCATACCTTTCCCAAGGGTATTAGCACATAAGTGAGTATAATGGATTCAACTGGAATTTGAACTCAGCTCATCCAATTCCTCAAACCCAGCTGCTATGAAAATATCTGTTAATAATACTAGTTAATAATTTTTATAAATAATTTCAGTTGTTAGATAATAGATTTTTCATTATTTTCTTTGTTTTAAAACACATTGGATCTAAAGAATAGTGCTTATTGATGGTCTTATGAATTATAAAAACACATTGGCTTATTTTGGTTGTTATACTTACAGTGTTTCAGCCTTTGTAGCCTATAGCCTTCTTCAGATGTCTAGTCTAATACTAATTAGTATTCGTGGAAGTTTGAACTGAACCCTTTATTCAATCCAAAGTGGTAGATTATTCTTGTTCTGCTTCCCTTACTTTGAGTATATTTCATAATCAATTAATATTCACCAGTCTTATTCCTGTTATGTCACTTGTCTATTTCTTCTGAACAAAAGTATACGACGTTGAACAGATTGAACTCTCAATTGACAATAGATACATTATTTCATAAAATGTTGGTTAAAACATAACAGATTCCCTGGCTATTATGTCTTCACTCTCTGGATCTGGTTGTGCTGAAAATCACATACTCAGATTCAAGAGAAACAAACAAATAACTCCAAGGTGAATAAAAATGCTGAGTAATTAACGAATATGAAATATCTCCTAAACATGTAAAGCAATAAATATATATTACTTACATTTTTTAAAAAACAAGCAGATTCCTGAAAACATGTCTTTCAGCCTTTAATTAAAAACAAAAGCCAATGAAATAACCTTAACACAAAAAGAACTGCCCTTGGCACACTTACTTCCAAATGTATTCAAGTAACCTGAATTCAGGAAGTTGTGATATTGTTTAAAAAGGAAAAAAAAAAATTAATGCTAAGCATTTCATTTGTCATTCATGATGGAGCCATACAAGATAACCACTTTCTCCAGAAGAGAGAAATAATCTTTCCAAAAATGGAAAACAATCATTCGTTTCGTCTCTCATAATTCTGATTTGTGAAACCCTCCTCTGACTTCTTTGTTTTTTTTTCCTGTTAACTAAGATTTCCAAAATTTTAATGTCAGTCTTCCTCTTCTGTCTTTTTGAATCTTGTTCTTTTTATTGTCCTTTCTCCTCAGTAAGAATTTCCTTTTACTCTAATGTTTTTCATCTTGCATCTTAGTGGCATTATCACCTTTCTTGTGGCTGAAATGATTAAAACGAAATAGCAGGCAACAAACTGTCTTTCATGAATGAGGTCTGTTCTATTCATTGAAATCAAGCAAGAAACAGATTTTTTTGAGAATATTTCCAATGGGTTATAAAGAGATATTTCACTATGACACTGCCATATAAATGGCTTCCATAACAGCATAACGTCTCTTCATTTAGTTTTAAATATTCACTTGCTGTAAAGAATCTCTGACAATTTTTTTCTTTATATTCCTTATTTGGATGATGATATTTGGCAGTATTTAAATTTAATGTTTTTTTTAATATTAGTATGAATAAAATATGAAAAATATTTTGAAGAAGGGAGATGATTCTGTTATTAGTATTAATCCTTTGGCAAATTCTAACAAATGTACATGCCAAAAAAAAAAAAAAAATAATGAAAGTATGAATTTTCTCTTGACACCACTATTATTTTATTTTCAATCAGCAATTTTCACGATTTTAAAGTTATTTTTTTAGAGTTTTCCAATCTTGTTTGTATTTTTTCATACTATTCAGTTATTGCTATTGCTGTTCACACTGAATCTGAGTCTGTATTACCCAGCCCAGCCATTGAATACAAGATTACTTCTTTATTTCTGCTCAGTTATTTCCAGTCCTGTTTCTACTGAATCTGAGTCTGTATTACCCAGCCCAGCCATTGAATACAAGATTACTTCTTTATTTCTGCTCAGTTATTTCCAGTCCTGTTTCCACTGAATCTGAGTCTGTATTACCCAGCCCAGCCATTGAATACAAGATTACTTCTTTATTTCTGCTCAGTTATTTTCAGTCCTGTTTCCACTGAATTTGAGTCTGTATTACCCAGCCCAGCCATTGAATACAAGATTACTTCTTTATTTCTGCTCAGTTATTTCCAGTCCTGTTTCTACTGAATCTGAGTCTGTATTACCCAGCCCAGCCATTGAATACAAGATTACTTCTTTATTTCTGCTCAGTTATTTCCAGTCCTGTTTCCACTGAATCTGAGTCTGTATTACCCAGCCCAGTCATTGAATACAAGATTACTTCTTTATTACTGCTCAGTTATTTCCAGTCCAGTTTCTACTGAATCTGAGTCTGTATTACCCAGCCCAGTCATTGAATACAAGATTACTTCTTTATTTCTGCTCAGTTATTTCCAGTCCTGTTTCCACAGAATCTGAGTCTGTATTACCCAGCCCAGTCATTGAATACAAGATTACTTCTTTATTTCTGCTCAGTTATTTCCAGTCCTGTTTCCACTTAATCTGAGTCTGTATTACCCAGCCCAGTCATTGAATACAAGATTACTTCTTTATTTCTGCTCAGTTATTTCCAGTCCTGTTTCCACTGAATCTGAGTCTGTATTACCCAGCCCAGCCATTGAATACAAGATTACTTCTTTATTTCTGCTCAGTTATTTCCAGTCCTGTTTCCACTGAATCTGAGTCTGTATTACCCAGCCCAGTCATTGAATACAAGATTACTTCTTTATTTCTGCTCAGTTATTTCCAGTCCTGTTTCCACTTAATCTGAGTCTGTATTACCCAGCCCAGTCATTGAATACAAGATTACTTCTTTATTTCTGCTCAGTTATTTCCAGTCCTGTTTCCACTGAATCTGAGTCTGTATTACCCAGCCCAGCCATTGAATACAAGATTACTTCTTTATTTCTGCTCAGTTATTTCCAGTCCTGTTTCCACTGAATCTGAGTCTGTATTACCCAGCCCAGCCATTGAATACAAGATTACTTCTTTATTTCTGCTCAGTTATTTCCAGTCCTGTTTCCACTGAATCTGAGTGTGTATTACCCAGCCCAGCCATTGAATACAAGATTACTTCTTTATTTCTGCTCAGTTGTTTTCAGTCCTGTTTCCACTGAATCTGAGTCTGTATTACCCAGCCCAGTCATTGAATACAAGATTACTTCTTTATTTCTGCTCAGTTATTTCCAGTCCTCTTTCCACTGAATCTGAGTCTGTATTACCCAGCCCAGCCATTGAATACAAGATTACTTCTTTATTTCTGCTCAGTTATTTCCAGTCCTGTTTCCACTGAATCTGAGTCTGTATTACCCAGCCCAGCCATTGAATACAAGATTATTACTGTTCAATTATTGCCATTCCTGTTTCCACTGAATCTGAGTCTGTATTACCCAGCCCAGCCATTGAATACAAGATTACTTCTTTATTTCTGCTCAGTTATTTCCAGTCCTGTTTCCACTGAATCTGAGTCTGTATTACCCAGCCCAGCCATTGAATACAAGATTACTTCTTTATTTCTGCTCAGTTATTTCCAGTCCTGTTTCCACTGAATCTGAGTCTGTATTACCCAGCCCAGCCATTGAATACAAGATTATTACTGTTCAATTATTGCCATTCCTTTTTCCACTGAATCTGAGTCTGTATTACCCAGCCCAGCCATTGAATACAAGATTACTTCTTTATTTCTGCTCAGTTATTTCCAGTCCTGTTTCCACTGAATCTGAGTCTGTATTACCCAGCCCAGCCATTGAATACAAGATTACTTCTTTATTTCTGCTCAGTTATTTCCAGTCCTGTTTCTACTGAATCTGAGTCTGTATTACCCAGCCCAGCCATTGAATACAAGATTACTTCTTTATTTCTGCTCAGTTATTTCCAGTCCTGTTTCCACTGAATCTGAGTCTGTATTACCCAGCCCAGCCATTGAATACAAGATTATTACTGTTCAATTATTGCCATTCCTGTTTCCACTTAATCTGAGTCTGTATTACCCAGCCCAGTCATTGAATACAAGATTACTTCTTTATTTCTGCTCAGTTATTTCCAGTCCTGTTTCCACTGAATCTGAGTCTGTATTACCCAGCCCAGCCATTGAATACAAGATTACTTCTTTATTTCTGCTCAGTTATTTCCAGTCCTGTTTCCACTGAATCTGAGTCTGTATTACCCAGCCCAGCCATTGAATACAAGATTACTTCTTTATTTCTGCTCAGTTATTTCCAGTCCTGTTTCCACTGAATCTGAGTCTGTATTACCCAGCCCAGCCATTGAATACAAGATTACTTCTTTATTTCTGCTCAGTTATTTCCAGTCCTGTTTCCAGTGAATCTGAGTCTGTATTACCCAGCCCAGCCATTGAATACAAGATTACTTCTTTATTTCTGCTCAGTTATTTCCAGTCCTGTTTCCACTGAATCTGAGTCTGTATTACCCAGCCCAGTCATTGAATACAAGATTACTTCTTTATTTCTGCTCAGTTATTTCCAGTCCTGTTTCCACTGAATCTGAGTCTGTATTACCCAGCCCAGCCATTGAATACAAGATTACTTCTTTATTTCTGCTCAGTTATTTCCAGTCCTGTTTCCACTGAATCTGAGTCTGTATTACCCAGCCCAGCCATTGAATACAAGATTATTACTGTTCAATTATTGCCATTCCTGTTTCCACTGAATCTGAGTCTGTATTACCCAGCCCAGCCATTGAATACAAGATTACTTCTTTATTTCTGCTCAGTTATTTCCAGTCCTGTTTCCACTGAATCTGAGTCTATATTACCCAGCCCAGCCATTGAATACAAGATTATTACTGTTCAATTATTGCCATTCCTGTTTCCACTGAATCTGAGTCTGTATTACCCAGCCCAGCCATTGAATACAAGATTACTTCTTTATTTCTGCTCAGTTATTGCCAGTCCTGTTTCCACTGAATCTGAGTTTGTAATACATATTGTAGGCAAGATAAACAGTGGGGTAGTGAATAATCTACTTAACAAGTTTATGTGAATCAATGACAGAAAAGAGACAAAGAAGGATTGTAAAGAGTCAAAAACATTGTGGCGAACGCTGATTGCATACATTGTGAAAGGTCTTGGGACATAAAACCTGAAGAATAAACAATCGCGACAGGGAAACCATCTCAATAACCAAGAAAGTTTTACATGTATTAGAAAACAACATTTCCTATTCCCTCCCTCCCTACCCACACACACACACAAACATGCCACCCCCGCCACCCCACTCTGTCACTTCCATAATTACAATAAATATAAGTTCAATTTTCTCATGGAGTAATTCTAAAGCCAAATGATGAGTTTTGTTCTATATTTCCATTATTTTTTTTTCTTCAATTTCTTTGCAGGTGGTGCGTAAATGGGAGCTCTTATTGGTTTTATTTTGTCTGCTGGTGATTGACATCATTGTCTTGGTAGCATGGCAGGTCTTAGACCCCCTATATCGACATCTAGAGACATTCCCACCTGAAGAACCAAAACATACAACAGAAGACATAATGTTGGAGCCATATTTAGAACACTGTAGCTCCAAGAACATCAACATATGGTTGGGTAGGTCTCTACATAATTTCTGGTTTTGACTAAACTCAGTTACTCCCAAAATTAAATATTTTGAACTAATGTCATATTCAAAATTCCATTTTCAAATGAAACATGTAAAAAGAATTCACACAAAAAATTGTAAATTTCACTGTAATCTTGAGGTTAAAAATTAATTTTATATTTTGATCTTACTTTGCAAATTTTGTCCAGATAAAATTTTGAACTTTATAAACATACAAATTCTTGTTTTTTAAGCAACTTAGGATTTTGAGCCCTACTTGGGATGCTTAATTTTATTACTATTTGTTCAGATTTTTTATGTTTGGATCAGAATGGAAATGAAAGACATTTCAATTTTTTGTTTAATAGTATATCAACCACTATGGGTTACTTAATGACAAAATCTAAATATTTTGTAAACAATATTTTTTTTCTTTTTTTGAGATAATAAGGCTTTTAATGACACAAATCTTACTGATTAACCCATTCCTGGGGGACATATAGGTAACTCCTTGTCATCAATATATCATCATGACACAACATGATCTACATTTTCTATTCCAATTTATTGATTACTGAATTGATTTGTTTTCTACAGCTTATCAACCCTTTGCAGGTTATTTAAAGCCAGAAAATATTTTTAGATTGTAAGAATTTTGGTGGGGTGGGAGGAAGATACTAAGACTTGTATCACTAAATCATTATTAATTAACCCATAGGTGGAGGGAGAAGAGATGGATTCATACATTTCCCAAGGGTATTTGCACATAAGTGAATATAACAAACCCAACAAGAATTGGAATTTGGTTCTCCAATTGACATTTCCGAATCATTATCCATTACACCACCTGTACATCCAAGCTTACTGCACCTGGTATTTCCAAGCAGTAACCCCTGTAGGTAGTGACCATGCTCAACATTGCTTAACTTTAGTGATCATATGTGAACTGGAGTTTCAATATGATGTACCCATAAGGCACATTTCAATGTAACTCAACTAGTAGATTTGGTACATTTCTTGAATACAGTATGACATAAATAAATAACTTTTTTAGTTTCATTTTATGTTTTTCTTTACTTATTGTTTGTTTCTTTGAATATCATTTACTTATAAAAGAAAAATTGTGTACAATAGTTAGCAAAGTTATAAGATCTGATTATTACTTACTACGTGTGAAATTATCCCACCTTATCTACCAGGGAACTTCTCTTAATGTCTGCTAGGTGGTGCAGTAAGCCACTACTTCAGAGCATGTACATGATTTTCTTTTTATAAGCCATTTAAGAATTTAGCCAGTATTCAGGTGCACAATTTGTGTGCAAGAATTGCTACTCAATCTGCATAAACAGTTACTTGAATATTTTTATGGTTGGATCTAATAAACGGAAACAAAACACATTTCAATCCAACTAAATTAGAAGAATTTCCTATAAAGTCAAACAAGCTTAGTAGTGGAGTTGCTTAAGGTTTAGTCAAATTTGAGTTGTTTATTAAAAAATCATGTACATCAGTAAGTCTATAGCTTAATGATGAAAAAAAAACCTGATGCAACTAATATTTACTTTTCAATATAATCTCCTTTGTCAATGCACTTTAAGAAATGGCAATTGTTAAATCCCTCGAGTCTTGACCAAATTGCTGAGAAATCTGAATATGTGATGCTACTGCAATTGATATATCTCAAAAGCCATTGACAATCAACTATTACAAGATGATGTTATATGAAAGTAAATCTCTTTCAAATGATACCAAATTTAGTAGATAGGTTCACCTACCATCCAGTCCACATTGTTGCCCAGTCATTGAACAGGAGTAAAGGTTTATCTCACGTCCTTTCTCACGCTATTACAACTCGACATAATAACATTCTACCTTGAATGGCTCTTGGGCCTTGTATTGGATGAACATTAGTAAAAAAAAAAAATAAGCCTCATTGGGAATTACTGGTTATGAGATATGACTTTGGAAATCCACGACTTTTACAAAGTTGTAAATTTTAAAAAAAAGTAGATTTCTGGTGCTTTTAGTTGATCATGTGATGGGTGTTAATGCTGTGGATTGAAATACAGTGCTACCCAGGCACATTCAGGCACTCTCAGATTAGAAGCATGTGAAACATGTGGGTGTATTTGGACATTTCCAGTCTTAAAGACTTAACCATATCTAGCAGACATTATTGCAGATTAAAATCCATGTCATAACTACACATTATCCTTGTTAAGTTGTCAAATAGCACAGATGTATATTTTCTACCCAAAACAATTATTGAACTGAAAAGATACGATTAGCTTGACATAAAGAGATAAGATCCTCTGGAGAAAAATTTTCAACTGCTGAAAAGGTATTTTTTTTTTTTAAATAGCATGGACCTATTGTTCCACTCTCGCTGATAATCGTTATTACCTTTTCTTTCCACAGGTATCATGTTTGGTTACAAAGGAGTCCTGCTTATATTTGGTTTATTCTTAGCCTATGAAACTCGCAGTGTCAAATTGAAACAAGTTAACGACTCTCGATTTGTCGGCATGAGTATATACAATGTGTCGGTGAGTTTTTAAAATTCTAGCAAATTTTTCCAGTCTTGCTGATGTTCATTCATGTCCATTTAACAATTTCTTTGTGCCAATGTAATAAATTAATAAATTAATCTGCATATTTTGTGAGCCAATGTAAAGGGGTTTCTTCTGCCCATGTAAACTCTCTCTTGACCCAGCTTTGTCATTTACAACTCTTGCTAAATATGTTTATATTTCCGATCACAGCTGATCATTCAGTTATCACTTTCATCATAGGATTAAAGGGAAAAAAGAAAATTACTTCAATTACTAATTGAAGATCTTATTCAAGGTACAACATTTAATCAAAGCAATAAAAAAAAATGGACGGGATTAAACGAGGTAAAAAGGGGAAACTATGACTACGATAGTTGGCAATATGGAATTAGAAGAAAAAAAAAAAAAAAAAGAGATAAAAAGAAAAATCATGCAGACAGAGTTAACCGGTTATTGCTCCTCACTCTTCAGAATTCGATCAAGAAAAGTAAAATTTTTGTACACACTGACTAAAAAAAAAAAAAAAAAAAAAAGAAAACCTGTAGAGGAAAATACACACATATCAATAACATATGGCATCAGTTTAAACACCAAGAGGATCTAGATTTATCGTTTACTTCCTTGTTATCTATTGATAAAAATATCACACATTATATGCATGCAGAGTCACCTTCTGGCCTCCAATTTAATAATCTCTTTTACCAGCTGTACATTGTATCTATACAAATAAAATGAAATATCTGCCTACTATAAACTCAGAAGCTATTGAATGGATTTTGACCAAACTTGGTATGCAGATAGGGAGACTCAGAGGCAATGTAAGGTTGTCCTAGGTCAACCCTGAAACTCATGAAGGGTAAAAAAATATGGCTAAAAAAAATAAAATAAAATTTCTCATGGAAGTTAAATATTTATTGCTACATAATATAGTAGTAGTAAGGGAGATAAACTTACAACCTAAAATTGATTTATGTAAATAATGTAAGGAAGTAATCATGCATTATTTGGACTGTTATCCCCATATTCACAACATTTTTGCTGTTGTATGCTCCGGTCTTCTTCAGGTGATTGGAATTTTGAACCAAACCCTTTATTTCATCAACTGGGGTAGACTGTTCTAGTTTCACATGCCATGCTTCTCCTGGATGTCTCAGTTATTTTCCATTAACTCAACTCTCCAAGATTTTGTTCACTACTGCTGTGGCCTGGTATTGAACTCACAACTCTTTGGGTATAGTCACTGGATCTAACCAATGTCTTTATCTACTGGACTGTGATTACTTCCCTTAGTCATTTTAATAATAATCTATACAAATGAAATGAAGTGTCTGCCTGCCTTTTTATTAAGATAAAATTAGTTCCTAAGTCATGCCAGGTATCTATGCTAGTATAATATTAAAAAAGATATAATCCTTTTCTCTTCATAATTGATAACTACATACAAATACAAATTGAAATGGAGGTCAAAATCAATAATACACAGTTATTAATTGACATAAGCATTTTCAAACTTGACATTTGTAGATAAAAACAAGTACAAATAACTCTAAAGAAGTCAGGAATCAATTTGACACTGTATTTATATTATGAACAATACACCACTTCTAAAATAATTTTTTTTTAAATTGAGTATTTTTCAATTCTGACAAATGCCATTTCTTGAGAATTATCTATTGAATGTTAAAACCAAATTAAAATTGTTAAAAAATAAATACATTCTTCCATATGTTTTTTATGAGTGGACCACTTAATTTAACTAGTCCACATTTAATACTTTGTTAGTCAGCTGTTTCATTTCATTATTAACCAATGTTTATTACTCAATCTTGCTATATATTACAACTTTCTTTCTTTTTCCACCAGGTGTTATGTGTAATCACAGCGCCAATTACTCTTATTATTAACAGTCAGCAAGATGCAACGTTTGCTTTTGTCTCCCTCGCCATAGTCATGTGTAGTTTTCTCTCAATGGGACTTATTTTTGGACCAAAAGTAAGTTTCTGATATTTTTTTTCTTATTCATTTGCTATTATCTTCCAATTTTCATTATTATTAAGAAATCAAGGTCATTAATTAGCACATTATTAATCTTGAAGTTAAGATATTACCTTTAGCAGGACTCAAATTTGAGTCTGAGAAGTTCAAACTCAGATATAATAAATATTTCAGCTTATATACAGATTTGTTTTGCAGGCAGTTTTGCTAAGTATCCTGATAGTCTTCATACAGTGATGAAGTAAATTTACAATTTGACCAACCAAATAAAATACAAATGTAAACAAACCACAAATTCATTTCATTTTTTAAGTTTCATTTTTTTTTTTTAAATAAATACCATGGATACCATAGTATATATGTTTTTCTAAACTTTCAACTGTATTTTTTAATTTAAACTTATGGACCAGAACAGATTTCATAAGGACAAAATAACACTATAAATCAACAGATATCCTATATCAGACAAAAATAATGGACACCTGAAGATGGTCAGATGATACTTGTCTCTATAATAATAACTATAATAATCAAGGGGTAAAAAACTAGTTAAAATAAATTAAAAGTATGAACTTAGTGAGTTTATTGATAACATTTGAAAGTCTGAAATTTAGATGTGAATCAAAATTATAAAAATTCATCTACATCACACATTAGTGATGTATATTAGCATATTTTGTCACCAATATATGAAGATTTGACTGTAATTATAAAATAAATGTAAATAATATTTATAGAATGTAATAATGTTTTTTTTTTATTTGTATTATCGAAAAAAATCTCATAGTAGGAATGATTCCATATAGGAAAGTGTAAATATAGATTTTACAGAAATTTATAGAGTTAGTAGTGGTTTACTTTAGAATAATTAAATTTAAAAAAAGCAGTCATCACAATTGCTTTTCAATGACTTATTAAATATGATTCTGATGAAGTGTTTGTTAACAAAGGGAGATAATTTTTCATAATGCATAAAAAATGCATTTTTGACAACCCAGAATTAATATGTGGTTATGTGTAACCAATATTTTTTTTTTTTTTTTTTAAATATTTGATTAAAAAAATTTGTTTGGTATCAATGCAAGATTTTTTTAGTGCTAATTTTTTTTTTGAGAAAATGACCACCAATTATTTTTTCCTCACATTAGAAGCCAAATAACTAGTGGTGACAGTTACTTTTTCAAATTTTCCAAATTATATTTATAATATATGCTATTTTCTGACCATTAAATTCTTCATGACAAATAAAGAAGCATTATTATCCGCTATAAATGTGATTTACATTTATTTTATAATTACAGTCACATCACAATATATCGGTGATAAAAGGAAATCTGCAAATATTACTAATATCCTTTTTATCTCTACCCACAATTAGCTTGATCTTCCTTGTGCTTTGTTTTTATACCTACTATAGATTTATAATCCATTCAAGTAAGAATTAAGAGAAGCCAAGAGCCATATGCATTTTCCCAAAATGTCACTGGAAACAATGGATATTGCTTTATATAGAACTATAGGCAGAGTATCTCCAACATTCGGCGATGTAGCTTAAAATGCAAATATAACTATCAACAGTATCTGAAGACATGGTGTGAACTGAAATGCCATGTCACTAATATATGATGACATGACAGTGTGTTAATAAATGCCTCAAAATTGATAAACTAAATAAAAAAAAAAATGGTGGAGTAATGGATAGCAGCTCGGATTGAGAAATCAGAGAGCCATGTTCAAATTCCAGTCGAATCCATTACATTCACTTATGTGCTAATATGCTGGGGAAAGTATGAATCCTCTTCTTCTCCCTCCAACTATGGGTAAATAGCAGGACAAACTGGGTTCTATAGTCTTGGATGGTAACTGGTCTATTACAGAAAGAAATGGTAACCTACTGCAGGAAAAAAATCTGCCGTGTCAGTATTGTATTGAAAGGTACATGATCGCCTAAGCATATATCACACATGGCACATAACTGTTTTTAAAATTGTTTCCATTTCTACAAATGAACATCATTTTCTCATTAACTGAGTGTTGCATTCATTATAAAGCTTCATTATTTGAAATTAATGTAACATTTTTTTAAACCAATATCTAAAGGGTAATTGTTAATGTTTAACCTTCATACCACCAAAAAAAAAAAAAAAAAAAAAAAAATGGGGTATCAAAAGGACGTCTTTTCCCTTGACACCACTGTTATTTTGTACTAGCTTCACTCCCTCAGCAATGTCTATTTACAAGGTTATAAAAATATGTGAACCAAGTACAATGTGATATTTATTATTTACCATTTTATGAAGAAATAAATTTGAAAAGAAATCATTTTATATAAAAAATTTTTAAATTACAAAATTATCAAAATACAATATGTATTATTTACAATTTTATAAATAACAATGAAAAAATGATTTTTGTTCATAATTTTATAAAACTATTGATGAACTATAAAACAAGAAAATTTGAATAAACATGATTTTCGAGTCATAATACATTTTCTTAGACTATTTTACATCTCAAATTACTGTTTTAATTTTTCAATTTTTTTTTTTATAATTGTGATATGGAAGTCCAAGGCCTGATACGCTTACAATTATAGGTTACCCCCACCCACATTACCTACATATTTAAAAAAAAAAAAAAAAAAATTTTGAAAAGTTTTAAATCATTACTAATTTTTTAAAAAACACCTAGAAAATCTGCCAACAAATTATGAAGAAATCTTAAATGAAGAATAAGCAACTTAGCAAACTAATTGGTGAATTGTGTTCTTTGACTAATTGCCAATTAATTCTTATTTAAATTTTTCTTTATAAATGATAAACATTAGTTATATTATATTCTCTGAATGATGTTATTTTAAAATAATTCTTGTAAATAAACACTTGAATAAATAGTGTTTAATATTTTTGTTGTAATTTCTCAAAGAACAAAGAAAATGTATAAATCCACTTACATATGTTTCAGTTTTATTAACATTCTAATCATTGCTTTTTAAAACAACAAACATTGCCAAGGGAGTGAAGGCAGTTAAAATAATGGCCATGTAAGGGGGGGGAAAAAATCTTTCACAAAGGTTAAACTTTGTCAGTGATTCAATCCAAGTAATTCTTTTTTCTTAATTATTCCTCTTATTTTCTGTTTTGAGAAATTACCATTATTATCAGATGATACTAATGTCCTCATCTTTGCTTTTATTACAATTATAACAATAAAGATGCAGTAAATAGTGTAAATATTCCTCTTATTTTCATCAAGCAATTTTTTATGCTATCAAGTTACACATGCATGAACCTCACACAATGCAACACAAATGGTTGCAGATCAGCTTATATCTGAATAAATATGTAATCGTTATGACTATTCTAGATTGTCGACGTTCTGCACAACCCTCACCAAGAAGGAATGGAAATCCGGGCATTAACAGATTCACTGGCAAGTCGAGAAGAAGAAGAACGATATCAACGCCTCCTGGCTGAAAATGAAGAAATAAAAAAGACGATAGCCCAGGTAAGAAAAATTTGGTGGAGCTAGCTAATTTCCTTAATCATTGTATAAAATTGCTCAAGTAGTATGGATGTGCAGGTGGCATAAAGGTTAGAGGCTCAGAATGTGCAATTGGCAAGTTTGAATTCCTGTCAAAATTGTTAGATTCACTTTTGTACAAATACCCTTGGTAAAGGTATGAATCCATCTTTGCTCCCCCACCTCAGCTAACAATAGCAGCTAGCTATGGTTAGCAACTAGTATAGTATGACAACTCTGATTTCAAAACACTATGTTAAGAAGAAGGTAGATAGGTTTGCCTATTAGCCAGTTCACACTCCTTTCCCATTTTTTTTTTTTTTTAATAGTAAAGATTTATCCCTTGTTTCCTGTTTAGGATTGGAGTTTTCTCATTTTCTTTCCCCTTCTGTAATCCCTTACATCTTAGTGGAATTATTGCCTTGTTTGGAGTAAAATTATTAAAAATTTAGAAAGGCCCTGTTAGGGCACATATATGAACTGTATATACAGTCCAGTCAGCATAGTTGCAGTATAAACTACAGGTTGGCTATGTGGGTACTGAAACAATGTAAATGAGCCTGAGTAAACAGGCATTCTTGGAAATGAGAGCCATGCTGAAAATGAGAGATTGCACTGATTTACAGTGTACCTTCACAGTTCTGATTATGATGCTACAGCAGTTAGTTTTACCAAGCATCAAATAATATAATAAAAGTTCATCAACCAAGGCAAATCTAAAAATCATTTCTCTAAGATTATTTTTTTTAAAAATAAACTAATATCTGTCTATGGTTCTGAGAGGAGGTATTGTAATTATTTACATCATTCAGACTGTGAACATGACAATAAAGATGAGGACAACAATGTTTTGGCTGTTGTATGCTCTGGCCTGGAATTTGAAATTCCAATCACCTGAAGAAGGCCGGAGCATACAACGGCCAAAACATCATAAACATAACAATAAAGATGAGGACAACAGTCCAAATGATGTAAATAAAACTAATAATAATTTTAAATTATTTTTTTTATATTGATTAGCCAGTGACATTGCATAACAAAATTTGTAATAATCCATTAGTGCTTTTTTTTGTTGTTTTAATTCATTTGCTATTCAAATATGTCATATTCTACAATAAAACCTGTGATTTCTCTGAAAAAAAAAAAAAAAAATACAAAATATTGTTGTCAGATAAATTTGTTCATTATTTTTTTTTTTTACATTTATTTTAATCCTGCTTATAATTTTAACAAATCAGTCTACAATATAAAATGATAAAAAAAAGTTATAGAGGATGACTAGAACTACAAAAAAAATAAATAAATAAAATAAAACATAATGGTAAAAATATTTTACATGTTAATTCAAATAACATTGGAAAAAAATTAATGAATTTATCTGACAACCTATTACATAATAATGACGTAATAATGTCGTTTTTTGATGTTAAAAAATACGTCAAAAAACGACATTATTACGTCATTATTTTTGCACCAACCTAATAATACAAAATGGTGTATGGCAAAACTGTGGTTAAAATTTTATGCATGAATAAGCAAAATGGGAAGGTCAGAAAAAAGGATAGATATATGTAAATATTGAGTTGTCAGATAAATTTGGTTGTTTTTTTTTCCATTTAATTTAATCCCATTATTCATCAATAATATAAAACGATAAACAAAAGTTGTAGGGGAAAAATAGAGCTACAGAAATCATGAAAAGCATTACAACAAAAATATTTTACATATTAATTCAAATAAAATTTAAAAAGAAAAAAAAAAAAAAAAAAAAAAAAGCAAATTTATCTGATAACCCAATAATATCTAAATTAATATATATATATATTCCTGTTTTTGAATTGCAGAAAGAAGACAGACTGAAAGAACTTAATGATAAGCTGAAAAAGGCTCAACAGCAAATGTTGGCCATGAAAAAAGAGAACAATATAGCCCTGCAGATGGGAGACGGAACCCTGGGTAATTTCAGTAACAGACAACTCCCAGCAACTACTTGTAACAACAGTAACCAGATATCCCAAGCCACATCAACAATCCTTAAGAGCCCACCATCTCCACCAAAGTCAGAAATGCCCCTCGGAACAATCCAGAATGGACAAAAGGGTGGCCAGATAATTGTAGATTTGAATTCAGATTCTGGACTTGCCAGTGGACCCAAAAGTTGTCTCACGTCAACCTCAGATTTGGACCCATTCTGTTGACACAATTTCTTTGGGTCCCAGTTAACTGCAAAATAGAATCTGGAATTCAAAAAAAGAATGTATACATCAAGAAAGAAAAAAAATCCAAATAAATATATATATATATATATATATACACACACACACACATACATACATACAAACAAACAAACACCATATAAAACATTTGCTAAATTATAATTATCCATTAAAAAGAAAGAAAATATTGAATGTACACCTATCTAAAGGAAAAGAGTTTGTTCCGTTAGTTTTGGAGAAATGATTGTGCTAAAGACAGGAATTTAAAATTACTAAAACTTCATAAGGATATGATAATTCAAATATAATACAAAATAAATGTCTTAGGTAATGCAAATAAACTACATCAAAAGTAAATATTTTTCAAGGGAGATAACTATGCGTCGAAATTTCATTTTCTATAAATAAAACGTTGATAACATTCTGAACATTTTTAAAGTTTTCATTTCTATAGTTAAATATCTAAGTATATGTATATATTTAAGTCCAAATTAATGAGAACAAAATGAAAATGGCCACGTTTTTGGCCACTCCCAAATTTATTAACAGAAAAAAGAAAAAAAATTATAAGGTTCTTTCAGATGAATTCTATTCCAAGACTGAAAAGCTGCTGTCATTTCTCTCACATATCTAACACCCGACTAATTTTTTTTGTTGTTGTTGTTTTTGTTAATGCAGTGTGGAAAATAATTAAACTATTAAGGTGACTTAAGAATTTAACAGCTTCTTTTTAACTGAACTTTTAATTTGGGTTCATGTTTAATTGTTACTATATTAGAAAAAGGCATTTTCCATAGAAGTCTGGATTAATTTGTAGTCTTTTATTTTCCCAGTATAATATATCAAATAATCACTTTAAAAAAAAAAAAAAAATATCAATGCTTTACACATCCTAAAAACATTTGGAAAATTTGTAAAAACTTTACAATTAATTTAAAAATTGGTGAGCTTATTTTTTACTATATTTAAAATTAGAATTTTAAAATATTAAAAAAAATAAAATAAAAAAAAATAGCCTTTTACAATAATCTAACATTTGAACATTGACCTATTTTTTCAATTTCTTGTGGACATTTTCATCTGTACCAGATGCGCTCCAATTCTTTGTTAATCTGATAGAAATGTTTTAATTGTTAAAAAATTAGAAATATTTTTTTTATTTTAATGTTTCAAATACTTACACATGGGGGACTGAGTAAAAGATAAATGAATTATTTTCTGTAAATGTTTAAAATCACACACACAAACACATGCATGCATACACCTTTAAAAAAATAAAACATTTGTGAACTGAATGGCATGGTTCATCTGATACTAATTCAAATGTTTTGAACATGGGCGTTTTACCATAACACATCTGATATACAAATGTAAAATGGAATTCCATTTAAGAATGCCAGGTGGTGTTATCATGTCTGTTCTTTTAGAACAGTTTATCTCAAGTTAAAAAAAAAAAAAAAAAAAAAAAACTTTTGAGATAAGAAGATACATCCCCGTACAAGTAATATGGCTGCCTCCTCATATTTGGATCTATGAGTAACCAGTTTCACCAACAGCTAGACTTGACCCATTCCATGCCCACCTAAGTCAATCAAACTATTTATATACTTGTAAAAATCAACCATACCATTGTTTGTTTTATATATATATATATATATATATATATATATATAGTGTATTTGGGCAGCAGTCCCTCTTTATATACAAGTTTCACTAAAGACGACTGACAAGGTACTGGGATTAAGCTTTTTATTTAATTTTTCCTGTGTTCATATAAAAAAAGAAAAAATTTATACTAACACAAGAAAAATTTTAAGAAAAAGCTTAACTGCATTACTTTCTCAGTCATCTTTAATTAAACTTATACAAGATTTGTCCAGGAAGGCTGTGGCCAAGTTGATATCACTAAAGAAAAAAAAAAAAAAAAGATCTACCATTTGTTATTGTTAATTACTGTAATTATTATGAACCTTATTGATGACAGCGCTTCATTAGACAACAGGTTATTTGGTTACTTTTCTCTCTCTCTAGCTGTAATAGAAAGTCAAGGTGATTTTGTATAAAAAGAACAAATATTGTTGTGATACTGTTTTAAAAATACTCTTTCATGCAAAGATAATAAATACCAAAAAAAAATAAAAAATAAAAAAATAAAACTGTATGAAATCAGATATTTTCCATGTTAAAAAAAAAATACTATTTATGAAAAGGTGTATTTAGTTAGTTTTAAGTAAAATAAAATATATAGACTGATCAGTTTTTAATTGGTTAAAATTCTCATTATTATTGATATTTTAAAATAAAAAAGCCTAGAAGTATAGTATTGTAATTTTTAACTGACCTAATATTTTCAGTACCAATTTATATCATCCTGACCTTAGTAAAATTCATTTACAAAAAATTAATTTAAAAAAAAAAAAGATAATAATAATAATAATAATGATTAATTTGGAGTGACACTGATAAAATAAAAATCCTTTAAAATTAATAATTTAATGCTAATTATAGTATAATACTTTTAAGAATAGTAACAGTACTTTTAATTATACTAAGAAGCAATTGTATATTGCAATTATTACTAATTATTAAAGATATCAATAACTGATCATAGATTATTTTAAAATGTACTACAGCTGATAAAAATGATCAATACAAAATTTTTAAGCATTAATTCACAACTATTTTTTAAAATACATACAGATCATACATTTAATTGGAAAAAAGAAAAATTATTAAAAGAGAAAACTGTTCAGTGTATCTACACCTTTCCACAAACTCTCACATCCATACATTCTTGGGACTATTTATCCTGAGGGATTTCCCCTGTTCAGGTATTGCATGTCCAGGTGAGTAAACTCACATTTTGTCAAGAACTCACATCTGGACTCTGGTCCATGTCCAAAGACACATGTAATTCCACTTATTCAAAGTGGGACATTTAAGAAAGGAGAAAAAAAAAATAAAATTAAATTAAAAATGAAGAAAAGAATGGAAGAAAAAGAAAAATGTGGGTGGGGGGAGACAATGAAGTGATATTTACTATTTTCTCGTTTTATTTAACCCACCTCTTCATATTGCTGGTTGTAATACTATTTCTCCTACCCTGGATTAAAATCTACTGAGGAAAAATTTCAGCAATCAAGCAATACAATATATTGTATGATGTTAAAAATGGATTAAGTGTAATATTGACCATATACAGAGTGATATTTATGTATAATAAACAACACATAGGCCACTCAATGAGGATTATTAAACTAATCACAAATTTATTAGCTGTTATGCTATAGGATTCACTCATGCTATTTAATATGTATGCTTTTAACTATTTTTTTTTAATTTTCATAGAGAAAATAAAAAAGATCATAATCTTACTCAAAAGTAACCCACCATATTTCACAAATCTAATGTCATTTCTAATTATTAAAATGGCAAAAAAAATAATCATATACTCTTTAAGAAATCTCCTAAATTTATTTTTACTGTAATATTTGAGGTATTTATTACTGCTAGTTGCAATTTTAATCAATTAAGAGCCATTTTTTCTCTGTACAAGTGTTTTGTTTTTTGCATTACAGTCAATTCTATAAATTTTAGTAAATGTTAGAGATAAAAAGCTAGGGTATATTGAATAATTCTCTTGAGAAAAAAAAATATTCAAATGAATATAAAATAAAGAAGACTCTTGAATAAAGCCAGCAAAACATAGCAAATCTCGATTGATATTTAGTGATTCTGTCGTTCTATTTCATGGTAAAAGTAGAACTCTTTTCTTAGAGTTATCTCCCGTAAAAATAACAATAAGAAATTTATTGAATACCCAAGTTTTAGATAAAAGTAAATTCGGTAATGTTTAACCTTCATGTCCGGAAAAAAAAAAAAAATTGTCAAAAGGGCAGTTAATTCCCTTTAGACTACTATTGCTGCACTTTTGACTCTCTCGGCAACATTTATTTACAAAATTATAAAAATATGTGAACCAAGTACAATGAGATAAAATTATTATTAGGTTGGTGCAAAAATAATGACGTAATAATGTCGTTTTTTAACGTCAAAAAACGACTTTATTACGTCATTTTTGCACCACCCTAATATTTACCCTTTATAAAGGTTTATATTATAAACCATTTTATAAAGAGATAAATTTGAAGTATTTTATTCAAAAATTTATTTTAAAAATTACAAAATTATCAAAAATATTTAAACCAATTACAATGCAATATTTATTATTTTATCATTTTATAAATAAATAACTATAAAAACTATTTTAGTGTATTTATATGGTAAACTCAAATGAAAGAAATGACCGGAAAATGCATTTTCAAAATTCATAATTACAGTTATTTGTAGTTATAGATTTATTTAAATTTTCTCGTTTACAAATATTTTTATAAATTTTTGAATAAAAGTTTTTTTTTTTCTTTCTTTTCATATTTATTTCTTTATAAAATGGTAAATAATATTTCATTATAGTGGGTCATATATTTTTTATAATCTTGTAAATATAAAATTATTCATGTAAATAAGCAATCTAATACATAGTGTTTAATATCTTTATCAATTCTCAAGAATAAAGAAAAAATTTATAAATCTACTTTGATAGGTTTGAGTTTTATTAAAATCTTAATCATCTTAATCATTTAAAATGATAAACATTGCAGAGGGAGTGAAGGGATTTTACAGTAATAGTGATGTCAAGGAAATAATCCTTCTGACACACTGTTGTTTACTTTTTTTTTTTTCTTTTTACAGGCATGAAGATTAAACATTGCTATAAATCCTTTCCCTGTTCAAGCAAAGTTACTATTTAATGAGTTGTTTCAGTTTATTAGAAATTAATTCGTGCCACCACATATATTTAAAGTTAAAAAACACATTGGCACTTCCATATAAAAAAAAAATAAATTTATTATTAAAATTGGTATTGGATTAATACAAAACAATTACTAAGAGAAATGAGCAATTTTCACGTTTGTTTAAAATTAACAGCTGAAAAAGAGGTTTATTTTACACCTCAATGAAACTGTATATAGTTTTTGTTACACTTTATCCAGAAGAGAGATTGTGTGAATGAATGGTATTTAGTGTATGTTTGGAAGTTAATAATTCATTAACTTCAAAAATACTTTGCAACACAAAAGCCTATCATTTTTTAGCATTCATCTCAACTGTAGACCAACTGCATCCTGAAGCTACCATGTAAATAAGCCAAATAGTCATATTACAGAAAGTATTAACAAGTCTTATTTTTTATAGTAGTAATACATGAAGTAATGATACTTTACTGATTCATTTCAAAATGAAGCCTGTCTACAATTCCTTCAAAAACATATTCAACCTTTTAATAAAGTCTGGAAAATAAGTTTTACTGGTATAGTTCTATAAGTAGTTGGAGGTAAGTACACGTTACTTCCCAATCTGGCAATATTTTGAGTGTCCAGAACAGAATACAATGTTAAAAAGATTGTCATCTGAATTTTAAGTATAAAAGAAACAGCAGATTCAAATATTTTTTGTTTGTTTTACAATTATATTCAGAAATGGAGTCATATTTCATTACTTCACGGCTGTTTAAAAGGCTCGTTTTTGTCATATAGGAAAATCCGACATGGCGCATAAACGAAATATTCGGCAAAAAATCTCATTCGTCAGTAACATTTTTAACACCTCATAGAATGTAAAGTTCTTAAAGAAAACCTATGCCAAACTGTTTTCCTGAATCCTTGATGACTTGGCTGTCCAAAAATGATAATATCAAGATGAAATAAATGGAAACTGACCGTGAAAAATACAATTATGTGCAACAGGTTTTGATCAATCAGTAACCTTCTGGACCTTTTAGGGCGACGTTATAGGATCCAGACGGCTATTGTTTGTGCATGGAATTATTCAATGGTAATAAATCTTCGATTTGGCTGTGGAAAATGTCACTCAGTGGTTAGCATTAAGAAATTATGCCCAATTTTCTGAGAAAAATATTTATTTTCGCTTCAAAATAACATCATTTAAAATTCATTCCTTTTTCTTTCATTTGGCATGAACATCATTGAATAAAAGGAATGGCTAAATGGCCCAGCGATGGGAAATACGAAAGATATGCAGCGAAAAAAAACAATGTCGTCTGCTAAGTGTTGTTGTCATCGCCCGGGTCATGGGGTGTTGAAAACCATTGTTCAAACATAGGCTATATCAAGCCCTAGTAATGCTGAACCCTTTTTTTTTTTTTTTCACTCTTTGCTTTTATCTGGGAGTGGTGGGTTTTATTACAACTTGTTCTAAGGTTTATTGCTGGTTGGCTGGCTGACCTTTGACCCAGATGTCAAAGTCAATTAGGTTTAATTTTCTTTATCGCTGCTATTTTTTGGAAAAGAAAACTTTTGGTTTCTGGTGGTTAGGAATTGCAGATCAATCTTTCACCTTTTACTAAAGATTTCTGTGGCCGGGTGTCAATTTTTTTTTAACCCTTGGCAGTCATATAATTGAAAATTACCAATGGATTTTGTCGCATTTTGACCACCTAGGAATGTTGATTTCCTTCAAAACCCTCAATTTTCAAAAAAGAAAAAAAAAAAAAAATGATAAATTCCCATTAATGGGGAAAATATTTGTTTAGAACTAGAAAAAAAATGCAAAATTTTCACTATTTTTTCACATTTTACCCACTGAAAAAAAATTTTGAGTCATTTACACCAGCCAATTTTACTTTTAAATGAATATATCCTTTGCTTTCAGAAAATACCTAGTTTCATGGGGTTCAGATCAAAAGTCTCCATGATATTAGTTTAGGTGATGATAAAACAGTCATTTTTCAATATTTTACCCCTATAAAAGTATGAAAATCCATTTTTTCAGAGAAAATAAGCTGTGACAAAATGACTTGCCATTTTTGTGATGATTTTTACTTGGGAAAGAAAATTTTTACCATAGCAAACCTGAATTGACTTAAAGTTCAGTGGGGCTATAGGAAACCTCAAACAGCTGTGACTTGTAATACTATATAAAAAAAAAAAAAAAAAAAAAAAAAAAGGGTCCTAGTTACCATATTTTGTGAAGAAAAATTTCACAGCCTGAACCATCTTATATTTAAATATTTTACAACACAGTACTTCTGAGAAATAGCATTAGTTTTTTTTTTTTATCCAACCTTATATTTAATATGCCCATTTTAAAAGCTTTCAGAAATTTCCAATGCAAAGAATAAACATTAAAAACACCAAGAGTCAAGATTTGATATAATCAAAAACAGAATGAAAAATAGGTATTTTTAAGTTATTTCAATTACATAATGAATAATATTTCTTCGTTTCATGAATAAATAAATGTAATAGAGAGATTTCAGATTGACAGCTACCAATTAATGTTTCTATGGTTTTCAATTGTACGATTTGATTTCTTTTTATAGTGGTCTAAAGCAATTTCAGAAATTATTATCATTGTTGTTGGAAACTATTAAAATGTTAGATTTTAAGAAATATCCATAAAAGACAATAAGCATAATTTTCTTTCTCTATCAATGTACTGTGGCAGTGATTTTCTTAAGTTACATTTTCTTAAAGTTATCTCCCCTTAACGTGGTAATAAAAACATTTTTTGAGTTATCTCCCCTAAAAATGGCAATTACATTACCCGGGTTTTAGATAGCATAAAAACAAAGGATTTTTTTATGTGAAATAAGTTTTTCTCATTATTTTTAAAACCTTAGAAATTTTGGTTAAAGATCTTTTTCTAGAATCAACGCGAGACCAATTTGTGCGGGAAATTTGCGTCTTTTTGCGATGAAAAACAACAATTTGGAAATTATTGCAAAAATCAGATAATTGTCAAAGTTTAATGAACCTTTCCGGACTTATTCCAAAATAAATGAAATTATTTTTTAAACATTTGACCTTGGGTTCTTAAAAGAAGTTAGTTTTGTTGAGTCACGAAAAAAGACAATTACCAAAACTAAAGCCATCGAAAATTTAAGAACACTACAATATATTGGCTATACATGGACTTCTTATTGGAGAACTGTGTAATCAGAATAATTTAAAACAGTAATAGTCTTTGATTGGATAACTACTTCTAATCATCAGGGCAAACAGAAGAAAAGACAAATGGAATATTTAAACTGTACACTCCTCCAAATATTATTTTTAATTGGTAATTTTCAAACTTCAGATGTTATTTAAACTTTGTATGAACTAATTTCTGACAAAAACAATAGTGAAACTAACAGCTACAAAATTCTTTATGTAAGTACACTTGAACAACCATTTTTTTTGTTAGTTTTACATGTTACCACTATGAATATATTCAATATTCACTTTTAAATGCAAACTATAATACTGTATAACAATTCAACACATCTACAATGATTGGTTATGATGTGGAACTAAGACCTTATAAGTATAAAGTGTTATTCTAAGGGACAAAATTTATTGTATTTAAAAAAAAAAAAAAAAAAAAATTTTTCATTCACAGAATGAACCTGGAATGTGCCATTAAGTTATTTAACATTTTATAAACTTCTCAAAGGAGGTAACTTGATAAAAATTCTAAAAATATCACTTTCAAATGAATGTCAAAAGAAGAATTAAAAATGTAATCCTTTCTAGAATTCATCCAATCACTAAAAGTAATTCCAAAAGTCAGATTTTGAATGACCAGAAAAGTGAATTCCACAGAATACAATTTTAAACAAATTGTCATCTGAATTTTATGTATAAGAGAAATAGCATATTCCTCAAACCAAATATTTTTTTCTTTTTTACAACCATATTCACAAATGGAATATTTCATTACTAAAAAAGAAAAAAAAAAAAATGAGGTATCTATGACAAATAAACTGAAAGAAAATCAATCAAATCTTCCATAGAAGAGACATGATAGCAATCACTAAAACTAGTAACAATATTTCCCTTTGAAAATGCTATTGCCATTTTCTAACCTATAATGACTTTTGTTTATGAAGTAACCAAGAAATTTGGAGTAGTTTGCAAAATAAATCATTTTTAAAAAGGCCAGACAAATACATAATTTTCTAAATTACTTTTCACTAAAACCTTCTTAAAATGTTTTAACCTTTTGGTTTAGATCATTTTGTTGCCTATACATGGTTAATATATAAACACACAAACACAGTAGTGTTATCAATTACTGACCAATTATGTATGACTTATTTAATAAATTGTTATTTCTGGAAAGTTGACATTGACCTGAAGAAGATGGGAAAAAAAAGTTCAGATTTTCTTTGTTACCTTAATAAAAAGGTGATGATTGCATGAAATCAATACTTATAAACTACATGTTATTTACTTAACACATGCTACATGAGAGAGAAAGAAGAAAAAAAGCAACACAAAAGAAATCCAACAGTCACCTTGTGTAGTGGTTGAATTCATTTTCATTCAATTATGAAAACAAGAGACAAGTTCATAGTTTTTGCTTTTGTCAATTTATTACATGACTTATGGAAAAATATATTCTTTCTTTCTCACTCTCCTTTTTTCATGTTCTCAAGTAAAATACTTCAAACATAAACCAGATCTTAATTACATCTTCACAAACGAACAACAAAACAGTTTTCACTTGATCAAGTGACACTCAGAAATTGTCACTAAAATCTACATAAATATGTCTATTCTTGTAATCACAGAAACTATTACAAATTATCCTTTAAAGATGCAGTTATCCTTCAGTTAATTTGCCAAAGGATTAAGAATTCCATGGTGGGATTGCTTATTGCCATTAAAGAGTAAATCTTTGCAGATGCAATATGTTGATAACAACATTTACCTCTTAATTTGTTTGGTATGAGGATGCATGACTATTTTAAACAAGCTGGGACACTATTCAAAAGGATCTCCTGCTCTGGTAAGATACCCAGTGCCAAATCAAAAGACATTTGAGGATAAACAAGTCATCAATATCTTGTACAAATGTTAGACATTTAACTATCACTGTGATAGAAACCTACAACTCATCAACAGTATCCACGTCTACCCAGATCAGCTTCTGCATTAAAAACGTACAATTATATAAAAGATTATATTAAATAAACAGCTTGGTGACTTATTAGCTAGCACAAATTCACACCGGTGGATCTTCAGGCTTGTGTTGGAATATTTGAAATCAGGCATAATTTTGTAATTTCCACACTGTCTATTGTGGCTATTTTATAGTATCCACCCCAGGAAATATTTTTAATATCCTGGTGTTTGCAGGCATGATTATCCACAGGTGAAAGTGTGCTAGTTGATAAGTTGCCAAGCTGTTTGTCTATTTCATATGATCTTTTTGGTTTTTTTTTTGGTTTTTTTATCTTTTTACATTTTACAATCCATTCGGTTACTAAGAATAAATAATTCTATATATAGCAGACAGATCTCCAATAATTACAGAGAAGTTTTTAATTGGAGTAAATAAAGCATTAAAAGAGAAAGTTTAAGTCATTGATAATTTCTAAGCAGTCTATTTGAAAATCTTTTTAATTCCTGTCCAAGTTTTGGAGCCAGCAGACAAGAAAAATTTAAATTGACCACTTAGAACAAGATTAAATTTAATATTTAACTATATTCCAATAGACAAATGCACAAATATCTGAAGATGATAAAATGACAAATGATTTGAAAAAACATCTGTCTCAGATGGTTTCTAGAATACATAACGATAAGTTAAGGACAAAACAAACTTTTACTAGCATTAATTACTTTTTAGCAAAGAACAAAAAATTAAAGTTATTTCAATGTTACAAAACAATCATAAAAAAAAATAACAGTAGGATGATGGAAGAAGAGTGATTATGAATAAATATAAGAATATCAGATAGAATTAATAATACTGAATAAATCAAAGAAACAGTATATAAAGTATCATCACTCAGAGGAAAGGGTGTAAAATTTTTATCAATATAATCTATATAGAAATATAATATCATTTACAAGTTGTATTTATAGTTTGCTTTTGGGTTTACAGAAAATTAAGGATAGCAAGCAGTTTTGTGGATACTTACTGTTGTAATGAGAAGAAAAAAAAAATAGTAAATTATTTCAAGGAATATATTCATTATTAACATATAAGTAGAACAAAATTTGAAAATCAAACAAGATTTGCCAAAAAAAAAAAAAAAAAAAAAAAAAAAAATGCTGAATTAAAAGAAAGTAAAAGCAATCAGTATAAGTTTAGTAGATATATAAGCTAATGTTTGAAAGAGTTAATAAGAACACAAGAAAAGATAAGTTGCAAGAATCTGTTAAAACAGATAAAAATATACAGTTTGAAGTAAAACTGAACATATCCCACTACTTTTCAGCTCTTAAAAATCTTTTTAATCCCTGTCAAGCAAGGCTAACCACTTGTGTCTTATTTTAAAAAATTAAAGAGTAAATACTACAATATATTTAATATGATGGCATACATCACAAGCATTAAAACAAGTAACAAATAAATTTTCCAAGACTGCAGGATTTGAAGCTACAGTTAAAATATAACACTACTATCTAGAAAGAAATCATTTCTTGTTACAATCATGGCCTCAGTATAAATGTCATGTCACACCTTCATGGAAGTAAGTTTATTTGGCACTTTTTTATATTTACTCACTGAGAATATTTATATTAAAATACTTGAGAAAATTGTTTCTTGATGTCACTTGATCAAAATGGATAAATAAAAACAAAAAAAATTAGACACAAAATGTATCTGCCAACATTTCTTTAAATTACGAGAAAATGCAGCATAAAAATAAAAGAAATTAAAATCAGATTTAACAAAAAATCTTTCCAGAACAAAATTAATTTTCTCTAAAAAATCTTTAAACTTAGACATTGTGGCCATTTTACAGTTCATGTCATGTTGTAAAAAGTTTTTATTATTTCAGATAATATATCCAAGTTTTGGGGCCAGCAGACAAGAAAAATCTAAAGTGACCATTTAGAACAAGATTAAATTTAATATTTTGAGTTTTAAACATGGGACAAAAAGCAGTCTGTTTATAGCAACAATTTTGGCTATTTTACATGCCTGACAGTTTTTAATGTTCAAATGTAAATTCTTAGTATCAAAATCTCTATGTGATCACTTCATCTGATTTTTACTTTTTAAATAATTAGTAAACAAAATATTATAATGCCATCAAAAATAATAAAAATGCTACTAAGGATTTGACATAAACAAAATGAACCACTTTGTCAAAAGTGGAGAAATAAAAAAAAAAGATTCAGAATACAAAAAAATCTGTCACTGATAAAAGATGAATGTCAAGAGAGATTATTTTAGAAATTATTTTTTTTTTTTTAAATGAATTAAATTAAAATATAAGATTGAAACATTAAAATTACTTTTTTTTTCTTTTTTCTTTTGAATAAAATATAGCCAGTAGAAAAGAAAGCAACTTCTGGGGAAAATACAAAAAAGTTTTTAAACAATGTCCTTTTTTTTTCTTTTTTTTCTTTTGTTTCTCCTGTCAAAAAGTATAATTATTTGACCAGGGTAGGTTGGCTCACTGAAGCAGTGGCCACCATCATATATCTCTCCATTTCACTTTTCCATTTCACCCACCTTAGAAAAACAAAAATGTATTCAGTGTATCAGTGGAGACCAGCAGAGAGAGACCAGAGTACCTGTATGCCTGGCTGACTGCTTGGATATCAGAAGGACAGGGTGAAAAGGAAAAGTGTATGGACATGGGAGATCAACAAGGAAAATTGGTCTGTGCAGTGACTCAGTTCCAAAAATAAAATGTCAGGAAAATTGAAAGGAGATTGAATTTCAAACAACAAAGCCAGTCTCAAGTGAAAGTACCACCAACTGCTCCACCTTCATTACTACCACTGCTGGAAGGTCTGTTTGGGTTTTCATCAGAAGGACCTCCACCACTACCACCACTGCCACTTGGACCATGACCTGTACAAGAAAGGAAAATTAGAAAAGGATTAACTATTAATTTATGAGGAGGATTTATATTTATATAAAAATAGTAGATAAGGAAAGAAAAACTCATCAGTTCCAATGTCTACAGTTTAACTCTTAAGATATTATCAACTGATGAGTTAAACTTTTTTTTAATGATACAGGCATCATTCAATGTTAGGATTCATATGATCATCATTTATTCAGTTTGCACATTTTGCACCACTGTGGTCACCAGTCCCCTTCATCTCACAATTGGGATTGATGATAGCATTCAAGGCAGAATAGTGCAATGGCTTGACAGTTCCTTTTGTACCAGGGATGTTGAGGTTACCCCATCCCAAGAACCCAAGGTTATATCATTTCCTGCAAATAAAGCTGGAAGAACAAGCCAAAGACAGTGCTATATCTGCATGCACACTTCTCAAAGAGAAATGAGGCAACAAATAGTGACAACTTGGTACAAAGAATGCACAACTGCATTATGCATGAAATGCTTCAAGAAATATCATACTGTTGAAAAATATTCAATTTAGGAATCTAACGTTTTATTTTATTTTCCTTATTTATAATCTAAAAGACGTAAAATAATATTTTTATAATCATTTCACCTCAAGCAAGGTGATAATGCCACTAGGCTGCAGGGGGTTAGCAAGTAGAAGTGAGGAGAAAGAACAATAAAAGAACAGGTTTCAGAAAGACAAAATTGCAATTGGCATTACATTTAAATTTTTGATGATTGTAGGTGACAGGGAAGCAAGAAATCAGAAGGGAGATCCACAGGCAATAAAAGAAACTATTAGAATAGAACATATGGCTGCATCTAGCTCGTTCAACAGTAAAACAGCGAGACCTAGTTGCCAATCTAGTAGCATGCTTAAAGGCATGCAGTGTATAATTAAAGCAAAAATACACATAAAAAACTATCCAGAATGAAAAAAATACCATTTTTTACCAGTTTAGCATGCACATTCATACAACATTTTCCCCACTATTTAAAGCAGTAGTTCCCAAATGTGGCACATCTCATAGGTGCAGCGGAAGAGGATAGCAGGTGAGGCAAAATGATTGAAAGACAATCAAAGATTTAGAAACAGTTTTAAAAAATTTGTATGCCAAAAATAAATATGATTTCAAAATTTAAAATATTATTATGGATTACTTGTAATTGTATGCATGAGTCCCAGTATAAATAGTTATAAATAATTATTGATTGATTTTATCATTGGGGATATTTTTGCATTATCTCAAGTATTAAGAATATAGTAACTACGCTCTGTAAATTGGAGAAGAGAGTTATCAATGATAATGTTCTGATTTCAAAATCATGGTTATCTCCCTTTAATCCTCTCCGTTTTTGTTTTTTTGTTGTTTTGTTTTGTTTTTTTTATTTATTTTTAAATGTACTTTTATACTATAAAATTTGATGGGATGCAAGCAAATTTTCATTCCAAAAATGTGGCCCACAGAAAAAAGTTTGGGAACCACTGATTTAAGCATTAAAATATATCTAAATATATTACTGTGTGTATCAATTATCAAGCATTTATACTTAGATTCTTTTGGCAAATTGAATAGTATTATTTTCCTTGTTTAATGGGAAAGTCTTTAAACACAGAGCAATAATCCAACTCGACTGATTGCTCCTATTTTTAATCTAATGGAGTTAAATTTATCCCAACTCATAAATGAGAACAAGAGAGAGATTGGAATATTTGCCCTCATGCAGGAGGCATTAACATGCTGCTCAATAAGAAGCTTCAAATAGTTTTGCACCAACCCCAGAAGCACTATTCACTTCAGACAAATCTAGATATGTGCAGCAGCCTTTTTTTTTTCTCCTGTCCATCCTTATTCTGTTATCCATTATTTTCACTTCATTCTAGATATAAGGCAGTGTGATGGTTTTTCTGTTAAGCCTAATGTCATGCTTTCATCTCAAATAATGATTTTCCATGAACTGAAGGTGAGATGAAAAGAGGGAGGGGCACTAAGCAAAGCTTAAAATATTGTCTAAAGTTATTAAAAAAAAAAACTAAAGACAATAGTCTGGAAAATATATAGAAGAATGATTATTATACACAAATTTGTTCAGACTAGTGTCCTCAATTTGGTTTGTTATGACCACAATATTTTGGCCATTGTACCATCTGGCCTGTTGAAAATTCCACTCTAGAACACTTACATTTAGATAAAGGGGTCGAGAGTTCAATCCCTATATAAGGTTATGCAAAAAAGTTATACTGGTTCAATAGAAAAGACAAGTGATACTACAAGGACAAATCCAAAGATAGAATTAATTAACAGAAGATATCCTCTAGCATGAGCAGCCAAATGAGAACAATCTGTGTGGAACAAATAAAGGGTTCAGTTCAAAATTCCTGGAAGTTTATCAACAGATATGTGGAGAAGACCAGAGGGTACAACAACCAAAAACTTTGAGACAATAACAACTAAGACAAGAACTCTGAGAAGAATCAGCATATGATAACAATAGGTATTCATTTAAAAATATTTAGACAAAAACACGAAAATAAGTATTGTAACAATTTCAGAAAATGAGGAGTAATGTTCTTAATAATTGTAGCTGCATAAAGAACTGAAAGAGAAGCATTAGATTTAAAGACCAACAAATTTGAAAAGAAATTTTAACCAAGAAAAATATCTAGCAAAATAATTGTATAAAGAAAATACTGCACCAACATTTGTAGAGAATCACCAAATTAACAATATAAACAAAAGGTTCAGACAAAGATTCAAAGATCAAATGCAAGCGACAATTTCAAACAAACCACAAGAAGTTTGGGAAGAAAAATAGTAATCAAAATATGGCTACTTCTTTATATCCAATCACAACAACCAAGGGAGGTAAACCAAACATTGTTGAAAGAAACTAAATCAAGTAAAATCTCTTATTGTAATATGATTAACAGATTATTTTGTTTTCTACAGCTTATCCACACTTTGCAGGTTATTTAAACCTAGAAAATATTTTTCGATTGCAAAATTTTTAGGGGTTGGGAAATAATAATGGTTTAGTGATACAAATCTTACTAATTTAACCCATAGCTGGGGGAGAAGTGGTAGATTCATACCTTTCCCAAGAGTATTTTGTGTGTAAGTGTATATAATGAAATTGGAACTCAACCATTTAATTAACAATTCTAAGCCATTTTTCCATTACACCATCCACACATCCAAGCTTACAGCACATGGTACAACCAAGTGGTCACTCATCTAGGTACTGACTAGGCACGATGTTACTTAAATTTGGTGACTGTATGGGAACTGGTGTTTCAGCATGATATGGCCATAAGGTTCTTATAGTAAGAAGCAGGCAATCATTAATAGCTCATAAATCATAACCACAACCATCAGTGATATTTTTAGCTGCAACAGACCACATTAATGTTTACTAAAGTATTGCTGCTTTATAAATGTTTATAATTTGGCACAATTCTGATATTGCTTCCTATTCAACAATGTCAAAGTCATCGGACTTTGTTACAAGAATTAAATTCACTGGCAATCTTATTTCACTCCCACCCCTTTTTATGGTCAACTGTTATAGAATATTTTCTTCTGGCACCACAAGATCCAAACTGAAAACTTTATTAGAAAACTCATTCTATGCTATAAATTTTGTTTACAAGATATCAAAATTGGCGACGAGACAAGATTAAACATTAATCACCATTAATCTGCAATTTTGTAAAGTTAGGCTACAAATTCCTTTCATTCATTAGACATCAAGATTTGCCTTCTAAAGAAAAATTTTAACTAGAAATCATTGCAGAAAAATTATGAAAATTTATGGAGATTAAAATAAAACATGGCTGCAAATATATTTTACCTAATGTTGGATTTTATGATGCAATTTTTCTTATAATCATTTTATTTTCACAATAAAACTGCTATTAAGCAACTGATGTTATATGATAAATATGTGGTGTGAATTTCTGTTTATAAGATTTACAATAACTTATTTGGTGTGCAAGATTCTATGATACATTTTGAGGAATGTCCCTATGTCATTGATATTCATTTGTTTTTAATGTATAAAGATTGTCTTAAGAAAGGCATAAGCTCAAAAAAGAAACAAAATAAGATTAGTGGGTGATAAGAATACAATGTTGGAAATTGTGAAAAAGCTGAACAGAGAGAACAATCAAAAAAGAATTTGAAGACATTGGCAATAAAAAAAAAACTAAAAAAAAAAAACTGACTTTAAAAATATCCCAAAAAGAGATTTAAGAAAAATTAAAAGGCCTAATAAGTGATCAGCAAAAACAAAAAATATTTGGAGAACTTTTTGTTTAACAGAAAAAAATATGTAGAATACAAAGAATATTAGTCAAAGACAGGAAAGAAATTAAACTACCACCTTTCACATCACAAAATGTCTAAGTTGGGTACTGAAGGACATGACAACTGATTTTTCAAAAGTAATTTTTAGTAATCAATCTAGAGCTCCATTGGATAAGCCTAATGACTGGGCTAGACTGTGAGCCTTCATTGGAAATAGTCAAATCATACAGTTTAGAAAAGGACAGTGGAGAGGTGGAGGTAATGTTTTGGGTTAGTAATGTAGACAGTAAAATTATACTTTCCTTCAAAGTTGAGTATGAAGATAAAGGCAGAAAATTATTCTAAGTTCTTGAACAAGGCATTTGTTGAATGGTACAGGTTAAAACCATTCAGCCAAAGAGAAAGACAATGCTTCTTGACATTCTGAAAAGCTAATTATTGGACACTTTTCACAAAAAAGAAAATAAATAAATAAAATGATCCCTAGCTTCTCCAGATATTAATCCATTAGAAAATGGACGAGACATTTGTTGAGTGGTATGGGTTAGAACCGAAAAACTTTTAAAGTTAAAGAATATATTCATATAAACAGGGCAAGGGTCTCATGGTCCTCCCCCTAAATCTATGCTATCCCCCCCCTATTCTACTACATCTCAATTTTCATAAAGTAATATTCATATAAAATAAAAATTTTATTCTAACCTAATTATGTACAATAATGGATTATGTGCAATATAGGTGAACAATTCAACTAGAAAAATTGTATCTAAATACAAATTAGAGATCAGTCATAACAGATCATTCCATCTCAAATAAATTAACAATGTTTTGTGACAACTTTTAACAGCAAGTTTTTTCTTGTTAAAGAGTTGAATAATTTAACACATTCAACAATTATGGATAAAAAATAGTGAATTTCATGTTTTTTTCAAGACTTAGCATGAGCAAAATAAATTCACAGATTTGGACGAAAAAAAAAAAATGATGTCAAAAAATGAAAGCTTTTGCACCCCTTAGTTTAATTTGTAACATATAAGAGTAGGGATAAAAAAGCAAACGTTGATAAGATAGCAAGGGTTAAAAAGCACTGCCTGGAGGCCCCCAATCAGCCCCACCGGTTGGGAGGCTCAAGGATAGTACGCACCAGTCTTGCATGTAAGTCAATGCTCCTTTTTTGCAAAGCTGATTATTGTCCACCTAGTCAAAAAAAAAAAAAAAAAAAAAAAAAAAAAAATTTCAAAAGACACCAATTAATGGAATGGTCCCCAGCATCTCCAAATATTAATTCAAAAGAAAACTTGTAGCCCATAATTAAAAGAGATGTATATGAGAATGATAAAAACAACAATGAAGCAAAGAAAATTTCTGGGAAGCAATAAAAACTGCTGCAAGTAATATTAAAGTCGAAACAGTAGGAAAGTTGGTTCATTGTGTTGTGCCAGACAATTTTTCTCATCAGAATCCATCTTGCACATTTATAAATCTACCATTAATCCATGCATGGAATATTGCTGCTGTATCTGGTCTGGTGCTCCTGCTACATATCTTAAGATTCTTGATTAAATCCAACAAACTGTCTGTTATGTAACTAACACTTTCGTCCCAGCCCCTCAACCTCCAACATCTTACTCTCTGGCTTGAGGTGTCTACTCGGTCCTAACCGAACTTAAGGGAGTGGCTGTAGGTCCCCTGAGCATTCGTAGATTATTCAATCGGTCCACTGGTTTAATCCTGCTTCCTGCTCACATTGTGTTTGGTTTGATCCAGAAAGCAGAAGTGATGTTCATCCATTCACGGTTGACTGAAGATGCAGACACGGTTGGAAAGTCTGCGCTAAGAAATTTAGAATGCAGCAAAAAAAAAAAAAAAAAAAATTAATATCTGCTGAAAGCCAGACAAACAACTATTTAATGATTGAATTATTAATGTCTTTTATATAGCAGAAAAAATAGCATAGTAAAGAAAGGGGTTACAGAAAAGAAAAGTAATTGACGTAAAAACGCATAGACTGGATTCTGGCCTGAGAGTGAGTGTGTTATGATTAACTTGTTAAATCGTCTCAGAACAATATACGACTCTTGCGATGGGAGAATAAGATTTCTGTGCATGGCTTAAAGTTTATAGTGGCGTTCCTCCTTAGCAGTAGTAACAGTAGTAGTAATATTTGTGGTAGCAGAAGCAGCGGTACTTATATCAACAGTACATGTTAGCATACGCTTCGTTCCAGTCTCTGACGTCACTTTCTCTCCTTCTTGAGTCTCCAACTCGTCTCTCCACTGTCTCTAGCCCAACTCTTGCCCAGGCTAATTCTCTTCTGTGTCTCTTCCGTCTGCCTCTTTTTCAGCATAACTACGCATTTATATAGAAAAATCCGGCTGGTTACAACTGAACTTTGGCCCTACTACTTTGCACATGATTATCACTGGGTTTTGGCTGTTTCAACCAAAATCATGTGAATTCTAAAGGTCCTCCTTGCTTACTCGGCTCTATTCCAAGTTTTAATCAATAAAAATTATTTCGACCATTTCCATTGTTTGCTAATGACCCAGTTCCAATGGGTACAGCTCTGCCCTAGATCAGATTTCCCATCAGTAAACAAAATGCTCTGATCAATTTCGCTAGTCCAAATCTACTCCAATTTCACTAAAAAAAAAAAAAAAAAAAAAAAAAAATGTGTGTGTGTGTGTTTCCCAGACTGTCACAAACTGATCCTAATCTGGCATCTTGACTTCAGTCACTTTCCCATACATTGACATGGCTTCTGTCTTTTCTACCAATATTTTCATGGTAATTGTTCTGATGAGCATTCTTCCTTGGTGCCTCAACTGCATGAATCCAAGCATACTACTAGATTGGCAACTAGGTTTCACCGTTTTACTGCTGAACTAGTTAGATGCACCTGTGTATTCTAATAGTTTATTTTCTCACACTTCTCACTTGTGGAACTCATTTAGTTTCTTGCTTTCCTGACACATACAATCAAAAATTTAAATGCAATGATAGTCACCCTCTTCTGTCTACCTGAATCCAGTCATTTTATTGTACTTTCTCCTCACTAAAGTTTTCTCATTCTCTTCCATTTCCAGTAATCCCTAGTGGCATTATTGCCTTGCTTGGAGTTAAAATAATTTTTTTTTAAAGTTGTAAATTGTTGAAATGATATAAATAATCTAATATTAACATGTAAAATAATAAAATAATTCAAGTATATGGAGTATTATGTCAAATCAAATATCTGTTACTATGGCCAATATTGTGTAGGTTTTATTTATAAATAGAAAGTTATATTACACTTTATTTGAATAATAAATCCTGACACCCACAAAGCATGTTATATTTTTTTAATAAGAGATATTCTTTTTCTTCTAAATGCCATGTTCCTTCAGGATGTGGGTGATCATGGTTCTCCACTGCTTCCTATCATTTGTAGCCTTTAGTAAGTTTTGTCTTTTTACCATCTTTCCCATTCCCTGCTCTGCTATCCATTCACAAAAGCTTGTCAGGTATGCTACTAAGTGCTTCCCTCTGTCTTTCTTGCGTTCAAGATCTTGTGAGTGTCAATTCTCCAAGCCCTATTTCCTCATTATGTACCAAAAAATTTCAACTGTCGTTTTCTGATTCTGAATATAAGCAACCTTTTTGTTTCCATTTTCCTTAAAACTTCTGTTACTGACGTGTTCAATCCATATTATAAACTAAAAAAATCTCACATCATATACTTACATTTATATGAGCAATACATCTTGAAAATTTACCAACATTGGTTAGTTAATATCATTTTTATTGTGAAAATATTGACTTGTATAATAAAATGTAACAGTGTGTCAATAAGACTTTCAGTTGAAATGGAGCTATTAACTGAATTTTGATTTGAAATTTTCAGTGTATTTATGATTAATATTTACCACTGAGTAAGAAGAAAAATATTTGCCAAAAATAAGTTTTTGAAAATCATCATTAGGCTGAAGATCTATCCATATACGTTATATCACACACATATGCACACCAGTAATAAAAGCATTATATATATATATATATATATATACACAGACAGACACAGGGTGAGATGGGTAAATTGTCACCATTTTATATTTTTAATTTTGCACATGTACAATGTTTGTTTTGTTTTTTTGTCAACTGCTCAGTATAGTAGGGTCAGTTGGGCACTGTCTGTGAGAAAAAGAGCACCATGACACAATTCACTCCACCAAAAGTTTGGAAACAACATGCTGTACTGCTTGGCATTCACACAAGAAGCTCCAATACAAACATTTCAGAATGTCTGGGTGTCAATCTGAGAAGAGTTCAGAAAATTTAGAAAGAATTGGATGAATCTAATTGTGAAGGTATGGCAGCTCAGAAAACTCACTCTCATAAGAAAAGAACTCAAATTTGTTGGTGAAGGCTACAGACTCAACACAGAGGCCTAAATCAAGTGCCTTGAAGAGGTAGTGTTGCCCTGGGTCAAGAGGGTGGCTGCTGAAATGCTCTATGTCTGGTAACAGAACTCTTCACCATGCCACTCAAGCAGAAGCATCCAGTCATGGCTGTCAGACAATTTCTGCAACTACATCAACCCTTGCATCTAGCCACCTAACTCCTCAGACTGCAACTCCCTTAATAATTATGTGTGGGATACAGTTGAGCGAGAGACCAACAAAAAGGATTGTGGCAGCACTCAACAACTTAAAAACAAGACAGTCCAGAAGCAGATTCCAAAGTCATCTGGAAGCCATAGTTGAAGCCAATCGTGATTTTATTGAATAAATTTACTCTTTAGTATTTCAAAATATTTTCATGTAATTTTGATAAATATATCTGTTAAAATGAGATGCCTGTGTTATTTTCATTTTTGCATAATTTAGATGACAATTTATACACCACACCATGTGTGTTTGTGTATGTATGTTTGGTTGGTTGAATATCAACAAGTCCTGTCTATCAAATTTTTTTTTATTAACTTTTACAAAATTTCAAGTTAGTTATGTAATTGGTAAATTTACCAAAGTTAAAAAAATTCCAATTTGACCGTTTAAATAACATCACTTCGATCGACTTGAAATTGGTTCCAGCAAACATGGGAATGCTGGAATTAACTGAAAACAGTTATGTAAACATACAAAAAAAAAAAACACAATCCTTGAAAACGAATGTAGCAACATTCAAAAGTATAAGGGGAAAAAAAAAATAATATAAAATAAAAATAAATATGAACTTTGGTAATTTTACCAATTACATAAAACAACTAATTCAGAAATAAAAACTTGGATTGACAGAACTTTTTTTTTTTTTTTTTTTTACTGTAAAGTTCACCCTGTACAAGGCCTGGAGCCACTTGTGGTAGAGGGTTTCAGAGCAAGAGGCACAGTTTATGCAGATTGGTTGGGGAAAATAACAGTTAACCCTAGACTTAAACAGATTGTACTCATTAAAGAAACATCCTCTTGGGAGCTGATTCAACAGAACAGTGGTTCATAGAAAGAAGCTGCTCAAGTGGAACTTACTTCTAATAGAACATGGAAGGAATAAGGGTGGTTTGCTACAATGTGAATAGCATTTCAGATCCTAGTTTTGAAAGTTCGAACTGTCAGAACCAGGGAATGCAGTTTATCCGAGCACTTTCCACGGAAGTTACAATAGAGCAGTTAGAGGCTTGCCACATACTGTCTGTGAGAGGAGGGTTACATGGTGGAAAATAATTTGTCACCCACAAGGATGCAGAGATGCTTTTGAACTCTACTTGTGAAAGTTTTAAGATAGGGATCATAATTTAATATTTAACGATTAAAATCAAATAAAATATAACCTAAGGTGTCTTTCAAGCAACATTTTGTCAGAAGTGTTGATATTAAAATACTACTGAAAGTACATTTTTTTAAAATAGAATCTTAAAATTGGAGAGAAGACGAGAAAGAGAAAAAATAATTATTATTGTCATCCATGTCAAGCCAATGACTCCCCAAACAGTTCTAATTTGTGTTTGAGCTCCTTCTGTCTACACGGAGTCAGATGCTGGGTGTTAATCACAACAGCTTCTAAGATATTTAGGTGGTGCTTTGTCCGGGCTTTGAGCAGAATAGAGAAGAACTCTTCTGAATAACTGTTTCTACAAATATTTGTACATAACATGTGTTCACTAATGGCAGACTTGTGTGTCTGTGAATGCCCAGATGATGTTATTGGTATATTCCTACAAATAGGACCAGGCACATGACGAGCAACTAGCATCTCCGCCTGATGAAACATTAAGGATTGAAACCATGGTAGCTGGTGTGTAAGTGATTCCTAATTTTTTAACACACACACACAATTTGTTTAATGACATATCAACTCCTTATGAGTCCTTTAATACCAAAATTTAATTTTCTTGGAAGCTTTGAAGTAATAAAAATATGATCTTTCACAGTTGAATACATGGTAGATGATACTCATATTTTATGCATATACATGTTTGTGTGGACATGATTACTAGGGGTGGTGATATGTGTTTTTATGTTGTAGTTTTGTTAAAGTTATATTGTGGAATACAGTTTGATTTAAGAAATTGTAGGATATTATATGGACTAATGTAATGAAAGAGTTCTTTCATGTTGGTTGTTTGATTTTGTTTGGCAGCATATCAACCTCTATCGGTTATTTAATGCCAAAATCTAAATATTTTGAATGCAATTGCATACAGTCAATGCATTATTGGTAATTCTACTATAAATAGGTATTGTTAGTAATTTTTTTTAATATAAAAATGTATTTCTGGTAACTTTAGTATAAAAATGTATTTTTATACTTTCATAGGGTTTTGATTTTGTTGTGGAATTCACTATTTCCTTATAGCTGGGACCCTAACATGTGCTATCACCCCAGGTCAGAGTGGGAACAACAGCAATTAAGAGGTGATTCCACGCTCCTCAAAATCTCCAATCTCCTGATCAGAGGCCTTGCTGCCAGGTGTCATTTATCATAGATAGATATAGACATAAATAGATATAAACCCAGATATGAATAGATAAAAGCATATGCAACACCAAAGTACACATATACATACACCTGTTATTCTATATATTATTCCCACCTTACTTTTTCTTTTTTTTTTTTTTTTTTCCTTCCTTTCTTGACAGTGTCCATCAAAATGAGGACAAAGATTTTGCCAATGAATTACTGACAGAATTTGATTAATCAACATAAATAAGAACGTGGGAATGTTCAACTTGATCTGAAATATATAACTAGAAATCAAATAAGAGCTAGCAAAAAAAAAAAAAAAAAAATAAAAGGTGATTTCAGACTTAAGCAGAGTCAACTAATGTATTCCATAATTAGAACAGAGGACAAAAGATCAGATTATTTATGAGAATTTTATGTTCTCTGAATTCAAAATCAGAGTTCAAAATTATAGCACTTGAATTCCACAGATTTTATTAGTAGTAAACTGAAGTGGGGGAAAAAGTATATTATTCCTTGCCAAAAACTAAATACTAATTAGCAGGTTATCAATAAAACATTTTATTAAAAATAATTGTTAAATTAACTTTATTGAACAAATTATTTATTTTATCCACTTTCTTCTGCCATCTTTCAAACTTCATAATTCTATCCACCTAGAAATGCTTATCTTTCTCAGCAAAGAAATGCTTCAGTTGCCCTTTGCAATCTTCAAAGGAATTAAATTTTTTCAAAAGAATTCTGTAAAGACCAGATTAAAATAGAAATCCAAGATACAATATCTGTTGAATATGACATGAGTGAAAACTATCCAGCCAAGCCATATATATATATATATATATATATATATATATTACACACACACAGTTTAAAAGTTTGAGACCACCCCTGTTAATTTTTTTAAATTGCCCCCCAAAAACGTAGTTATTTTGTACCTTAAATAAGAAAAAATTATTATACATGGTTTAAAAAAAAAAAAAAAAAAAGTGAGCAATGATTTTTTTTATTAGAAACTTTTTATTATGACAAAAAGAAAAAAAGCATTTTATGATTAAATTTTGCTCTTGTCAAAAAATCCTCTTTTAGTCTTGATTACTGAAGCACAAATGTTTGGCATTCATTGCAAAACTTTCTCAAAGTATAAGTTTGATAATTGATTCCATTCTTTTTTTCAATGACACTAAGCACTTTTTCATTTCTTTTTTCACTCTTCTGTAAAGTTTATTCCATGCTAATTCTGAGGGTGGATTCAAACTTTCAAACTGTAGTCGGGGTGGGGGTGTATATATATATATATATATATATATATATATATATATAGTAACAGTTTTCACCAATTGTTATCAAAGAAGCCCAATATCTAGCATTATCTTAATGGAATATTATGCCTTTTCTCAGAACTAATTCTAAACACTTTTTGCAGACTATCTTTAAATGATACCATTTAGTCATGGACTATTCTCATTCTACAGTTATATATCATCATCTACTTTGAACTGGCCTTTGGAATGGTTAGTGGACATTCATTTCACTTGCCTCATAATTTTTTGCATTTCAAGTTGTTCTAAAGTATCTACTTTTCATTGCTTATTAGAATGTGTTTCAAAAATTAAACGTTAGCTACTGCTTACATAGAAATACTGTGAAAGGACTTTTTCCTAGCTAATATGGAACTCTTCACAAATGATGTTATTATTTGATTGCTATCAACCACAGTTGATATGAGTATCTTGACAAGAGATTTCTTGCAAACCATTTTTAATGTATGATAATTCACAGTAGTCTCCATAAAATGCATATATATTTTCTTCACACTTTAGAATTATGTTTAATTTTCTTAAAATAAAAAAGCATAATACCCCAATCCCGCAACAGAAAAAACTGAAAAATAAAAATTCATACTAATCACAAATTTAAAAAAGCAATCTTTGTGAATTAGATTAAAATTAAATACTCCTAATGCCATTTAATGAGAAAAACAAAAACTTTTTAGGTTACCTAATATAATCAGCTTAGAATCAAAAAAAATTCCATGAATTTATCAACATGACTGGCTTATAAATATCAACTGCAGTAATATTTTCATATTTACATTATATTATTTTCATTTTGTTGATTCTTGTATGGTAAAAGAGACATCCTTTTTCAAAATTGTTGTACTTAAAGCAGGATTACACCAATTTTATATGGGCATCATGTGAACAAACCATCTTGTATTCATAAAAGTTTAAGCACAGACCTTTGACAAGATGGAACCACAAACTTTTAAAAACAGAAAACCATACCTAAGCATGAGGAAAATGACATGTGCATCTATTCTTCATAATAAACACTTAAAGATTTTACAAGATCATTTAAAGTGTACCCAATTAAATAATAAAGAAAAAAAAAAAAGGGAAAATCTGACTTAAAATTAAATATTCTATAAATTACATTGCAAACATATTGACTTAAGCTATTCTATTTGCTGTATTTCTCAGTCTGGTAACTCATCAAGGTAGAAGAAATTGTATTCATCTCTCAGTGTGCTTCAAATGCACGATGCAATAAACTTGCACTAGATTCTATTCAGATCATAAGCTGTTTACTTATATTAAGTTAGTTTATTAAGTTTTTATTAGAAAAAAAAAAAAAAAAACCCTATTTCTCACAGAATCATTGGTCACCTTCTCCTTAATTATCCCAGACAATGCTTTATGGTTTCAAACTTTAAATAACACAATCTCTTAAATGAAACAAATATGGGAATTTGACTGCATAGTTGATAATCATATAAGGACCAATATTTTTGATGTTTGCATATTTTTCAAAAGTCAAAACTGATCTTAAAATCACTACAGCCTAAATTTTAGAAAGTTACCTTTAGAAAACAATACTACCCAAATCTAACAACCAAAACAGTTATAATTATTAACTGCAATATTACCATATTTTGATCCTTATAAGATGCACTTTTTCCTATAAAATATATATATATAAAAAAAACGCCACTGCCACCACCATTAAATGTCACTGACAGGAGATAACTTCTTTCGTAATTATTACATTCTAAATAGTTACCATAAATTTGGTACTTCTTAGTCCATGATGAATTCGTCATCATTAATTAGGTTTTCATGTTGAAATATGCCATTCAGTGGGGAAAAGTGGGGGGTGGAATCTATGAAGTACAAGGGAAAAGCTTTTTCCCCAATTTCTTCCTTCAAAATTTTGGGGAGATATATAATGCATCAGAGCATCTTATTAGCAGTGAAATACGGTATATTTCATAGGTTAATGGCTACCAATAGCAATAAGCTCATCTCACAGGTCAATTCATTTGTGAGTTTAATCTTAAGTAGCCCATCATTGTGGCCTTATGCCAAACTAAGTCAAACTTTGCAATTAACTGTCATGGTTTAATACCACTTTTTTTATAACTAGAAAACTATTACTCCCAAGTCATATTTTAATAATACCATTTTCTATAATTCTTGTAAAAATCTTTCCAACTTTCTTTAAAATATTTGCAGTAGCATCTATGCTAATTACAATTTTCTTCAAAATGCCTATCAAGAAACACACACACACACACACGCACATATATCAAAATCATTACGTATTTGACAAAAATAATTTTAACAATTTTTCACATCCAAGAAGATAAATGTTAAATAAGTTAACAAAAATTTTGTAAAAAATCGTTAAGTACACTGACTAAATAAGTATCAAATAAATAAGTCAGTATCAGCTGTTGTCATAGGTTGTATATATTCTGTATTAAATATCTATGTAATGAATGAAGTGTTCAGAATAGTCATATGACAATTGCTTTCATCAATATAAAAAGAGTCATCAATACTACATTTATTTTAACTGAAACATAAAATGAAAAAGATCAGTAATTTTTTTTATGAAAGAAAAAAAATAAAGTCTAATACTTACTTATTGTTTTGCTTTCTGGATTGTCTGCTTGTTTGTAACAGTTGGGCTTGTGACCACTGCAACTTTCGCATTCATCAGAATCATCTTCCGATGATGATTCTCCAAATACTCGTGGTTTCTGGTAGACACAACAACCTACAGACATATAGACATAATAAAATAGTGTGGGTGATGTAATAGATTTCATAGGGACTCTAAATGATAATAGAAACAATATAAAAAAAAAATTAAATGAGCCTTACAACAGAGTTGAAATTTTAAGAAAATTCTTCGGCAAATGTATAATACAGAAAAAGGAGAGCATTCAATATTTGGATTTAAAAGAAACTTAAAGAATTTTATTCAAGATTTTAATTTTTTCAAAATCTTAAAAAAATAGCTGAACACTAAGTTCAAACATTCTTGGTATTTTAGCAAAAATGCCAAATTATTACTATTTTTTCACATATACCAAAAGAAAAAAAAAAAAAAAAAAAAATAGCTAGCTTAAAAATGTGACTTAAGTAAATAAATAAAACCACTTATAAAACTAAGAAAAGCTTATATCAGATACTCAACAAAAAGAAACAAAAGTTACACCTTATTTTAGAATATTTTTTTTCTCAAAAAGGTTTCTCTTGCAACAGAATCACAAATGTTTAAAATATACCGATAACAAATAGATATAAATTAAAAGAAAAATCGATTTCAAGTAATCTTTTGACTGATTACTAAATTTCTTTTTCTTATACTAAAGTTAACCTAATACAAGTATTGAGAGCAACTCAAGGTAATGGGTTACTGTTAAAATGGTTATGATAAACAAGCTATGTAATAGAACCATTAAGGATATTCAACCATTACAAAATTTCAAGTTACTGTTTATTTTCTTTTTCTTTTTTTTTCTAGTTACCATTTATTTCAACAAAATTATTTTATTTTTCAAATTCATTTTGTTACTTTGGATATGAAGTATTTCCTCTCCCCACCCCACAAGATTTTAAAAAAATTACAAAGATTGCATTTTGTGGCATCACAGTGTTAACAAGGAAACAACATCTATGAATACAAGGATTTGATTTTTGTATGAACAAAATTTAAGTATTAACAGTTCAAGATTGATTGCATCTGTTAAATACCAATTTTTGCTGTTTGGATTCTAATTAATATTTTCATTAAAAGTTTTTCTCAAACAAAAGTGGAAAAAATTTTTTAATTTCAATCTTAGTCACAAGGAAGCGAGTAGGTCAGAACATGGATAATAGGTTTTGTTTAAAACTGTGTCACCTGAACAAATGTCTAAGCTGCATTCTGGCAAAGTTTCAGCCAATTTAACTGAAACACATTTTTACAAAGGATTGCTTTACAAAGAGAAGCAACAAAAAGAATAAGGTTAAATAAATAGATTATGTGTTTCTAGCTTATCTATTAACAAATAATAGAATAACTCTCAGAAGAATATTTGAATGGACCAACAAAAATGTCTGAACAAAAACAAATTATATTCTGAAAAATATTTCGCATTAATATTCTAATAATCATTTAACAACAAATGAGATAACATAATCTGGTAAGAAGTTCGCTTCTTCAACAAGTCAGATTTATTGAAAAATTGACAAGCATACATTTTTAAAAGTTATCATAATATCCATTGTCATCAAGTCAGTTATTTCCTGTGGTCAGATAAAATTCATTTCCTTTCTTACATAGACAATTATCTTTTTTCTGGCTAAATTATATGTATGATGTCAATGAACCAACGAATGCTGTAAAGACTTACATTTAGACTTCTTTTTATTCAGGCCTTCATTATCAACTGTATCATTTGTCCATTTCACTTTCTTTCGAGACTTGGGTTTCTTCAAACGAAGGCGCAGTATTGGACTATTCTACAAACAAACATTAAAAAGAACTGTTAATATAGAATCTTACAGAAATATAAGTAAAATAGTCCATTAAACACAAAACTGGAGTTAACATTTCCTATTAACAAGTAATAAAAAAACAAAATAAATTTATCTTTATGGTTTTGTGCTCATCATTTTGGTTTCTAGTTTAAATGTAATACAAGGCTGGAGAGCAACTCAAGGTAGTGGGTTACTGTTAAAATGGTTATGATAAACAAGCCCTGTGATAGAACAATTAAAGATTTTTATTTCTGTGGTTTTGTTAAAACAAAAATTTCAGTGATCATTACAAATGTCATAAATTAACTGAAACCAGATTAAACAATATGCTGAATCTTGTTTATATAACCAAACTGAAAAAAGGAATTCTTTTAACTTTATAATTGCAGAAATAACTGCAATATTTTTAAACTGTGTAAATAAGTAAGCACACATTCTACTTATTTACACTTTGAATTAATTATGTATTATAAAAAGCACGTGAATTCACTTTCACAATCATATCAAGGATTCTTTTGTTTTAAATAAAAAAAGAATGCACAAATAGAAAAATGTACCATTCTGATTCATAAAACGGCCAAAAAGCACAACATTCATTAAATGACAATTTTGAAACCGTTTTAAATGATTAAATTTAATCTGTAAACCATTTTTCAGAGACATTTTTGGTAAGTTTCCTGACAACTTCATTAATAATGATATTTACTGAAATAATCAAAACTATTGACTTATGTATACTGTGAAAATTGTTGGAAAGTTATAGTGAACCATAGCCTCAATTATTTCATTACTTATTGTTTTTCTGTAATACAGAATGATGTGTGTGTAGCATAATGGTTATTGGCATGGAAAATGGAATCAACAAGTTGAGTTCAAATTCCAGCTTAATCTATTGTATTCACTTTGTACCAATTCAGTTGAAATTGACTATTTTTTTTTATAATTTGGACATTATTTAAAGCCAAAATATATTTTTGGTCCTAGGAGATTGCTTACAGTAAGTTCCCTTGAGAAAGGCATGATAGCTATCTCTTCTCTCCACCCCAGCTATGGGTTAAATAGAAGAGTAGACTATTTCCTCTAGAAGTACTACTCTGAATTCCTAAACAGTGATAAAACATGAAACCATTCCCACCTTTGCCAATAAAACAAGGAAATTCACAGAAAAGGATATAGAATCTTTATAAAAATTGAGGAAAATCTTGAAAGCATTCAAAGCCTTTTTTCAATATAGCATTATCAAGAGATTAGTTACAATTATAAGCCAACTTAATTTTGAATATGAAAAACAAACATTTTTCAAAAAGGTAAAATTAAGTACCATACTTTCTATATTAATACCATTGTACACAGTAGACCTCAAGCAGACATTTGACCTTTTTGGAATATTTCCCAAGCAATATGTCCTATATCTAGTCTGAACATAGACAGCCACAGGATTTCAGAACATGTCTGTGTGTGTCTCTCTCTCTCACATATATATATATATATATATATATATAAAAAAAAAGAGAGAGATTTGACAAGTTATGGCCATTTGTAGGTAATCAAAATTCACACATATTTAATCATTTATTTTTAGATGATCAGTTCTGGTGAAAACAACTGGAAACCACTCCACTATCTTTCCCAAGAATGTATGGCAAATCACAGATAGTAAAGTGAAAAGGAATCTGTATAAAGTTATTATCATCTATGTCCTAAAGCAATGTGGCATTTAAAAAAAAAAAAAAAAAAAAAAAAAAAAAAAAGAGATAAAATAAATAATGTGGAAAATCCTGAAAGCATTAGAAGCCTTTTGTCCAATATTATGAAGAGATTAGAATTTTAAGCCAATTTCAAACATGAAAAACATTTTTCAAAAAGGTTTAAAGCAGTTTTCTAAGTTTTAGCCTAGTTAATAACATGGCATAAAAAATAACATTATGTTCTTAATCTGAAAAAACAAGACTTGAATACACACAGCCAAATGCTATAAACAAATGATTAAACTGAATATTTCTCTTGTGACTTGCAAGTCATATGAGTAACAAAAATTATTTCTATGAACTTTCCAAAAGCATTAACTATTTTTGAATATCTACTCAAAAATGAGAAAGGAAGACATTACATAAATATGCAAGGTCTTTAAAATAAACTTTAAAGAAAAAGACAAATTCATAATCAAGCCAACATCAAATCTTTTTTTCCAGGACAAATTCTTATTGACGAAGATCAAAATTGAGTCAGTGTAATATTTTAAACATAAATACAATAATTTATTGCAAATCAGAATCCAATTGTTTATCCATACCTTATTTCAAATTGTATGTTTTTTTGCAAAAAATTAGAAATGTCAAAATCAAACAGGAACAGAAGTTTAAATATCTAAGATTTAGTGGCTAATGTTCAGTAATACAGGGAGAGAAAAAAAAAAAAAATGGAAATAAAGTAGAAAATGAAAAACACTGATAATTATAGAAAACGTGATTTTTACTACTAAAAAATAAAATATTCTGATGGTAAAACGTAAAATTCCTAAGCTGGAACTTGACAGAATCATTATTTTGCATAAATTTGCAATACACAGCAAAGTCAGTCACTTATGCGCAAGCACTATGGCCTATATTACTGCAACATGTTATTCTATAAATAATGTGAGGTATTTTCCAGTACTGCGCAAGTGCCATAACCTAATTCATGATATAACCTGGCTAAACCGGTCATCACAGGGCAAATACCCATGTGTGATATTAGCATATTAATAGCATGGCTTGCACCATCAAGATTAGTAAAAATAAAAGTTTGTGTCTTTTTTAGTAATTAAATCAGATTTTTAAATGTTTGTTTGATTATCTTTCACAATGAGTAAACAAAAAGCCTGGAAACTTGATGGGTGCACACTTTTGGCAAAATACAGAGCTGAAGACCCAGATTTCTGTGATGATTTTTATGATGGTGATACATTATTTTGCAGTTTTTGTCAACATACCATAGAGTGGACTCATAGAGACACACTTATGGATCATCATAAATCACTGAAACACAAAAAAAAAAAAAAAATATAAAAAAAGATGCCTATATAAGTAGGCTGTATATTTGTATATTTTACTGTTTACACACGTCTGTTTTCACATGTTTTTATGATTATGAAATAAAAACAGAAAATTGAAATTTACCATCACGGAAGAACATGGAGAACTTGCCACTCTAATCTAAGAAGTGTCTTAACAGAAAATAGAAAAATGTGACACCAAAACCCAAAGGCACATTTGGATAGCAAAAGGATGCATTCCAAAAACTAATCAAAGTATTAACAAGAGAATTTCATTAAAAACAAAGAATGCTGAATTGCTATGTAATATCAATCCTCCAATATGGCAAAATGATGAACAATCTCCTTATAGATTCCAAAGAAAAAGCTGGAGGCGACAGAAATGGGGGTTCTACAGAAAGATGCTAAGAATACTATGGACAGAACATATAAGCAACAAAGTATTAAAAGGTAAATGGAAACAGAAAGGACACTTAGAAAGAAAACTGAAATTTCTGTTACACATAATGAGGAAAGATGGTTTTGAAAATTTGATACTTACAGGACATATCAAAGCAAAAGAGACATGGGGAGGCAGCAGGTAACCTACCTGATGAGCTTATATGAATAGATGGCAGAACAGGGAACGGGAGGGATGGTAAAAAGGAGCTGCAAAGGATAGGAAGTAGTGGAGAGTCATGATCACCTACTTCCTGAAGAGACATGCCACATAGATATATTTCCATGTATTCAGATAAAATCTTGTAGTAAGAATGCATCACAGTTAAATCAAACAAGTGAATATATATATATATATATATATAAAAACGCATACAATGAATAGTACACAAACTCATTAGCATACAAATAAATAGAAACTTTTAAGTGTTCTTGTGTAATAAATCCATACCTTAGTGTATTTTGAAATTAAAAAATAAATACTATGCTCTATAATCATATCATATCTACCTTCCTATGTAAGGTAGATATCATGCTCCAAAAGACCTAGACTCTATGAATTTAAGTGTAGTACTCCCAAAGATGCATTCCAAAAGCTAAGCAGAGTATTAAGAGACGGAAAAACTTTGTTAGAAACAAAGAAAAGAGTACTGAACTGTTATATGATATCTGCCCTCTTATACGGCAGTGAATGCTAAACAATCTCCTCAAACATGAGGAAGAGACTTGAGGCAACAGAAATATGGTTTTACAGAAAAATGCCAAGGATACCATGGACTGAACATGTAAGCAATGATGAGGTTTTAGAGAAAATGGAAACAAAAAGGAAATTTCAGGAAGAAACAGTTGAAATTTCTGGGGCATATAATGAGTAGGGAGGGCTTGGAAAATCTGATACTCACAGGAAGATTGATGGGCAGTGGAAAACAGCGCATAACATGCTTGATGAGCTTGAGTAAATGGATGGTAGAACAGGGCTTAGAAGAAATAACAAACAAAATTTATTAAGAGCTACAAAAGACAGGAAACTGTGGAGAGCCATGATTGCCTATGTCCTGAGAGGATATGGCACATAAAGAAGAATAGTAGATTGTCCCATCATTTACATTTGAATTGGCTAGATATAACCAAAGTTCTAGTCTAACAGTTTCTTTTCTCATACATGGAACATTCTTCCAGATCCATGCTTTCCAGCCAACTTTGATCTTCTAAGATTTTATTTACTGTCTTCAGGAGTACCATTCTACTGTTCTCACTCCTTTATAATGTTTTTTTTTCTTATTCTTTCACACTCAGTAACCCCTTATATCTTAATGAATTTACTACCTTGCTGGACGTGAAATGGTTAAAAAAAAGTTTCACACACATTAAAATAGCAAATAGATGGAAGAATAATGAAAGTCAAGACAAGCCTTTTTGTCTTTTTTTTTTGTCTATATCTGAATATTTTTCTCCAGCTTTCTTACTCTTTACTTTCTCCCAATTGATGGCTATATTGTGAATGTAATACTTTTTAGACCACATAATACTAATCCTAGGCAAAAGTGCACATCTAGACATCAATAATCCCTTTTTTCTTTTGAGTCCTAGACGATTTAAATAATTTTGGCTTGCTTATTTTATACAAACTACTGGATTAAATTAAACCAGAATAAAGAAACTAAAGATTAGAGAATTTCAAAAATATCTACTATAATTTTTAGCCACTCACTTTCAAATATCAATTAAAAGTTAATTATTGGCCTGAATTCATTCCTGGAAGGATGAGCTTACATCATTTACATTTAGACTATAACCTTCATCTTTGTTTTGGCCATGTGCCCTCTAGCCTTCTTCAGGTATCTTTTAAACCAGGTAACTTTCATTAATTAAAGTTAGTTTTGAATTTCTACAAATTGATTTTGTCAATCAATTTTACAAGTCAAATGATTACAAGATGCAAGACAAAATACTGCTCTAGAGTTTGGGCCAATAAATAGATAAAAAGGTCAATAAGAATTTTAATCTAAAAAAAAAAAATAAAATAAAATAAAAAAAGCCACCTTCAGATTATGCAAAATAATTTAAAGATGGTTGGTCATCAGTACTATATCAAATCATGGCAATTATACTAGTTAAGTTAATATCTATAAGATCCATATGTTATAAAATATCTTTTTATTGATGAAATTATTCAGGTATCTTTTTTGTCTGTTACAAACCACCAAACAGAAATATATTCTTCCTTTCATACTACAAAGTTATAAAAGTAGCTAATCAAATAAGACATTATTATAACAGGGTACTGATCTTTTACTTAATAGCATGGAATTACAGGATAATGATTTTGAAGGACTACTAATTGGATAATAACTAATAAAATTCTCAGGAGAGCAGGTTGAATGGTTGAGAAAAAAAAAAAAAAAAAATGGTTAAATTTTTTAAAACAATAAATTGAATTTAACAGTTCCAAGAACTAAACCCTGAATTAACTAAGCAAAATTGAGCAAAACCAAGGTTCTCCACTCTATCCACTTCCCACCAATAAAAATGACATGATTAATGTGTTATCTGAATTTTTTTTTCCCCCCCCGAGAAATTAAATTCCAGTGTTTGTTTATATTCATACTGTCTGTTCAAAACATGTATATTTTTACAGAAAAGAGTGACCCAAATTATTCTAGACAAAGAAAGGCATCTGTTTTTTATCTAATTACCAGTCTTGGAGTTGTTTACATTATACTATCCATCCAACACACATATCTCTACAGAAAAGATTGACCCAAATTCTTTTAGAAGGCATCTGGATTTTGTCTATTTTCCCAAGAGTGGTGTTTGTTTATGTTGATGCTAACCACCCCAAAACACCATCTTTACAAAAAGAAAAACAGAAGATTCTGAACAAAGGGAATGTCATCTGGTTATTAACAAGATCTAAGATTAAGACAATCAGGATGGAGAAATTAGATATATCAATGTCAAATTTTAGGCAATAGTCATCTGTATAAATGAAAGCCCAGCAGGCCTAAGACACAGACAAACAGAAGAGAAGGCCACAGGAGAAAGTTGGCTCAGAGTTGCCTGAAATGGAATCATAAGACAACTGTTGCTAAGGGACGCACCCATAATTCTGATGGCTGGGGCAAAAACATAAACACACATGATAGAAGAACTTAGTGAGAGTCAACTGACTGGTCATTGACTTAGTGTTTGCCACTAGATTTCTCAAATCACCATCTGACAAGTAGAGAGCTTAATCCTTCAGTAAGTAATAAAGTCAATTTTATTCAACAGTTTTTCTTTACATTCAATAAAATTGTTGTTAGAGTTATCAACATTGTGCATTTCATTAAAGGAGTTCTTATTCCAGCCCCAGTTCCCAACATGATCCTTGGAAGTAAAGATTTTGGAAAACCTGAATCAACATGATCAAAACAACACACCAGCCCCAACCAAGGAGGTGGGGGGGAATCCGGATGGCTCATAAGATTGGTATTACCCAAAAAAGCTATCATAGTCAGTAACTGAGGAAGAAGAAGAGAAGGAAAGAGATCAGAGAGAAGAGTGTGAATAGGGTGTGGGTTACATTATCAGTTATTTTAAAGTATCACTCACATTTATACAATGTTTACTTATTGACACTTTTCATGAGGAAAGACTAGTTAATGAAATTTCCTCTTTTTGAAGAAACTCCTAACCAAATATGTACATCTATATGAAATATTAAAAATCCTAATAATAAAAAGACATAACGATAACATCTGAAGAACACGTGTTTGTTCTGCACTTAAGACAGATTTAAATAAGAGCAAAAGTTAGCAAAATAAAATCTAAAGTCAATTTAAAACTGTTGATTCCAATCTGAGAGAATGACTGCAAAATACTTGCCCCTCCCCATTTTATAGGCAGAAGCACACAAATACATGTTGGGATTTTTTCCTAGTCAATAAAATAGGCCAGTTCTTAGTTTCACGTGACTCAGTCCCGCTCTGTCTTGTCTTGAAGTCACAATGCTATGTTTGCTTGTCCAAACTTGCTTTTGTGTGTCAATGACAATTCTTAGTTTGTGAACTTTTTGCAATGTTACTGTTACTTTGCCTTATTACTGTTACTTTGCCTTGCATATATTGTTTGCTTGTTTTATATTATTTTTTTGTCCTTTTCTTTTTTTCTTTTCTTTCTTGTTATTGTCAATTTTGTTTGTTGGACAGTTCTGTTACTTATTTTGCATTTGACCATGGCTACTCACCCTACAAAGATATGTGAAAATTGGCCCCAAAGAATGTTCAGCAAATTTTCAATGTTTGAAAATCTTAATGGTGAGAAAAATAAGAATAATATGAATAGACACACACAAAAATTTTAGACCATTTATCCAAAATGATTTATTAGAAAAATATACAATTCTTAATGCAATTAAAATTTGAATGTAAAAAATCTGATCAAATTGAAAATTTTCTTAAATCAAAAATATTTTCAATAGAAAAATTAATTTATTTGCTCTTAATTTTATATACTGATCAAAATTAACATATGGTAACAGTTGTAGACATTTGACCATAACAGGGTTGATCACACCAACAATTCAACATGAAAAATAGATTCATCAAATTAATCTGTAATTAGCAGCACATTACACTTAAGTAGAGTGATAATGAATTACTTCATAAATTACCAGATTTGATCTCTTCCAGCTATATTCACATCATGATAAAAACTCATGAAATACTTTGTCACCTAATGCAAAAACCAAAACTTTGAATTATAAATGAAAAATATGTGTAAAAATTTTGCCCATATTTCCATGAAATGATCAACTATGAAAAAAAATTAGGTTTTTTTATTTCAATACCAAAGAATTCCCAAGCATATCTTGCAGGGAATTGCTGGAAGAAGTTCAGTTTTGTCTCAATTTGCAAATTAATTGTCGTAGTTTGCATTACAAAATTATAAACCACTGTGCAATACCATGAACAAAGCCAAACTAAAAATTGAATGTGATGAGAAAGAGAAATAAAACAAAAAAATAAATAAACACCTTTGAAAATCTATACCCACATCAATTTTTCTTTTCCGAATTCTCAATTGCTAGAAATTCAACTGTCATCATCTCACCTATTTTCCTTCCAAGACTAAATTCTAGGCATGTTCTACAGCCCAGAAATGCTAGATTGGGTTACAATTGAAAGGATGTGTGCCATGGTGTAATGGAGATCAGCACAGAATGAGAAATTGGAGAGCTATGTTCAAATTCCAGTTGGATTCATTACTTTCATGCAAATACTATTGGGAAAGGTATAAATCCAACTCTTCTGTCCCCAACTATTGGTTAAATAGCAGGACAGACTAGGTCCTAAAGTCTTGGTTGACAACCAGTCTATCGCAGAAAGAAACAACAACCTACTGCTGGAAAATCTTCTGCCCAGTCAGCCATGAATCAAGAGACATGATCACCCAAGCATGTATCACGTATGACACTGATTGATTGAAAGCCTACAATTATTAGGTTGGTGCAAAAATAATGACGTAATAATGTTGTTTTTTGACATTAAAAAATACATCAAAAAACGACATTATTACGTCATTATTTTTGCACCAACCTAATACTAAATTTTGAATTTCACTACTTGTGACATTTGGGGGTTACTTTTTAAAATAAGCTGAACTAACTTAGTAATGTGGAGTCAATTTCAAATGGGCTTTCAAATGTAGTCCAGTTCACCACTTATGGCCCAATCTGGCAAGCCTGCTATAGTCTGGTCTATAAGTTAACATTAAACTAAGATCTCAACAATGATTATTAACAAACTTGTAAGTTTCATAAAAATAGAAAAAATACAGACTTATTTTTAATTAAAAATAAATTATAATAAATAATAATTCTATATTTCTAGATCTCTCCTAAAACTTAAAAACTATAATATACAAATAACAGATTCCCAATTGTTTATAAGATTCTGACATTAAGGTTTTCATTAGTCTATATTATTTATCTTTATCTGATCTTTAATCAGTGTTTTGGTTGCTACATTCTCCTGTCTTCCTCAGATGCATATTTTTTTAGTTTTTTTTTTTTTTTTTTATCATTTCACCCCAAGTAAAATAAAGTCCCTAAGATGCAAGAGGTCACTAAGCTTGAAAGAATGTGGGAAAAAGAAACAGCACTAAGGAGAGAGAGAACAATAAGGGTATAGGAATTAAAAAGACAAAAGATAATGATTAAAATTGCATTTAAATTTTTGAAGATCAAAGTCAGCTGGGAATCAAGAAGCCAGAAGAAAGTTCCACAAATGCAAAAATGCAAGAGAAACTGTAAGCATAGAACTTATGGTTACATCTCACCATTTCAACTGTAAAATGATGAGACCTTGCTGTCAATCGAGTACTGCACTTAATTCATAAAGTCTAGGTACCAAATAGGAAACCTCATCAAAACAATTACCATGAAAAGATTTATAGAAAAGGCACAGGGGAAACTACATTACAGTGGTGGGAAAGTTACTGAAACTGAGATGCCAGGTCAGGACTGATAAGATTGCAGATTGTTCTTTGGATTTTAATAAGAATCTCTAAATACATAAAAGCACTAGACCAGATGTAGCAGCAATATTCAATGCACGGTGAATGGCAGACTTATAAATGTGCAAGATAGATTTTGGTGGGAAAAAGAACCAACTTTCCTAGCAGCAAACCTAGCAATTGATTCAATTTAATCTGTCGGGTTAACTCCTCCTAATTTTTGAAACTGCTCTTAGGGGACGTTTTCCAGCACTATAAATGCTCTGAGATAATTATTCACAGCCTCTTATTTTTCCACTTATATGACAACATGTAAATTTCTTGTGGAAGAACACATTTACTTTTTGGGGGACACACATGAACAACACGTGCATAGATACATACACACATTCAAAGCTCGGTAGAAATTCTACATCAGCTCAACTTTGCCACAATGCTGCTTCTATTAAATTCTGTTTGCCAACTTTATCCATGTATAGCAAACAAACAAGTTTTTTCTCAAACAAAACTACAGTCAGGAAACAATACAAGAGGATGACAAAACCAATTCAACGTGAAGCACTGAAAAAGACAAATTTTGATAGCAAATGATGAACAATTTACACTACCAACACATTTTTCAGAGCATGCTATGTTCAACTAGAAAATAATACAGCACCCCGATGACAGCAAAAGTACATTTCATTGAATCACACATCTCAATTACACTTCCAACACCTTTTCTTTTAAGCTCACAAGGTCAGAAACAAAACTATAGACAGAAAAAAATTTATGCCCATCTGTAGAGGCATTGTTGGGTTAACTCCTCCTAATTATCAAAACTGCTCGTAGAGGGATGTTTTCTGGCACTATAAATATTCCACGATAATTATTCATAGCCTCTTCTTACTTATATGACAATATATAAATTTCTTGCAGATGAACGTGTTCCCTTTTTGGGACACACATGAATACACACACTTACTTCACATTAGTTTGAAACAAAAAGTTCCCACATCCATTTGTTACACACAGATTGTCACTTGTAAACCTTTTGTTGTTAATACATTATCATTTGTTTGTACATATATATCACTTCTTGTTTCTTTACATGGACTCACATTCTGAGTCTGCCATGTTTGTTGTGGGCATTTCAGTGTTTATCTCTCAATGCATACACCTACGTACACCAGCCCACAACAGGTGAATGCCTCGGTGGATATATTTTGTGGTTTAAATTATCATTTTTACTCCATTAAAAACAAATTCAAAATGAGCTTTCCAGGACTATGCATACTCTGCAATATCTTTTCTTACCCTCTTCTCATTTTTCTGCATATATGTCAACATGTAAGTCTCTCGTGGAAGAACGCAATTATAACACATTCCCTTTTTGGGAAACACATAAACAATGCATACACACATACGGATGCACATTCACTCACATTACATACTTTGGACCAAAAAGTTTCCACATTCATTTTTTACACACATTACTATCTTTGTCACTTGTAAAGCTTTTGTTGTTAATACATTATCATTTGTTTGTATACATATATATCAGTTCTTCTTGTTTCTTTACATTTTTTATGTGGACCCACACTTGGTCTGCAATGTTTGTTGTGGGCATTTCAGATGACACATGTTTATCTCTCAGCGCATACACTGGCCTGTAACAAATCTTTCCAGAAGTCAAGAAGGTGCAATGAGTCACTCTCCTGGAGGTTAATATCAGCCATGCTGATGGAAGGCAAAAAAAAAAAAAAAAAAAAATTATTTTCTCAGACAATAAAAAAAAAAAGAAGTTTCATTTTGGAGACATTATTTAGCCTCCCCACTTTATTTTGTTGTGCCCTTCTTGATTAAATGTTTTCCAATTTCATTAAAAAAAAGAAAAAAAACTGTCAAATAATTTATACCATAATTTTGGTAGGAGGAATAATCATTATTCCTTTATAGAAAAAAAAACAAAAAAAAAAAACAAAAAAAAACTTTATTTTCAGACTTGAGAACTCTTGTTTGTCATACTCACATTTACTCACAGTCCTGTTTTGGGATGTAGAATAATACACGGTCGCATTCCAGTAGACACAAGACACTAAGCACAGTAGGCTACTAAAAAGGAAAGCATATCTAGCTCCCTAGAAGATACGGGTTCAATCTCTGAGTAGGGTAGTGTGGGAAAGTCAGATACTTTTTTGTTCAGGGGAACAAACAAACAATACAAAAATGTAAACAGACTAGAGAAAATTTAAGCGATATGAAATATTTCCCAATCATGGAACATTCTCCCCGACATAGATTTGGAAAAAAAAAAAAAAAAAAAAAGTCTTTCTAACATTTCTGAGAACGTTAACGAACGAGTACTTCCAGACACCTGAAGAAGGCCAGAGAGCACAACAACCGAAACGTTGTGAGTATAACAAACAGGAATATTAGTCCGAATAGTCAAATTCTTCTTAATTTCCACGCTACTAAGCAAAAAATGTCGTTCCATAACAATAACATTTTAATTAATTATATCACTCATCTAAACAAAATTTCGAATTTCAAATTCATAATTCGAAGAAATTTGAATTCTAAAAAGACTAAACATTTGAATCGTGAAAAAAAAAACCCAAATTTTAAAATTCTACTTTAAAGATTATACAAATCAATGTCTTTTTAAAAGAAAAAATAGGTATTTTGGTTTTAGCGTTTCAAACTATTTTAGCCTAACAAATATTGATTTATCTCCCTTTATAATATTTTTTCAGATTTCTGGTGCAGGTAGGTTCGAAATTTTATTCGTTTTTCAAATTCTAAGAAGACTTTTGCTCTGAAACGTTAAATTAAATTTAGTTTTTTCAGTTTTTTTTTTTTTTTTTTTTTTTTTACTAACGGAAAAATAATTTAAACCTCAGATGTAAGGGAGATAAAGCAGTGTTATATACAAAATGTAAAACAATCGTTTGAAACGTTAAAACGGACTATATCCAGAAAGTTAATAATAGTAATACCGACGTTTTAAGAAATGAAAAAAAGATAGATAGACAACTATAGGAAGATATAAAACAGTATTATTCATTTGAGAATTTTCAAGATAATCTTTTTTAGACATGGTTAAAATATTTCATAATTGTCTGTTTTAATTTCGTAAACGTATCGTTTAAAAAAATATAACTAAAAAAAATAAAAGCAATCAAAATTAAAACAAACTCTCAAATTAAACTTAAACAGAAAATAAAAATAGTATTTAGTAACACATGCAAGAAGCTGTAAATATAACTAAAAATATTTTTAAAGTTAAATATTTTACTTACTTCAGAAGTACTTTGTTGAGTTTGGGTGACTGTCAAGGTATGTTCAGCCATTTCTTCTTTTGTTTTTCTCTTAAAAGAACCGCTGTAGGCGTGTGTATATATGTTTGTTTGTTTTTTGTTTTATGTAGAAGAATTCACATCAGAAAAGAAGCAATAGAGCTGGTTGTGTGTAATAAAGTAAAATCAGTCGGTATATTACTACTTAGTAGTACTAATATTTACCTCGACTTTGTTAATGGAAAGCTAAGAAATTTCGTCGTTTTAAAACGCTTTCTTACTAATCTCCCTTTGGAAATTATAGTTATCTCCCTTGATTCCACTTTTTCTTTTCGTTTTATTTCCGCTAC